>QANW01007125.1:0-110187 GCA_003254865.1 Dryas drummondii
GGCGAGGATGGCGGCCATCAGGTGTGGACCAGCGTCGAGGCGCTGCACGAAGTCGCGCGCGAACTCGAAAAAACGCTGGGCGCGGCCGATGGCGTGAAGCTCGCCTGGCGGCCGACGCTGACCAGCGAAGTGAGCGAGGACGATGCCGGCACGCTGATCAAGCTGATCGACACGCTGGAAGAGGACGACGACGTCCAGACCGTCTGGGGCAATTACGAGATCTCCGAGGCGGTGATGGAGAAGCTGGGTTGAGCCTCTGGGTCTGGGCGGGACTTGCCGCTGCGATCTATTGCCTGGCGCGCGGCATCATGGACCTGCGCCAGCGCGCCTATGGCTGGGGGCTGTTCGGCATCGCCAGCGCGATCGTCATCGTCTCCACCCCTTACCCCACCCGCATCCTGTCGGTGCGCGTCCCTGCAGGTCTGACGGGCACCGCCCGCTGATCGTCATCGGCATCGATCCCGGCCTCGGCTGCACCGGCTGGGGCGTGATCGCCAGGTCGGGCAATCGGCTCACGCACATCGCCAACGGTCAGGTCCGCACCGATCCCGCCGCTGCGCTGGCCGAGCGTCTGGTCACGCTCGATCGTGAACTCGCCGACGTCATCGTGCTGCACCGGCCCGATGTCGGCGCGGTCGAGGAAGTGTTCGTCAACTCCAACGCGCAATCGACGTTGAAGCTCGGACAGGCGCGCGGCGTCTGCCTGCTGGCGCTGGCCCGCCCGGGACTGCCGGTGCATGAATATGCGACGCGGCTGGTGAAGAAAGCGGTGGTCGGCACGGGTGCCGCGGACAAGACGCAGGTGCAGGCGATGCTCAAGGTACTGTTGCCGGGGGTAAGACTTGCCGGTGCGGATGCGGCCGACGCTCTGGCGGTGGCGATCACCCATGCGCATATGGCGCCTGCGGCCATAAAGGTCCGACAGGAGCGATGATGCCGACCGACGAAGACTGGATGCGCGAGGCGATTGCGCTCGCCATCAATGAAAAGGGCACCGATCCTGCCAACACGCCGATCGCCGCATTGCTGGTGCGCGACGGCAAGCTGATCGCCAGCGGGGTCAATCGCACCAAGGAGGATTGTGACGCCACCGCGCATGCCGAGATCGTGACGATCCGCGCCGCAGGTCAGGCGACCGGTGAGAGCCGGGTCGAGGGCGCCACGCTCTATACCACGCTGCAGGCCTGCGGGATGTGCACGATGGCGAGCGTCTGGACCGGGGTCAGCCGCATCGTCTTCGGTGCACAGCGCGGCGACGTGCACCGCATGTATTTCGAGGATCGCGACCTCGATATCGCCGACTATGTGGGCAACGCCTACAAGGAAGACCTGACGCTGACTGGCGGCGTACTCGCCAAGGAATGCGCACAGCTTTACTACGGTCCGGACGATGACGTTCCCGAAGACGAGCAGGCGAACACCTGATGCCCGCGGCCTGATGGACCGGCACCGATGATCGCCAAGCTGACCGGCACGCTCGACGATTTCGGGCCGGACTGGGCCGTGATCGATGTCGCCGGGGTCGGCTACATCGTCCACTGCTCGGCCAAGACGCTGGTCGCGCTGGGCATGCGCGGCGATCGCGCGGCGCTGTTTACCGATTTGCAGGTGAGCGAGACCGACCTGCGGCTGATCGGCTTTGCCAGCGGCGCGGAGCGTGACTGGTTCCGGCTGCTCACCGCGGTGCAGGGGGTTGGCAGCAAGGTCGCGCTGGCGATCCTCTCGGCACTGACGATCGACGAGCTGCAGCGCGCCTGCGCCGGCGGTGACGCGGCTATGGTCTCGCGTTCGCAGGGCGTCGGGCCGAAACTGGCGGCACGCATCGTCAACGAACTGCGCGACAAGGCCGGCGCGCTCCCTTCCGTGGCAGGCGCTGCGGTGATCGCCGCGCCTGCGGGCAGCCCGAGCGCGGACGCGGTCTCGGCGTTGCAGAACCTCGGCTTCAAGCCGCAGGTCGCCAGCGAGGCCGTGGCCCGCGCGCTCGACGAACTGGGGGACGACGCTGGCCTCAACGCACTGGTGCGGGTCGCGCTGAAGCGTGCGGCGGGGTGACGTGCGGGCGTTGGCGAAGCGAGGCTGCGGGACTATGGTCGAGCCATGAACCCGCTCAGCATCACCGTTCCGGACGACCTGCATCGCTGGATCAAGACACGGATCGCGCTTGGTCCTTATAGCGATGCGGGCGATTACCTGCGCGACCTCCTGCGCAAGGATCGCGCAATCGACGAAGAAAGCGAATGGGTGCGCAACGAAGTCGCCATCGGATTGGCATCCGGCGTGGCTGAGGGTGACGCAATGGACATATTGCATCAGATCATGGTGGGGCGCCGCGGGATCGCGTCGTGACCCCCAACCCCCTGCTTACCCCTATGCGCCAGGCCGAAGACGTCGACGCCGCGCTGCGGCCCAAGACGCTCGACGACTTCGTCGGCCAGGCCGCCGCCAAGGGCAATTTGCGCGTGTTCATCGAATCGGCACGCAGCCGGCGCGAGGCGATGGACCATGTGCTGTTCTTCGGACCACCGGGCCTGGGCAAGACCACGCTGGCGCAGATCGTCGCGCGCGAGCTCGGCGTCGGCTTCCGCGCCACCTCCGGCCCGGTCATCGCCAAGTCCGGCGATCTTGCCGCGCTGCTGACCAACCTTGAGGAAGGCGACGTCCTCTTCATCGACGAGATCCACCGCCTCAATCCGGTGGTCGAAGAGGTGCTGTACCCGGCGATGGAGGACCGTGCGCTCGACCTGATGATCGGTGAGGGTCCCTCAGCCCGCTCGGTCCGTATCGACCTGCCGCCGTTCACGCTGATCGGCGCGACCACGCGGCAGGGGCTGCTGACCACGCCGCTGCGCGATCGTTTCGGCATCCCGGTGCGGCTGAACTTCTACACCGTGCCTGAGCTGGAACACGTCATCATCCGCGGTGCCAACCTGCTGGGCATCGGCATGGAACCCGAAGGCGCGCGTGAGATCGCCTGCCGCGCCCGCGGGACGCCGCGGGTCGCCGGGCGGCTGATGCGGCGGGTGCGCGACTTCGCGCATGTCGCCGGACAGACGACGGTGACGCGCGCCATCGCCGACGACTCGCTGACCCGGCTGGAAGTCGACGGCCTTGGCCTCGATGCGCAGGACCGTCGCTATCTGCACATGATCGCCGACATCTACCGCGGTGGCCCGGTCGGCGTCGAAACGCTGGCGGCGGGCCTCAGCGAGCCGCGCGATACGGTGGAAGAGGTGATCGAGCCGTTTCTGATCCAGCTCGGCCTGATCGCCCGCACCGCGCGCGGGCGCTGTCTCAACGATCGCGGCTGGAGCCATCTCGGCCTGACCCCGCCGACCGGATCGCAGACCGGCCTGTTCGACGAGGACGTCGGTTAGGCGGGGGGTCGCCCCACCGCCCGTCCCGCCATGCCGCGCACGTCGACCCGCGCCTTCATCCGTGCGGCGAGCAGTGCGGTGCCGCTGACCTTGCGCTGGACGAACAGCGTCTCGACCGGCGGCACGTGCCAGGTGGAGCGGTCGGCTGCGAGCGCCTTGGCCTCTTCCTTCACCTCGGGCGCGTAGAACCGGTCGCCGAAATCGAACAATCCGGGACGATTCATCGCACGATCGATCGTCGCGACGATCCGGTCGACCGCCTCGCCATGCGCCGCGGCGGCTTCCGCACCGAGGAAGCCCGTCTCCACCGCGATGTCGCGAACGCGCGGCAGATCGCGATCCAGCCCGGCCTCGATCAGCGCGCGATACGAAGCGGCGATCTCGGGCGGGACCGGCCGGGTGGCGCCGAAGTCGAGCAGCACCAGCTTGCCGGTTTCGGGCTGCCAGCGGTAATTGGCGAAGTTGGGATCGGTCTGCATCGTGCCGAACGCGAACAGTTCACGCAGCACCAGATCGATCAGCGCGGTCATCATCCGGTCTCGCGTGTCTTGGTCGGCGTCGCCCAGCGTCTCGATCCCGCGTCCGGGTACGAACTCCATAGCTAACACCCGCGATGTGGTGAGCGCCGGTTCCAGCATCGGCACGACGTAGCGCGCGTCGCCTGCCAGCCGCTCGCGATAGGCGGCCATCTCGGCCCCTTCGCGCAGGTAATCCGCCTCTTGCGCCAGTTGCCGCTTGGCCTCGGCGAGCAGCGGCGTGAGGTCGATCGTCGGCGGCAGCACGCCGGAGACGCGCAGCAGCGTCGCGACATTGTCGACGTCGGCATCGATCGATTCGCGCACGCCCGGATACTGCACCTTGATCGCCAGCTTGCGGCCATCGGGCAGCGTCGCGCGATGCACCTGGCCGATAGAGGCGGCGGCGATCGGCGATGCTTCGAACAGCTGGAACCGGCGGCGCCAGTCGGCGCCCCATTCGGCCTTGAGCACGCCATTGAGCTGCGCCGGCGGCATCCGCTGCGCCTGGTCACGCAGGCGGGCGAGGATGGCGGTCAATTCGGCAGGCAGCACATCGCCCGCATCCATCGAGATCATCTGCCCCAGCTTCATCGCCGCACCGCGCAGGTGCGCAAGGCTGTCGGCAACGCGGCTGACGTTGGCCGGGGTCAGCAGCAGATCGTTGATCCGCGGCCGTTCGCCCGAGGCCAGCCGCCGTGCGCCTTCGGCCAGCACGCCGCCGGCAAGGCCGCCTGCCAGCCGCCCAAACCCGCCCAGCCGGGCAAGGCGGCCGCTGGGGACGGCGCGGCCGCGGTTCTTGTCGTCATTATCGCTCATGCGGGACATAGCGCCGCCCCGCGGCACATGTTCCGCTAGCCTGGCGCAATCGGCGGGCATAGCCTTGCCGCCCCGATCAGGATGGAGCGCAACGATGCCGGTGACCGAGATCAAGAGCTACGATGTCGCCTTCTACGCCGGCGACCGCACCAATCGCGTGCGTGCCAACGTGACGCTGTTCGATGCCAAGAAGGGCAAGCTGGCGACGCTGAGCTTCATCGACGAAGGCAATCCGCTGCCGGCCAACAGCATCGGCAGCTCGGTATCAGGATACTATCCGACCGCGCTCTATCCGGCGATCGTCGACATGCTGCGCAACGAGAACCCAGTCTATCTGACGACCGGCGGCAAGACCGATGTCGGGATCGGCACCGGGATGGAGCCGACGGGGGATGGCGAGGGGGTGAAGAAGATCTTCGGGTTTTAGGATTGGGCTCAAGCGAAGAAAGAAGGGCCCACCCCTAACCCCTCCCGCAAGCGGGAGGGGAACCAGGTTGCCTCGAACCCTACGGTCCTCCTTCTCCCCTCCCGCTTGCGGGAGGGGCCGGGGGTGGGCCCTTTACTTAAACCCGATCAAGCCGCCAGCTTGCGCAGCACGTACTGCAGGATGCCGCCGTTCATGAAGTACTCGACCTCGTTGGCGGTATCGATGCGGCAGAGCGCGGTGAAGGTGCTGACCTTGCCGTCGGGCTTGGTCACCACGACCGTCACGTCCTGGCGCGGCTGGAGGCCGGCGACGCCGGTAATGGTGAAGCTGTCGTCACCGGTCAGGCCCAGGCTTTCGCGCGTTTCGCCGTTCTTGAACTGCAGCGGCAGCACGCCCATTCCGACCAGGTTCGAGCGGTGGATGCGCTCGAAGCTCTCGACGATCACGGCGCGCACGCCGAGCAGGTTGGTGCCCTTCGCCGCCCAGTCGCGCGACGATCCGGTGCCGTATTCCTTGCCGGCCACGACGACCAGCGGGGTGCCGTCCGCCTTGTGCTTCATCGCCGCATCATAGATCGGCATGACCTGGGCGCCGTAGCGGCTCATGCCGCCCTCGATGCCCGGGACCATCTCGTTCTTGATGCGGATGTTGGCGAAAGTGCCGCGCATCATGACTTCATGATGGCCGCGACGCGCGCCGTAGGAGTTGAAGTCCGCCTTGGCGACCTGATGCTCCATCAGGTACTTGCCCGCCGGGCTGTCGGCCTTGATGTTGCCCGCCGGGCTGATGTGATCGGTGGTGATGGAATCGCCCAGGATCGCCAGCGGCTTGGCACCGATGATGTCGCCGATCGGCGCCGGGGTCATCGTCATGCCATCGAAGTACGGCGGGTTCGCGATGTAGGTCGACCCGGCACGCCACTGGTAAGTGTCGGATCCGGCGACGTCGATCGCCTGCCAGTGCACGTCGCCCTTGTAGACATCGCCATAGCGGGTGCGGAACATCTCGCGGTCGATCGCGCCGTTCATCACGGTCGCGACTTCGGCGTTCGAGGGCCAGATATCCTTGAGATAGACATCGACGCCTTCGCGATCCTGCCCGATCGGGGTGGTGGTGAAGTTCTCGGTCACCGTACCCTTCAGCGCATAGGCCACGACCAGCGGCGGCGAGGCAAGGAAGTTGGCGCGCACGTCGGGGCTGACACGGCCCTCGAAGTTGCGATTACCCGACAGGACCGAGGCGGCGACGACCAGGTTGGAGTTGATCGCGTTGCTGATCGGCTCGGCGAGCGGACCCGAATTGCCGATGCAGGTGGTGCAGCCATAGCCCACCAGGTTGAACCCGATCGCGTCGAGATGCTCTTGCAGGCCCGCTTTCTCGAGATAATCGGTGACGACCTGCGATCCCGGCGCGAGGCTGGTCTTGACCCAGGGCTTGGGCTTGAGGCCACGCTCGTTCGCCTTCTTGGCGACGAGGCCGGCGGCGACGAGCACGCCGGGGTTGGAGGTGTTGGTGCAGCTGGTGATCGCGGCGATCACCACGTCGCCATCACCGATGTCATGGTTGCGACCGGCGACGGGGAAACGACGCGCCTTTTCCTGCGAATAGCTCTTGGCGAGATCGGCGAGGAAGCTCTCGTCCACGTCGTTCAGCGCGACCTTGTCCTGCGGACGCTTGGGGCCGGCGAGCGACGGCACGACGGTGGCCATGTCGAGTTCGAGCGTGTCGGTGAACACGGGCTCGACATCGGGATCGATCCAGAAGCCCTGCGCCTTGGCATAGGCTTCGACCAGCGCGATCTGGTCTTCCTCGCGGCCCGACAGGCGCAGGTAGTCCAGCGTCTTGTCGTCGATGCCGAAGAAGCCGCAGGTGGCGCCGTATTCGGGCGCCATGTTGGCCAGCGTCGCACGATCGGCGAGGCTCAGCGAGGCAAGGCCCGGACCGTAGTATTCGACGAAGCGGCCGACGACGCCCTTGGCGCGCAGCATCTGCGTGGCGGTAAGCACGAGGTCGGTGGCGGTGACGCCCTCGGCCAGCGCGCCGGTCAGCCGGAAGCCGACCACTTCGGGGATCAGCATCGAGACCGGCTGGCCAAGCATCGCGGCTTCGGCCTCGATCCCGCCGACGCCCCAGCCGAGCACGCCCAGGCCGTTGATCATCGTCGTGTGGCTGTCGGTGCCGACGCAGGTGTCGGGATAAGCGACCAGCGCACCGTTCTGGTCCTCGCTGGTCCACACCGTCTGCGCGATGTGTTCAAGGTTCACCTGGTGGCAGATGCCGGTGCCCGGGGGCACGGCGTTGAAGCTGTCGAGGCTCTTCGATCCCCACTTGAGGAAGTCATAGCGCTCGAAATTACGCTGATATTCGATCTCGACGTTGTTCTCGAACGCCTTCGGATGACCGAACTCGTCGACCATCACCGAGTGATCGATGACGAGGTGAACGGGGACCAGCGGATTGATCTTGGTGGTGTCGCCGCCCAGCTTGGCGATCGCATCGCGCATGGCGGCAAGGTCGACCACGCAGGGGACGCCGGTGAAATCCTGCATCAGCACGCGGGCGGGGCGATACTGGATCTCACGCGCCGGAGCCTTGGGGTTCTTCTGCCAGTCGATCAGCGCCTGGATATCGTCGGTGGAAACCGTGAAGCCACCATCCTCGAAGCGCAGCAGGTTTTCCAGCAGCACCTTCATCGAGAACGGCAGGCGGCTGGCATCGCCGAGTTTCTCGCCCGCCTTGGCCAGCGAGTAGAAGGCAAATTTGCGCCCGCCGACGTTCAGCGTGTCGCGCGTGCCCAGAGTGTCCTGTCCGACCTGAGTTACCGCCAAGTCTGTGCTCCTTGAAAGGGCGCCCGCATATTCATGCCGCGCCTGCGAAATCCGTGTGCCGCCGATGCGCGCTCGGCCGCGGAAAATCAAGGCCTCGCCCTCTGCGAACGGCTCGCAGGAAGGCGGCGATCAGGGCGTGGGAACGGCCTGCGGATCGATCCTGCCGGCATTGCGCGCGGCGATGAGGCAGCCGCAGACGATCAGCGCGGTGCCCGCCACGGTCGCCACCCCGACGGCCTCACCGAACCACAGCCAGCCGAGCAGCGCCGACCAGAAGAACGCGGTATATTCGATCGGCAGCAGATGCTGCGTCTCGGCACGGGCATAACCCCAGGACAACAGCATCAGCGCGACGATCGTCAGCACCGCGCCCAGCGAGGTGTCGCGCCAGGCGCCCGCGCTCAGCGGCTGCCACAGCCACGGCGCGGCGGGCAGCAGCAGCAGCGCGACGCCGGCGGTCTGGAACATCGCGATCTCGGTTCCACCGGCGACCTGCGCCTGCCGCCGCTGGATCACCAGGTTGCCGGCATAGAGCACCGCGGAGGCGAGCACCGAGGCGATCCCTTCGGCCGAGCGCGGTCCGGCGCCCGCCCCCTCGCCCAGGCGCGCCGCTGCGATCACCACCACCCCGGCAATGCCCAGCAACGAGGCGAGCAGCGCACCGGCGCGGACTTTCTCGTGCAGCAGCAAGGCGGCGAGATAGAGCGCGATCAGCGGCGCGATGAACGACAAGGCGATCGCCTCGGCCATCGGCAGCAGGACGAGGCCGTGGAAATAGAGCGGCGCCATGCCCGTCACCACCAGCGCGCGCATGGCATGCAGGCGCAGCACCGCAGGCGGCGGCCAGCGACGGCGGCGCCGATCCCGGCCGCCCCACCACCAGACCGGCAGCATCAGCCCGACGCCGATGACGTTGCGCATCAGCAGCGCGCTGTAGACCCCCGCCTGCAACGAAGCCGCCTTCATCGCCGCATCCATCGTGGTGAACACCGCGATGCCGATCGCGACGACGGCGATCGGCACGAGCGGGGATGGCGGGCTGGACGGTTTCATCGGCACCGCCTTGCCAGACGGCGGCGGGGTGACAAGCACGATCGGCGCTGGGTAAACGCTTTGGCGCCGGCACAATTCAGCCTGGCGACAGCGGCGATGCTTGAAGCACCGGCCATCGCGCGGCTACAGTCGCCCCTCGACGGCGGCCCGATGCAGACTCGGCCGGTCATCTCCATGCGCCATCAGGCACGAACGATCAGGACTATCAGCGTAATGACGGTACGCAAGGCAACGACGGCGACGGCAACAGCCGGTCTGGCGACGGTCATGGCAGCAGGCCTGCTGGCGACGACGGCGTTTGCCGCACCTCCCCGCGATCGGCCCGGCTCGTCGGCGGTGTCGACGCCGGAATCGATCCTGCCGCCCGTCGCCGCCCCAGCGCCCTCGACCGCTGCCGTACCCGGCGCTCCGGCCAATAGCGCCCCGGCCGCCGGTACTCCGGCGATCGGCTCCTCCGTGATGGCGCCGACCGTGCCAGCGGCGATCGTCGGCGCGACGCCGGTGCCCGCGCCGATGCCGATCGTCGAGCCGGTCATGCCGTGGAACATCGACGATGCCCGCGCCCTGCTGACCATGATCGAGGGGATCGGCGCCGAAGGGCTGACCCCGGCCGACTATCGCCCGGCAGTCCTGCGCGCGGCGATCCGCAACGGCGAAGGCGATGCGCTCGACCAGGCCGCCAGCAAGAGCTTCGCCTGGCTGGCCGAGGACTTGCGTGAGGGCCGCACCCCGGTGGAGGCGCGCGTGCAGTGGTTCGCGGTGGACCCGGATCGCGAGGCGTTTCCGACCGCGACGCTGATGGCCAAGGCGCTGGCCGACCATGACGTTCCCGGCGTGCTCACCTCGCTCGATCCGAGCGTGCCCGACTACGCGTCGCTCAAGCAGGCGCTGGCTGATGTCCCGGCGGCCAACAAGGCGCGCCGTGCGCTGATCCGCGCCAACATGGACCGCTGGCGCTGGCTCGCGCGCGATCTCGGCAGCGTTTACCTGCTGACCAACGTGCCCGAGTTCCAGCTGCGGCTGACGGTGAACAACCGCATCATCCGCAGCTATCGCACCGTGGTCGGCAAGCCCGGTCGGACCGCGACGCCGCAGTTGGCCGAACAGGTCAAGGCGGTGGTGTTCAACCCGACCTGGACGGTGCCGCAGTCGATCGTCAAGGGGGAGGGTCTTGGCGCCAAGCTGCTCGCCAGCCCGCGTTCGGCAGTCGCGCAGGGTTACAAGGTGACCAAGGCGGCGGACGGCTTCGTCACCGTGGTGCAGCAGCCCGGCGATTCCAATGCGCTGGGCCGGATGAAGATCGACATGCCCAATCCGCACGCGATCTACCTGCACGACACGCCTTCGAAGGCGCTGTTCTCCAGCCCGGTGCGCGCATTCAGCCACGGCTGCATCCGCACCGAGCGCGCGGTCGAACTGGGCATGACGATGGGCATCCTGGGCGCGAGCATGGACCCACAGGCGGCGGCCGACATCAGCCGCTCGGGCAAGTATACCAAGGTGCCGATGACGCGGACCTTTCCGGTCTACATCACCTATTTCACCATCGCCCGCGACATCAACGGCGAGCTCAAGACGTTCCCCGACATTTACGGCCGCGACACGCCGGTGCTGAACAGCTTCAAGGCGCCGCGCGAGGAAAAGACCGATCAGCGCATTAGCGCCGATCCGGTGGTGAAGCTGGACAACCCGCTCTGACAGAATGCGGGCAGGCGCTTTGCCTGCCCGCACTTCATCGGCTCAGGCCGCCATCAGATCGATGTGCAGCTTGTCCAACCCGCGGATGATGAAGCTCGGCTCGTAATCGATCCTGCGGGCATCGGCCGGCCCGTGATGTGCGTCCGAAATCGCGATGTGCGACGTGTGCCGCAGCAGCGCCTCGAACAGCACGCGCACCTCCACCCGTGCCAGCGGCGCACCGACACAGGTATGCGCGCCGCGCCCAAAGGCCACATGTTCGCGGATACGCGGACGGTCCATGCGGAAGGTCGCGGGATCCTCCCACCGGCGGGGATCGCGGTTGGCGGCGGCCAGTCCGACAAACACCCTGGTCCCCACAGGTATGTCCAGATCGCCGATCCGGGTCGGGCGCTTCGCCAGCCGCGCGGTCATCTTGGTCGATCCCTCCAGCCGCAGCACTTCCTCCAGGAAGCCGGGAATGCGCGCGGGATCGGCGCGCAGCATCGTCTGCAACCCCTCACCCTCGGTCATGAAGCGCATCGCGTTGCCGACCAGCTTGGCACTGGTGTCCTGCCCGGCGGCGAACAGGAACATCGCCGCCTTCACCACTTCCTGCAGCGGCGGCGTCGATCCGTCGGCGAACTTGGCTTCGGCCAGCTCGGTCATCACGTCACCCTGCGGCGCCATGCGCCGCTCCGCGATGTAGCGGCCGAAGTAGCCGGCCATGACCATCAGCGCGTGGCTGGAGGACGGCATGTCGGGCGCATCCATGTTGCCCGGCGGCGGCCCGGCATCGATCACCTCGCGGAAGGTCTGACGGTCATCCTCGGGCACGCCGAGCAGGTCGGCGATGACCAGCGTGACGAACGGCGTGGCGATCTCGTTGACGATATCGCAGCCGCCTTTCGCCACCGCCACGGCCACCATCCGATCGGCCAGTTCCTCCATATAGGCCTCGTTCGCGCGCAGGCGTGAGGGGGTGAACAGCCGCATCAGCAGCGATCGTGCGTCGGCGTGACGCTTGCCGTCATAGGAGACCATCAGATCGTTGCTGACCAGCGCATGGGCATCGATCTGCGGCGTCAGGTCATCGCCCGCCGCCTCGAACGGCAGCGGCGCGGCCGGCCCCGCCACCGCGATGACCGAGGAGAAATCCTCGGTGTTGAGCAGCGTCTCGACCACTTCGGCGAACCCGGTGACCATCACCATGTCGCGCTCTTCCAGACGCGTCACGGGTCCGCGCGCGCGCATCGCTTCGAAATAGCGATAGGGATCGAGCAGCACCGCGCGATCGGTGAAGTAGTCGACGTCGGCGAGATCGCCCGAAAGTTCCGGATCGGCGGCCATGGCGGCACTCCATAAGATACAGGGTGTATCATATCCCCTCCAGCCATGAGGTCAACGGCTCATCCGATGCGGTCGGCACTCTCCGCCGATGGTGCGCGAAAGATCGTGTAGCTGCGCGAGGCGAAACGCCATGTGCCATCGATGTGTACGAAGCGGTCGTCGTACTCGCCCAAGGTCCGCTGCGTGCCCGGAAATATCTGCGCCTCCATCAGTGACGTCGCGCCGGCGGCCACGCCATCCAGCGTCACGATCAGGTTGTGGATCATCGGGATCGGCTGCACCTCGCGCTGCGCGGCGGTTTGCAGATAGGCGAGCACCGCGTCGCGCCCGTCGAGCCGCTGGGTCACTGCGGCGCCGGGGACGCCGGGCTGGCCCTGCCGGATTTCGAACCAGCCATCCTCGATGAACAGCGCGGCGGCATCGTCGGATCGCCGATGGCGGATCGCCAGCGCATAGCCATGCACGACCTCGGCGATCGCCGCCTTCGTCATCCAGTCGTCGGTCATCGCCTCATCCCCTTTGTGCCTGTTTTACAGCCGCCAGCGTGATCGCCTGCGGCCCCGGTTGCAATCCTCGCGCCGCGCCGTCATGCACCGCAACGCAATTACTGGAGCGGGATATGACAGCAGATGAAGTGATCGAGGCCGCACGGGCGCAGACCGGGCTGACCGACTATGGCGATCCCGCCATCCTCGAAGGATTGAACGTCCTGCTCGCCGCCTATGCAGACGAGGCCAAGTTCTCGCCCCGCGGCAGCCAGATGGCGCACGCCGATCTGGTCGGCTACCTCGCCAACCGGATGAAGGTCGAGGATTGGCTGGCCAAGCATCCCGAGCTGCTCGATCGTCCGATCGAAAAGCCGCTGTTCGTGTTCGGCCTGCCGCGCACCGGCACCACGCTGGTGATCAACCTGCTGGCGGCCGACCCCGCGCGCATCGCGTTCCGCCGCTGGGTCGCCTACGATCCCGTGCCGCCGCCGCAGCCCGAGGAACTGCACACCGGACCGCGCTTCCAGGCGATGCACGACAAGACCCAGATGGGCCTGAAGTACATGCCGGAGATCGCCGCGATCCATTTCGAGGAGGCGGACAGCCCCACCGAATGCCAGTTCGCGATGACGCCGTCGTTCTGCGCGCAGGTCTATGAATCGCAGGCCGACATCCCGAGCTATCGCGAGTGGATGCTGAACAAGGCGGATTACCTGCCCGCATTTCGCTATGAAAAGCGCCTGCTGCAGTGCCTGCAGCAGAACACGCCAGGCCGCTGGACGCTGAAGAACCCGTGGCACCCGCTATGGCTGGAGGCGCTGCATGAGGTGTTTCCCGACGCGCAGCTGGTGATGACGCATCGCGATCCCGCCGAAGTGCTCGGTTCGATCGGCAGCTTGCTCAAGTACGTGCGCCGCATCTATAGCGACGATGTCGACCTGCACCGGATCGGCACGCAGATGACCGACCTGTTCAAGATCATGATCGATCGCCAGCAGGCCTATCGCGACAAGCACGGCCCGGATTCGATCCTCGACCTGCAGTACGTCGATGTCGTGAAGGACCCTATCGCACAGGTGAAGCGCATCTACGCGCACTTCGGCGAGGAGTTCACGCCCGAGGCGCAGAAGGCGATGGACGACTACATGGCGTCCAACCCCAAGGGGAAGCACGGCAAGCACGAGTACACGCTGGAGGAATACGGTCTGACGAAGGAAGGCGTGCACGCCGAATTCGCCGACTACATCGAACGCTACAAGATCCCGGTAAAGGGCTGATGCGTTCGCCCGGCCGCGGTGATCCGTGGCCGGGCATCATGGAGGGGATTGCCGATGCTGACCGTACATCACCTGCGCCTGTCGCAGTCCGACCGGATCATCTGGCTCTGCGAGGAGCTGGGTCTGGACTATACGCTCAAGTCCTATGCCCGCGATACCGATCGGTCGGCGCCGGCCGAACTGCAGGCGCTGAGCCCGTTCGGCACCGCGCCGGTGATCGTCGACGATGGCCGTGTGCTGGGCGAATCCGCCGCGATCGTCGAATACCTGTGCATGCGCCACGGCGACGGACGGCTGACGCTGCGCCCCGATCATGCCGACTATGCCGATTACCTGTTCTGGTTCCACTTCGGCAACGGATCGCTGATGCCCGCGCTGATGATCGACCATCTCGCCGCCGCGACGCTGCAGACCGGCGCGGCCGAGAGCGTCGCCGGACCGCCCAGCCGCACCCGGCGCGTGATCGACCTGGCCGAGCGGCGTCTGGCCGAGGCGCCCTACTTCGCCGGGGCGGACTTCACCGCCGCCGACATCATGATGTGCCTGCCGCTCTTTGGTGACCGGATGAACCTGACGAACGCGCCCAACATCGTCGCCTACCTCGAACGCGTGACCGCCCGGCCCGCCTGGCAGCAGACCCTGCGGGTACGCTGACCCCTTCTACTCGACGCTGACCATGCCCGGGCGTTCCGCGCCCATGCCGGAAAAGCCGATCGAATAGCCGCCGTCGACCGGCAGGATCACGCCGGTGATATAGGCGCTCTCGTCGCTCGCCAGGAACAGCGCGGCATTGGCGATGTCCTGCGCCAGGCCCCAGCGGCCCATCGGGATGCCCGCGAGCATCGGAAAGTCTTCCGGCGGCGTCGCATGCGTGGCGGATGCGGGCACCAGCCCGGTCCACATCGTACCCGGCGCGATCGCGTTGACCCGGATGTTGCGGTCGGAATAGTCGAGCGCCGCCACCTTGGTCAGCTGATTCACTCCCGCCTTGGCCGAGCCATAGACGCCGTGATGCTTCCAGCCGACCACGCCCGAGGCGGACGTCGTGTTGACGATCGCACCGCCGCCGGTCCTGAGCATCGCGGTGACGCCGTACTTGATGCCCAGGAACGCGCCGCGGATGTTGGTGGCGTGAACCCTGTCCCAGGTCTCGGCCGTCTGCGTGTGCAGCGCGCCCATCGGCCCGCCGAAGCCGGCGTTGTTGCACAGGATGTCGAGCCGGCCGAACGCCTCCTCGGCCCTAGCGATCATCGCCTGCACCTGTGCCTCATCAGAGACGTCGCAGTGCACCGTCACGGCGTCTCCGCCGATCTGAGCCGCGACATCGTCCTGCTTGCCCGAGATATCGGCCAGCACCAGCCGGGCGCCTTCGCGCGCGAACAGTTCCGCCATCGCCTTGCCCATACCGGAGCCTGCCCCGGTGATGATCGCGCTCTTGCCTTCCAGCCTGCCGGCCATGTCGTCTCTCCCGTCGTATCGTTATGTTCAGGCGGTGACGTCGATCGTCGGACGCACCGAGATTTCCGAGATGTTGGCCCGCCGGGGCAGCGCCATCATGAACACGATGGTATCGGCGATATCCTGCGGCGCGACCGCGCCTTCCTTGCCGACATGCTGCTGGATCATCGCGCGCCATTTGGGATCGGGGATCGAATCGCCGACTTCGGTGGTGGTGGCGCCGGGCATCAGCGTGGAGACGCGGATGTTCTTCTCGCCCAGTTCCTGCCGCATCGCGTCGGTGAACGCATTCACCGCGTGCTTGCTGGCCGAATAGGCGTTGGTGAACGGACCGCCCTTCTTGCCCGCCAGCGACGAGATGGTGACGATATCGCCCACCCCCTGCGCTAGCATGTGCGGCACCGCGGCGTGCGACGTGTAGAGCGTGCCGAACAGGTTGATGTCGAACGTCTTGCGGAACGTCTCGACATCACCGTCGACGATGCCGCCCGGATGCATGATCCCGGCCGAATTGATCAGGATGTCGATCCGGCCGAACTGCGCGACGGTGTCCGCCACCGCCTTCACCGCATCAGCCTCCACCGCCATGTCGCCGGGCAGCGCCAGCCCCCTGACGCCCGCCGCCTCGATCCGCTCGACCAGCGCCGCCAGCCGGTCTGCACGCCGCGCGGAAACCGCAACATGCGCGCCGGCCTGCGCCAGGCCCAGTGCGATCGCCTCGCCGATGCCGGAGGACGCACCGGTCACCAGCGCGATCCTGCCGTCGAGCAATCCTGCCATCTCTCTCGCCTTTCCCGTTCTTTCGGCGCCTAGCTGCCCCGCCGGTGGCGGCGCTGTCAACGGCCATGCTGAACAGGTGTACAAATTGCCGCCGGCGCTCTGGCCAAGCCCGGGTGTCTGCGCCAGATTGCGGCCGAATCGACGGCGCAGGACAGCACCGCGAGCGGAGACGGACCGACCATGAGAGTGCAACCCGCGGCCTTCCTGCGCACGACCCTGCCGCTCGGCATCGGCGCGTTGCCGGACTACGATTCGGGGCGGTATCACTCGATCTGGCTACCCGATCACATGGTCAGCTTCTGGCCCGATTCGATCTGGACGCCCGAATTCACCGATCTCGCGATCGCCTCGCCCAGCCCGCACCGGCACCTCGATGGCATGGCGGTCGCCGCCGCGGCCGCAGTGCTGACCGAGCGGACGCCGCTCGCCACCTGCGTGATCGACACCGTGCGCCGCCATCCCTCACTGCTGGCGCAGAGCGCGCTGACGATCGATCACCTATCGAAAGGCCGCTTCATCCTGGGGCTGGGATCGGGCGAGCTGGAGAACACGGTGCCTTACGGCTTCGACTTCGCCAAGCCGGTCGGCCGCTTCGAGGAAGCGCTGAAGGTGATCCGGCTCTTGTGGGAAAGCGATGGCCCGGTCGACTTCGCCGGCCAATTCTATCACCTCGAACATGCGCGGCTCGATACCGATCTCTACGACGGCAGGTGCCCGCCGATCTGGATCGGCGCCGCCGGCCCGCGCATGCTGGGGATCACCGGTCGCCATGCCGACGGCTGGTGGCCTGCGGGTGCCTTCACGCCGGAGGATTACGCCGCCAAGCTCAAGGTCATCCTCGATGCCGGCGATGCGGCGGGCCGCGACATGAGCGGCTTCGTGCCCGCGTTGACGCAGATCTGCCTGATCGGCGACGAGGGCGAGATCGCCGAGATGCTGGAACAGCCGATGGTCAAATCGATCATCCTGATGCTGACCGCAAAGGACGTCGCCCAGTTCGGCCATGCCCACCCGATGGGGCCTGACTGGCGCGGGATCATGGACTTCGATCCGGTGAAGCTCAGCCGCGAGAAGATCATCGCCTTTTGCGACGCGCTCGATACGCAGGCGATCCGCGGCATCTTTCCGGTGGGCACGCCCGCACAGGTCGCACAGCGGGTCGCCGGATTCGCGCAGGCGGGGATGCGGGTGTTCAAGCTGATGGAATACGGCGCGATGGGCGGCGCACGGTTCTCCGCCAACTCGGCCGCCAAGGTGCGCGAGACCGAGGACGAGATCCTGCGGCTGACCGGAGATCTCACATGATCGCGCTCGACGCCGACACGCTGTTGGCGCTGGCGCAGGCCGACACCGGGCTGGACGATTGGGGCGACGCCAGCTTTCCCGGCCGCTTTGCCCAGGCGGTGACGCACATCAACACCATCCCGATGGACGAGGCCGGGCGGCGCGCGGCGGCGGACAACATCCACTGGCTGCTGACCGACCGGCTGCGGTTCTTCGCCGATCGCCGCCGCTGGCCGCTCGACGAAGAGGTGATCGACCGGCCGATGTTCGCCACCGGCGAGCCGCGATCGGGCACCACGCTGATGCATGCGCTGATGAGCGTCGATCCCGATGCGCGGGCCTTGCGGTTCTGGGAGGTCATGCACCCCTCGCCCCCGCCCGGCACCGTCGGGGACAGCGATCCGCGGATCGAACAGGCGGACGAAGAATGGCGCGAGATCAATGCGAAGATGCCCAGGTGGCTGCATTCGCACCCCTACAACGACATGCTGGGCGATGGCCTGCCCGAGGATGAGCGCACCTGGGCGTTCGACTTTCGCGTGATGACGCCCACCGGCTGGTGGCGCGTGCCGATGCAGAATCTCTCGCTCGGCCTGCCGACCGACGCCGCGGCGCAGTACCGCATCCACAAGGCGATGCTGCAGGCGTTCCAGTATGCGCGGCCCAGGAAGCACTGGGTGCTGAAGGGCTTTCACGGTCATCGGCTAACGGAGCTGTTCGATACTTATCCCGATGCGACGCTGGTCTGGCTGCACCGCGATCCCGTGCAGGTCGCAGCGTCGAGCACGATGATGATGGCCGATATCATGGACGGCATCGTTGGCCCGATCGATCTCAAGGCCGAAGCCGCGATGCACCTGTCCCGCGTTCGCGCCTCGATTGCCAACACGATGCGCCATCCGCTGGTGCACGACCGGCGCGTGCACCATGTCCGCTACAAGGATTTTGTCGCCGACCCGGTCGGCACGATCCGCGGCTATTACGAGTTCAGCGGGCGCGAACTGGGACCCCGCGCCGAGGCCGAGATGCGCGAGTACCTCGCCGCCAATCGCGGGGACCGGCATGGCAAGTTCCGGTATTCGACCAAGGTGCTGACCGATATCGGTGAGGATATCGATGCGCTGAACGAGGAATTCCGCCCCTTCCGCGAGCGCTTCGGGGTCGAGATCGAGGCGCGCGGATGATCCTCCCCGTTTACGGGGAGGTGGCAGCGCCTGGCGCTGACGGAGAGGGTCCGCGGCCGCCGGTGCCGCTCGATCCGGAGAACCCCCTCCACCATGCTACGCATGGTCACCCTCCCCTTGAACGGGGAGGATTTAGGTGACGCATCCTCGCATCAGCCTGCACCAGGTCGCCTTCATGGATGCCGGCACCGCGGAGTTCCTCGCGCACTGTGCGGCGATCGGCATCGGCCATGCGACGCTGGTCACGCCCAAGCTAATCGAACCCGGCGCGATCGAGGCGGTGCTGGCGTCGAGTATCGCCACGAGCTCCATCTGCCACAGCTTCGCCGTGCACCCCGATCTCGAAGGCGACATCGGTGAAGCGGCGCGCCAGCTCGACGCCGCGATCGCCACCGCCGCCAAGTTGGGCGCACCGGCGATCTACCTGATCTCGGGCGGGCGCGGCGCGCTGGACTGGGAGGGCGCGGCCACGCGCTTCGCCGAGTTGATCGCCCCCTGCCGCACGACTGCCGAGGCGGCGGGCGTCAGGCTGATGGTCGAGAACGCCTCGCCGCTCACCGCCGACTTCCACATCGCGCACACGCTGGACGATGCGGCGCGGCTGGCGCAGATCGCCGGGATCGGCGTCTGCCTCGACCTGCACGGCTGCTGGTGGGAGAGCGATGTCACCGGTCGCATGGCCCGCGCCATGCCGCAGGTCGGCCTGGTGCAGGTCAGCGACTATGTGGCAGGTGACCGCACCACCCCCTGCCGCGCGGTGCCGGGCGACGGCATGATCCCGCTCGAACGGCTGATCGGCGCCACGCTCGATGCCGGCTACACCGGCCTGTTCGACCTCGAGCTGGTCGGCCCGCGGATCGTCGCCGAAGGGGCGGCGACGGCGACCGCGCGGGCGGCCGCGCAGCTTTCCGATATCCTAACCCGACTGGGAGCCTGACCGATGGCCTATGGCGACGGACCTGCCGACGGACCTTTGCGCGCCGCATGGCATGCCTTCTGCGACAGCTTGCGCGATGCCGGCGACCGCGTGTTCAAGGATGCGATCCCCGCGGCGCCCATCGCCCGCGTCGACGGCTTCCGCTTCCTGACGCAGAACCTGGGGCAGGCGTTCGACCTCGCCCTGGAGACCAAGGACCCGGCGTTCCCGCAAATCCACTATTTTACCACGCCGACGATGAAGCTGGGCGGCGATGTCGCCGACTTCACCTATCGCATGGCCTGGATTGATGGCGCGCACAGCTATCGCATAACCGGGCGCAAGGGCACCGCACGCTGGTTCAACCTGACCGTGCAGGGCCCTCGGCCCGAGACGATCCCGGGCACCGGCTTTCCCTCGCTGCACGAACCGTTCGGCGACGTGCCCGAATGCAACATCCTGGGGAGCCAGATCGAGGCGCATGCGGACGGCCGGTTCGAGCTGTTCATCGGCGGCAAATCGCGCGGCGCCAACTGGCTGCCGACCACGCCGGGCAGCCGCAAGCTGTTCATCCGCGAGGCGTTCGATGCCTGGGGCGAGACCCCGACCACGCTGACCATCGAGCGTATCGGCATGGACGGCCCCCGGCCGATCCCGACGCCCGAGCGCATGATCGAGGCCATGCAATGGGCCGGCGGGTTCCTCGACGGGGCGATGCGCGACTGGCCGGAGCACAGCTGGGCAACATCGGGTGGTGTCTGCGACCCGGCGTTCCTCAACCAGTTCCCGCCGGACAAGGCGGCGGACAGCGAGGCGGATGCCAAGCGTGGGCGGATGGCCGCGCACATGGTCTGGGCGCTCGAGCCTGACGAGGCGCTGATCGTCGAAATGCCGATGCATGATGGGTTCTGGATCTTCGGCATGGGCGGCGTATTCGTGGGGTCGATGGACTACCTCCATCGCCCGGTCAGCTACACCCCCGCACGAACCCGCATCGATGCGGACGGTATCGTCCGGCTGGTGATCGCGCATGATGATCCCGGCGTGCACAACTGGCTCGACACGCAAGATTATCCGGCGGGCAACCTGACCTACCGCAACCTGCTGAGCCGCAATCCGGGACGTTTTCAGACGCGGCTGGTCAAGCGCTCGACGCTCATGCAGCACCTGCCGCCGGACACCGCGCTGGTCACGCCGGAGGAGCGTGAAGCCGAGCGGCTCGCGCGTTACCGCGCGATCAAGCTCCGTTTCACCATCTAGCCAGCCGCCGCCTCGCCGGGATCAGGGCTTCGGCCAGTCGATCCATGTCCGCAGCGCGCCGCCCAGCACAGATGCCAATTCGGCCTTGGTCAGTTGCGGACAACCGCGCACGCCATAGAGCAGATCGGCCCAGCTTTCTCCGCGCCGATTAGTGGCATAGTCGCTTTCCCAGATCACCCGTTCCGCGCCAAAGGCGCTGACCGCCCGCTGCAGCAGCGGCCAGAGGCCCTCGCCGGGCCAAGCGGGCTTGTCGAACATGGTCGAGGGCTGACCCCATTTGAGCGCCAGGTTGGGCCGTTCGCTCAACCGGCACACCCGTTCGAACAGCGCGGTCTGCGCCGCTTCGTCGAGGAGCGCTGCGCCGCCGCCGATCGTCGCGCGCATGCCGTTGGACAGGACGCCGCAATGGTCGATGCCGATCCGCAGCGAGGGGAACGCCTGCGCCGCGCGCGCGAACCCCTCCGGCAGGTCTGGCGCGAAGACGAACACCGGCAGGTTCCAGTCGGCCGCCGCCGCAAGGATATGATCATAGCCGCCTTCCGCCCACTGGCGCATCTCTGCCGGCGACATGCCCGGATCAAGTCTGATGGCCCGGCCACCGGGCGCGTCGCGCACCATGCGGATCAGCGCGCGATATTCCTGGTCCCGTCGGTTAATCCGTAGCAGCCACGAAAAGCGCGTGGGGTGAAGCTGCGCCGCCAGTTGCGCGGTCGGGTTTAGCACGCGGAACCCGCCTCCGGGCAGCGGATGACAGGGCTCGTTCCGCAAACCACAGGCCAGCCAGTATTCGTCGAGCAGCACCGCCGAGATGCCGACGGCATCCATCGCCTGCAGTAATTCGGGAATGCCACCGGGTCCGATGAAGTGGCAGTCGAGGATGTCGGGCTGGCCCTCGGGCTCGATCGCCGGCTCAGGCGGGACAACGACGGACAGGCTCATGCGGCTTTACCTGCGGGATCGCACGGACGGCTGACGTAAGGCTTCATGATCCTCCAATAGGCGCGCGTTCTCGCTCGCGTCCTGCCAAGTGCGCCGGCGTTCGACACTGGTCCCGCGTCACGGGCAAGTCGAGCCGCATATTGATGGACAATCATGCCCTAAAACAAGAAACCCCGCCGAACTTCTTCGACGGGGTTTCTTCAAGCTATTGAATTAGAACGAACTTATTCGCCAGGCTGCTCCAGGTAATCGCCGGCATCGGCATCGGTGCCATGCGTCTCGCCCATCACATTGCCCAGCGGATCGTTGCCGATCGCCGCTTCCGGACCCTGCGCCAGTTCGGCCTCGTGCTCCTCGGCCGCGGTCTTGGGCAGGATCAGGTGCGCCTGCAGCGTGCGATACTGCGCCCGCAGAGCGGCATCGCGGCTGCTGGCGGCGACGCGCATGCGGTTCATGCCCGCACCCGTGCCTGCCGGGATCAGCCGTCCGACGATGACGTTCTCCTTCAGCCCGATCAGCGAGTCCTTCTTCCCCTCGACCGCCGCCTGCGTCAGCACGCGGGTGGTTTCCTGGAACGAAGCGGCCGAGATGAACGAGCGCGTCTGCAACGATGCCTTGGTGATGCCGAGCAGCACCGGCTTGCCTTCGGCGAAGGTCTGACCCTTCTCCAGCCGGCCGTTGATCTCCTGCATCTCGGCATAGTCGACCTGCTCGCCCGGCAGCAGCGTGGTGTCGCCGCTGGCGGTGATCTCGACCTTTTGCAGCATCTGGCGAACGATCACCTCGATGTGCTTGTCGTTGATCTTCACGCCCTGGAGCCGGTAGACTTCCTGGATCTCGGCAACGAGATACTCGGCCAGCGCCTCGACTCCCATCACCTCGAGGATGTCGTGCGGATCGGGCGAGCCCGAGATCAGGTTATCGCCCTTCTTGACCCAGTCGCCTTCCTGGACGTCGATCACCTTGGACTTGGGGATCAGGTACTCGACCGGATCGCCCTCTTCCGGAACGATCGCGATCTTGCGCTTCGCCTTGTAGTCGCGGACGAACTCGATCCGGCCGCTGGTCTTGGCGATAATCGAGTGGTCCTTCGGCTTGCGCGCCTCGAACAGCTCGGCGACCCGCGGCAGACCACCGGTGATGTCGCGCGTCCGGGCGGCTTCGCGGCTGGCCCGGGCAAGGATGTCGCCCGCCTCCACCCGCTGGCCATCCTCGACCGACAGCGTCGTGCCGGGCGCCAGCATGTAGCGCGCGGCCTCGGTGCCTTCACCATCGCCTTCGCCGAGCAGCGTCATTCGGGGACGCAGATCGTCCTTCTTGCTGCGCCCGGTCGAACGGTTCTCGGTCACCACGCGGCTGGTCATGCCCGTCGCATCGTCGGTTTGCTCGGTCATCGTGCGACCGTCGAGCAGGTCCTGGTACTTCACGATGCCCGACTGCTCGGTGATGATCGGCAGGGTGAACGGATCCCACTCTGCCAGACGTTCGCCCTGCGCCACCTTGCCGCCGTTCTCGTGCAGCAGCACCGTACCGTAAGGCACGCGGTGGATGGCGCGCTCACGGCCGTCGGTGTCGACCACCACGATCTCGCCGTTGCGGGCGAGGCTGAGGCGGCGGTTGCGCTTGTCCATGATCGTCGGGATGTCACGGTAATGCACCGTGCCCTCGGCGATCGCTTCGAGGTGCGAGGTTTCGTTGACCTGCGCCGCGCCACCGATGTGGAACGTCCGCATGGTCAGCTGCGTGCCCGGCTCACCGATCGACTGCGCGGCGATGACGCCGACCGCCTCACCGATGTTCACCGGCGTACCACGCGCCAGATCGCGCCCATAGCAGGTGCCGCAGACGCCCTGTTCGGCCTCGCAGACCAGCGGCGAGCGGATGCGCGCCGACTGGACGCCGGCTTCCTCGATCCGCTTGACCATCGGCTCGTCGAGCAGGGTGTTGGTCGGCACCAGCACGGTGCCGTCCTTGTCGACCACGTCGGCCGCCAGCGTCCGACCGAGAATACGCTCGGCCAGCGAGGCGATCGTCGCGCCGCCCTGGATGATCGCGCGCATTTCCAGCGCCCGCTCGGTCTTGCAGTCGTCGATCACCACCACGCAATCCTGCGACACGTCGACCAGACGGCGGGTCAGGTAACCCGAGTTCGCCGTCTTAAGCGCGGTGTCGGCCAGACCCTTGCGGGCGCCGTGCGTGGAATTGAAGTATTCAAGGACGGTCAGGCCTTCCTTGAAGTTCGAGATGATCGGCGTCTCGATGATCTCGCCCGAAGGCTTGGCCATCAGACCGCGCATACCCGCAAGCTGCTTCATCTGCGCCGGCGAACCGCGCGCGCCCGAATGGCTCATCATGTAGATCGAGTTGACCTGCTTCTCGCGGCCCGCTTCGTCCTTTGGCGTCGCGCGGATCTCGTCCATCATCGCGTTCGCCACCTGGTCGCCGCAACGGCTCCAGGCGTCGATCACCTTGTTGTACTTCTCCTGCTGGGTGATCAGGCCATCCTGGTACTGCTGCTCGTAGTCGGCGACCAGCGTCTTGGTCTCGTCGACCAGCGCCACCTTCGAATCGGGGATGATCATGTCGTCCTTGCCGAACGAGATGCCCGCCTTGAACGCGTTGCGGAAACCAAGCGCCATGATCGCGTCGGCGAACAGCACCGTGTCTTTCTGGCCGGTGTGACGATAGACCTCGTCGATCACGTCGCCGATGTCCTTCTTGGTCAGCAGGCGGTTGACGATCTCGAACGGAACCTTGTGGTTCTTGGGCAGGCACTCGCCGATCAGCATGCGGCCCGGCGTGGTGTTGAACCGCTTCAGGTACTGCTTGCCGGCCTCGTCGGTCTGCGGGACGCGGGCGATGATCTTGGTGTGCAGCGTCACCGCCTTGGCCTCGATCGCCTGATGCACTTCGGCCATGTCGGCCAGCATCATGCCCTCACCCGGCTCGCCTTCGCGATCCATCGACAGATAGTAGAGACCCAGCACCATGTCCTGCGACGGCACGATGATCGGCTTGCCGTTGGCGGGGCTGAGGATGTTGTTGGTCGACATCATCAGCACGCGCGCCTCAAGCTGCGCCTCGAGGCTCAGCGGCACGTGGACAGCCATCTGGTCGCCGTCGAAGTCGGCGTTGAACGCCGAGCAGACCAGCGGGTGCAGCTGGATTGCCTTGCCCTCGATCAGCACGGGCTCGAACGCCTGGATGCCCAGACGGTGCAGCGTCGGCGCGCGGTTCAGCAGCACGGGATGCTCGCGGATCACCTCGTCGAGGATGTCCCAGACCTCCTTGCGCTCCTTTTCCACCCACTTCTTGGCCTGCTTGAGGGTCATCGACAGACCCTTGGCGTCCAGACGTGCGTAGATGAACGGCTTGAACAGCTCGAGCGCCATCTTCTTGGGCAGGCCGCACTGGTGCAGCTTCAGTTCCGGCCCGGTGACGATCACCGAACGGCCCGAATAATCGACGCGCTTGCCGAGCAGGTTCTGGCGGAAGCGGCCCTGCTTGCCCTTGAGCATGTCGGACAGCGACTTCAGCGGACGCTTGTTGGCACCGGTGATGATCCGGCCGCGACGGCCATTGTCGAACAGCGCGTCGACCGCTTCCTGCAGCATGCGCTTTTCGTTGCGGACGATGATGTCCGGCGCGCGCAGCTCGATCAGGCGCTTCAACCGGTTGTTGCGGTTGATGACGCGGCGATAGAGGTCGTTGAGGTCGGACGTGGCGAAGCGGCCACCGTCGAGCGGCACCAGCGGGCGCAGCTCGGGCGGGATCACCGGCACGACATCCAGGATCATCCACTCGGGGCGGTTGCCCGAATCGATGAAGCTTTCCACGACCTTCAGCCGCTTGATGATCTTCTTGGGCTTGAGCTCCGACTTGGTAGTGCGCAGCTCCTCGAGCAGGTCTTCCTTTTCCTGCACGAGGTCGAGGCTGATCAGCATGTGCTTGACCGCCTCGGCACCGATCCCGGCGCTGAACGCGTCCTCGCCATACTCGTCCTGCGCGTCGAGCAACTCGTCCTCGGTCAGCAGCTGGTACTTCTCGAGTGCGGTCAGGCCGGGCTCGATCACCACATAGCTCTCGAAGTAGAGCACGCGCTCCAGCTGCTTGAGCTGCATGTCGAGCAGCAGGCCGATGCGGCTCGGCAGCGACTTCAGGAACCAGATGTGCGCGACCGGTGCGGCGAGTTCGATGTGGCCCATCCGCTCACGGCGCACCTTGGTGACGGTGACTTCGACGCCGCACTTCTCGCAGACGACGCCCTTGTACTTCATGCGCTTGTACTTGCCGCACAGGCACTCGTAATCCTTCACCGGACCAAAGATGCGCGCACAGAACAGACCATCACGCTCGGGCTTGAACGTGCGGTAGTTGATGGTCTCGGGCTTCTTGATCTCGCCGAACGACCACGAGCGGATGCGCTCGGGCGATGCCAGACCGATCTGGATCTGGTCGAACGTCTCGGGCTTGGCGATCTGGTTGGTGAACTTGGTAAGATCGTTCATGTTTTTCGTCCTTCATCCCCCTCCCGCTCGCGGGAGGGGTTAGGGGTGGGCCTGGTGCGGGCGGGCGCTGTGTCTGAACAGGCTCGCCCTCGACCCCTCCCGCAAGCGGGAGGGGAGCATGGCATCAGTTACTCGGCCGCAAGCCGCGAGTTGTTGATCGCCTCGTCCTCGGCCTCGTTCTCGTCGATGATCGACGAGAGTTCGACGTTGAGACCCAGCGAGCGCATCTCCTTGACCAGCACGTTGAAGCTCTCGGGAATGCCGGCCTCGAACGTGTCGTCACCCTTGACGATCGCCTCGTAGACCTTGGTGCGGCCGACAACGTCGTCGGACTTCACCGTCAGCATTTCCTGCAACGTGTAGGCGGCACCGTAGGCCTGGAGTGCCCAGACCTCCATCTCGCCGAAGCGCTGGCCACCGAACTGCGCCTTGCCGCCCAGCGGCTGCTGGGTGACGAGGCTGTAAGGTCCGATCGAACGCGCGTGGATCTTGTCGTCCACAAGGTGGTGCAGCTTCAGCATGTAGATGTAGCCGACGGTCACCTTGCGGTCGAACGCCTCGCCCGTGCGCCCGTCGTAGAGCGTCACCTGGCCCGACGTGTCGTAGCCCGCCTTCTCCAGCATGGCCGAGACATCCGCCTCGCGCGCGCCGTCGAACACCGGGGTGCCCATCGGAACGCCCGGCTGCAACAGCCGCGCCATCTCGACGATATCCTGCGAAGACCGTGCGTCGATCTCCTCGTGATACTGCTCGCCGTAGATGTCCTTCATCGTCTCGATGATCGCGGTCGGCGGAGCGGCGGCCTGCGGATCGGGATTGGCGTGGCGCCATTCCTCCAGCGCGACCTTGATCCGTTGACCCAGGCCGCGCGCGGCCCAGCCCAGATGCGTCTCGAAGATCTGCCCGACGTTCATGCGCGAAGGCACGCCCAGCGGGTTGAGCACGATGTCGACATGCGTGCCATCCTCAAGAAACGGCATGTCCTCGACCGGCAGGATGCGGCTGATCACACCCTTGTTGCCATGGCGGCCGGCCATCTTGTCGCCCGGCTGCAGCTTGCGCTTCACCGCGACGAACACCTTGACCATCTTGAGCACGCCCGGCGCCAGTTCGTCGCCGCGCTCCAGCTTCTCCTTGCGATCCTCGAACTTGTCCTGGATCGCCTTGACGGTCTCGTCGTACTGCGCCTTGACCGCCTCGAATTGCGCCTGACGGCCATCGTCGGCGAGCGCGAACTTCCACCACTCGTGCCGCTCGACTTCGCCGAGCAGTTCCTCGGTGATGTCCGAGCCCTTCTTGATGCCCTTGGGCGCCGCGGCGGCGACCTGACCCACCAGCATCTCGCGCAGGCGGTTGTAGGTCGCACGGTTGAGGATGCCGCGCTCGTCCTCACGATCCTTGGCGAGGCGTTCGATCTCCTCGTTCTGGATCGCGCGGGTACGGTCGTCGATCTCGATGCCGTGACGGTTGAACACGCGCACCTCGACCACCGTGCCGGAGACGCCCGGCGGCAGCTTGAGCGAGGTATCGCGAACATCGCTTGCCTTTTCGCCGAAGATCGCCCGCAGCAGCTTCTCTTCCGGCGTCATCGGCGATTCGCCCTTGGGCGTGATCTTGCCGACCAGGATGTCACCGGGGTGCACCTCGGCGCCGATGTAGACGATGCCCGCCTCGTCGAGGTTGCGCAGGGCTTCCTCACCGACGTTGGGGATGTCGCGGGTGATGTCCTCCGGCCCGAGCTTGGTGTCGCGGGCCATGATCTCAAATTCCTCGATATGGATCGAGGTAAACACGTCGTCCTTGACGATGCGCTCGGAGATCAGGATCGAATCCTCGTAGTTGTAGCCGTTCCACGGCATGAACGCGACGAGGCTGTTGCGGCCCAGCGCCAGCTCGCCGAATTCGGTCGAGGGACCGTCGGCCAGGATGTCGCCACGCTCGATCAGGTCACCCACCTTCACCAGCGGACGCTGGTTGATGCAGGTGTTCTGGTTCGAACGCTGGAACTTCTGCAGCGTGTAGATGTCGACGCCGGACTGGCCGGCCTCGATGTCGCCCGATGCGCGGATGACGATACGCGCGGCGTCGACCTGGTCGACCACGCCCGAACGCTGTGCCGAGATCGCCGCGCCCGAATCGCGCGCCACGGTCTCTTCCATGCCGGTGCCGACGAACGGCGCTTCGGCGCGAACCAGCGGCACCGCCTGGCGCTGCATGTTCGATCCCATCAGCGCGCGGTTGGCGTCATCGTTTTCCAGGAACGGAATGAGCGATGCGGCGACCGAGACGAGCTGCTTGGGGCTGACGTCCATCAACGTGACATGCTCGCGCGGGGCCAGCACGAACTCGCCGCTTTCACGCGCCGAAACCAGCTCCTCGACGAACGTACCGTCGGCGTTGAGCTCGGCCGATGCCTGCGCGACGGTGTGCTTCTGCTCTTCCATGGCGGAAAGGTAGACGACCTCGCTGGTCACCTTGCCGTCGATGATCTTGCGGTACGGCGTCTCGATGAAGCCGTACTTGTTGACCCGTGCAAAGGTCGACAGCGAGTTGATCAGGCCGATGTTCGGGCCTTCCGGCGTCTCGATCGGGCAGATGCGGCCATAATGGGTCGGGTGGACGTCGCGAACTTCGAAGCCCGCGCGCTCACGCGTCAGACCGCCGGGCCCGAGCGCCGAGACACGCCGCTTGTGCGTGACTTCGGAGAGCGGGTTGGTCTGATCCATGAACTGCGACAGCTGCGACGAACCGAAGAACTCGCGCACCGCGGCAACCGCGGGCTTGGCGTTGATCAGATCGTTGGGCATCACGGTCGACACGTCGACCGAACTCATCCGCTCCTTCACCGCGCGCTCCATGCGCAGCAAGCCGACGCGGTACTGGTTCTCCAGCAGCTCGCCGACCGAACGCACCCGGCGGTTGCCGAGGTTGTCGATGTCGTCGATCTCGCCCTTGCCGTCCTTAAGGTTCACCAGCTCCTTGACCACGGCGAGGATATCCTCGTTGCGCAGCGTGGTGACGGTGTCCTCGGCATCGAGGCCCAGACGCATGTTGAGCTTGACGCGGCCGACCGCGGACAGGTCATAGCGCGCGGCGTCGAAGAACAGGCCTTCGAACAGAGCCTCGGCGGTTTCCTTCGTCGGCGGCTCGCCCGGACGCATGACCTTGTAGATCGCCTCCAGGCCCATGTCGCGGTTCTCGGCCTTGTCGGCCTTCAGCGTATTGCGGATCCACGGGCCGGTGTTGACTTCGTCGATGTCGAGCAGCTCGATGCTGTCGATGCCGGCCTTGTCGAGCGCGTCGAGGTTTTCGGGCGACACTTCGTCGCCCGCCTCGATGTAGATGCGGCCGGTGCTCTCGTCGATCAGGTCACGCGCGGCATAGCGGCCGAAGATTTCCTCGGTCGGGATCAGCAGCTCGGTAAGACCGTCCTTCTGCGCCTTGTTCGCAGCGCGCGGGGAGATCTTCTGGCCGGCGGGGAAAATCACCTCGCCCGAATTGGCATCGACGATGTCGAACGCCGGCTTGGTGCCGCGCCACTGCTCGGGACCATAAGGCAGGCGCCAGCCACCCTCACGATTGTCGGCGGCGCCACGCGCCCAGACGACGGTCTCGTAGAAGTGGTTGAGGATCTGCTCGTCATCCAGGCCCAGGCCGTAGAGCAGGCTGGTGACCGGCAGCTTGCGCTTGCGATCGATGCGGACGTTGACGATGTCCTTGGCGTCGAACTCGAAGTCGAGCCACGAGCCGCGATACGGAATGACCCGCGCGGCGAACAGGTACTTGCCCGAGGAGTGAGTCTTGCCGCGATCATGATCGAACAACACGCCCGGCGAACGGTGCATCTGGCTGACGATCACGCGCTCGGTGCCGTTGACCACGAACGTGCCGTTCCCGGTCATCAGCGGCATGTCGCCCATGTAGACGTCCTGCTCCTTGATATCGAGCACGGAGCGGGTCTCGGTCTCGGCATCGACCTCGAACACGATCAATCGCAGCGTGACCTTCATCGGCGCCGCATAGGTGATGCCGCGCTGGCGACACTCGGTGACGTCGTACTTGGGATCCTCAAGCACGTAGTTGACGAAATCGAGCTCGCTGGTGCCAGCGAAGTCGCGGATCGGGAACACCGAACGCAGCGTCTTCTCCAGACCGGAAATATAGCCGGTGGCCGGATCGGAGCGCAGGAACTGCTCGTAGCTTTCGCGCTGCACCTCGATCAGGTTCGGCATCTGCACCACCTCGTGGATGTTGCCGAAGATCTTGCGGATGCGCTTCTTCGACGATGCACGCGTGGCGCTGCGCGCCGTTTCGAGGGGCTTGGTGGCCATGAGCAGGACTGCCTCTTGCTGGTAGCGTCGTGCCCGGACGGGCGACGACGTATGGAATGCCATGCGCGGCGATGGCACCGTCACTGCGATAGACCATTCGTTCGGGTGTCTTCGCGACCGCCCCATGGGCAGCCCCGGCACCAGGCCTATCGCGTCAGACGGATCCCACCGCTTCCCTTCATGGGCCGACCCCCGCGCATGGGCCGACCTTGCTCGAAGCGGTTGGATCACGCGATATAGGCGAACGTCCTTGCGCTGTNGGCGCTGTAAAGTCCAACAGCGGCGCAAGGTTCCCGGTGGTGAAACCCGTCGGTGGATCGCGTTACTTCGCCAGCGCGGCCTCGATCGCCGCGACCAGCGCCGGATCCTCGGGCGTCATCGCGGGGGCGAAGCGGCCGATCACCTCGCCGTCGCGCCCGATCAGGAACTTCTCGAAATTCCATAGCACTTCGGGATCCTCGGTCGGCGTCATGCCATAGCCGCGGAACCGCTCCTTCATCGCGGCGACATCGCCCTGCTTGGTCGGGACCGCCTGGGTCAGCGCACCATAGAGCGGCTGCTTGGCCGGGCCGGTCACGTCGGCCTTCTCGAACATCGGGAACGACACGCCATAAGTCGCCGAGCAGAACTGTGCGATCTCATCATTGTCGCCCGGTTCCTGCGAGCCGAAGTCGTTGGCCGGAAAGCCCAGCACCTCGAAGCCCTGCTCCTTGTACCTGGTATAAAGCGCCTCGAGCCCCTCGTACTGCGGCGTCAGCCCGCACTTGGAGGCGACGTTGACCACCAGCAGCACGTTGCCCTTGTGCGCGGCGAGCGTGTCGGCACCGCCCTCGATGCGGGTCAGCGGGATCTGGGCAAGGTCGGTCATGGCAGTCCTTTCGTGGCGAAGCTTCGGATAACAGTTAGTCAGATCGCATCTTCGACAAGGTCGGCCTGATCGAAGAGCGGGATCGCCAACTGATCGATATGGTTCCTGAAAGGCGCATAACGCACGAGATCGTAGGCGACCACATCGACGGGAACGCTCAGCGCGCTGTCATCGAACAGCGTCCAGAGGCGATCGACATCGGCCTGCCGAAGCGGACCGTAGAGGACAAGGTCGATATCGGATCGGACATGGGCGCGGCCCGTCGCGTATGACCCGAAAATGGCCGCACCGGTGATTCGATCGGCAAACGGCAACAACAAGGCACGGATGATCGCGGCGCGTGCCTGACCGATCGCCTCCATGCCCCTGGTCATCGAGCCTGCATGACTTCATCGAACAGATGGTCGTACAGCGCTTCGAACAGTTCGAGATAACAGGCCCGGATTTCACCGATCACCTGCTCGAACGCCTTGAAGTCATAACTGTGCGACATGCGGTTGCGCGCGTCGAGCGCAGCCATCCAATCATCGCCGCGCGAGATCGTGCCTTCCTGCAACGCCGCCCTTATCGTCGCGCGGGGCGAGACGGAGGCCAGGACGATACCCTGATATTCCAGGTAGTCCTTCAGCGTTTTCCAGGCGAGCTCCCAGGTATATTCGAAACGCTGGACGATCCCCTCACGCTCAAGCTGCGAGGGTTCTCGCTCGTACGTCCCCTCGATCGCCTCTCTCAGCAGGGTGTACGCGCGCGAATAGTTATCGAAGCGGTGCTGCCATCGCGGCTTTTCGCCGGGCCCGCTCATGGGAGCCGCCGCCCGATCACGTCAGGTAATTTGCCGTCGTCTTGGCCCGGACTTCGTCGACGGTGATGCCGGGGGCCAGCTCGACCAGCCGGAACGGCGATCCGTGATCGTCACGCGCGAAGACGCACAGGTCGGTGACGATCATGTCGACCACGCCCTTGCCGGTCAGCGGCAGGGTGCATTCGGGGATGAACTTGGCATCGCCGTTCTTGGCGGTGTGCTCCATCACGACGATGATCTTCTTGACCCCGGCGACGAGGTCCATGGCGCCGCCCATGCCCTTGATCATCTTGCCCGGGATCATCCAGTTGGCGAGATCGCCGTTGGCGGCGACCTCCATCGCGCCCAGCACCGCCAGATCGATGTGGCCGCCGCGGATCATCGCGAAGCTCTGCGCCGAATCGAAATAGGCGGAGTGCGAAAGCTCGCTGATCGTCTGCTTGCCCGCGTTGATCAGATCGGGATCGACCTCGTCGTCATAGGGGAACGGGCCGATGCCCAGCATGCCGTTCTCGGACTGGAGCGTGACGAACACGCCCTCCGGCACATGGTTGGCGACCAGCGTCGGGATGCCGATGCCGAGATTGACGTAGAAACCGTCGCGCAGTTCGCGGGCGGCGCGGGCGGCCATGTCGTCGCGGGTCCAGCCCTTGGTGGTGGTTGCCAGCGTCATCAGACGGCCTCCCTTTCGCGCACGGTGCGGAACTCGATCTTCTTGTCATAAGGCGCGCCCAGCACCAGCCGCTGCACGTAGATGCCGGGCAGGTGGATGCAATCGGGCTCGAACGTGCCGACCGGGACGATCTCCTCCACCTCGACCACGCAGACCTTGCCGCAGGTGGCGGCGGGCGCGTTGAAGTTGCGCGCGGTCTTGCGGAACATGACGTTGCCCGACGTGTCCGCCTTCCACGCCTTGACCAGCGAAAGGTCGGCGAAGATGCCGCGTTCGAGGATGTAGTCCTGTGGGCCGTTCGGGCCGTCGAAGGTCTTCACTTCCTTGCCATCGGCGATGATCGTGCCGACGCCGGTGCGCGTGTAGAAGCCGGGGATGCCGGCGCCGCCGGCGCGCATCCGCTCGGCCAGTGTGCCTTGCGGGCAGAACTCGACCTCGAGCTCGCCCGACAGATACTGCCGCTCGAACTCCTTGTTCTCACCGACGTAGGACGAGATCATCTTGGCGACCTGCCCGGTGCGCAGCAGCTTGCCGATGCCTTCGTTGTCGATGCCCGCGTTGTTCGAGGCGAACGTCAGCCGCTTCACCCCGCTGTCGCGCACCGCATCCAGCAGGCGCTCGGGAATACCGCAAAGACCAAAGCCACCACAGGCGATCAGCAGTTCATCGCGCAACAGTCCGTCAAGGGCGGCGGTCGCATCCGGATAGAGCTTGTTCATCCCGCGTACTGTCTCCATCCGTTCAATCCGCCTCGCGTTAGCGCAGGGTGGGCGCAAACGTCCAGTGATCCGGTGGAACGAAACCGAAGGTTCCATGATCCCTGCGCCGCTCCGCTGCTTTTCGTCTTGCAACGCAGCAAACGCCTGCGAGCGTATGCCGCGACAAGGCTTTCCAAGCGGCATCAATGACCGGCAATCCCTGACGATTGCCTGCAACGCATCCAAAAATGATCTTTTCGCACTTGCACAATAATCGACTGTCCCACATATCTGATCGTGCCTTTCAGGCATCCTCTCCCAAACTTTCATGGCCCGGCCGGCAACGGTCGGGCCTTTTTTTGTGGTCGGTTTTTTGTGCCTACCATTTTGCGGAGCGGACTGACCGGGATCGCCCGCTTCCAAAGTCGCCCACCAGTTCCTAGCTTCCGCGCTGGCCCGGCTGTTGCCGGGCCGAGACGAGGAACACGATCATGGCCGATCCCGAAACTGCCGCCGACACCACCGTGCAGGACCGGACGATCCGATTGCAGGTGGCAGCCGCGCGTCAGGAGGAGAGCGGCCAGGGTATCGCCCGCCTGTCTCGCGCCGCGCTTGCTGCGCTCGGCGCGACCGAGGGCGACACGCTGGAGATCACCGGCAAGATCGTGACCGCAGCGCGCGCGGTGCTCGCCTATCCCGAGGACGATGCGCTGGAGGTGATCCGGTTGGATGGCCTGCAGCGGTCGAATGCCGAAGTCGGCTCGGGCGATCATGTCATGGTCCGCCGCATCGAATCGCGGCCCGCGCAGCGCGTCGTCTTTGCGCCGGCCAATCGCGAACTGCACCTTCAAGGGCCGGCACAGGCGCTGAAGCGCAACTTCTTCCAGCGCGCGCTGGTCGCGGGCGATCTCGTCGCCACCACCGGGCGCCAGCAGGTCGGCCAGATGCCGCCGCAGCTTTCGCGCATGCTCAACGCGCCGGCCTATGCGCTGACCCAGATCCGGCTCAAGGTGCTCTCCACCACGCCGCGCGGTATCGTCCATATCGACGAGAATACCGAGGTCGAACTGCGCGAGGACTTCGCCGAGGAAGCCAGCGGCCGCGGCGTGGTCAACTACGACGACGTCGGCGGCATGAGCGACACCATCCGCCAGCTGCGCGAGATGGTGGAACTGCCGCTGCGCTATCCCGAATTGTTCACCCGGCTTGGCGTCGATCCGCCCAAGGGCGTGCTGCTGCATGGCCCGCCGGGCACCGGCAAGACCCGGCTGGCGCAGGCGGTGGCGAATGAAAGCGACGCCAACTTCCTGACGATCAACGGTCCTGAACTGATCGGCTCGGGCTATGGCGAGAGCGAGCGCGCGCTGCGCGAGGTGTTCGACAACGCCGCCAAGGCGGCGCCCTCGATCATCTTCATCGACGAGATCGATTCGATCGCGCCCAAGCGCAGCGAGGTGCATGGCGAGGCGGAAAAGCGGCTGGTCGCACAGCTGCTGACGCTGATGGACGGCCTGTCAGCCCGCGCCAACGTGGTCGTCATCGCCGCCACCAACCGGCCCGATGCGATCGACGAGGCGCTGCGCCGGCCCGGTCGCTTCGACCGCGAGATCATCATCGGCGTGCCGGACGAGACCGGACGGCGCGAGATCCTGTCGATCCACACCCGCGGCATGCCGCTGGCCGACGGCGTCGACCTGCGCGAACTGGCGCGGACCACGCACGGCTTCGTCGGCGCCGATCTTGCCGCGCTGACGCGCGAGGCGGCGATCGATGCCGTGCGCCGGATCATGCCGCAGCTCGACCTCGAGGCGCGCACGGTGCCGCCCGAAGTGCTCGAGAGCCTGTCGGTCACGCGTGAGGACTTCGTCGCCGCGCTGAAACGCGTGCAGCCCTCCGCTATGCGCGAGGTCATGGTGCAGGCGCCTGACGTAGGCTGGTCCGACATCGGCGGGCTGGGCGATGCGCAGCGCCGCCTGCAGGAAGGCATCGAACTGCCGCTGAAAAGCCCGGAGGCGTTCCATCGCTTGGGCATCCGTTCAGCCAAGGGCTTCCTACTCTATGGCCCGCCAGGCACCGGCAAGACGCTGCTGGCCAAGGCGGTCGCCAAGGAATCGGAAGCCAACTTCATTTCGATCAAGTCGTCCGATCTGCTGTCCAAGTGGTACGGCGAAAGCGAGCAGCAGATCAGCCGGTTGTTCGCCCGCGCGCGGCAGGTGGCGCCCTGCGTGATCTTCATCGACGAGATCGACAGCCTGGTGCCGGCGCGTGGCGGCGGTGGCGGGGTGAGCGAACCGCAGGTGACCGCGCGCGTGGTCAACACGATCCTTGCCGAAATGGACGGGATGGAGGAGTTGCAATCGGTGGTGCTGATCGGTGCCACCAACCGTCCGGCACTGGTCGACCCGGCGCTGCTGCGGCCCGGCCGGCTGGACGAGCTGATCTATGTCGGCACGCCCGATCGCGAGGGGCGCGCGCGCATCCTCGGCATCCACACCGCGCGGATGCCGCTGGCCGCCGACGTCGATCTCGATGCCGTCGCCGGAGAGACCGAGCGGTTCACCGGTGCCGATCTTGAAGACGTGGTCCGCCGCGCCGGCCTGATCGCTATCCGCCGCCATGGCGAGCAGGTTGAATCAGTGTCGCAGGCCGACTTCGACGAGGCGCTGCTCGATTCGCGGGCGACGGTGACCGCCGAGATGGAGGAGGAGTACGTCCGCATGAAGGGCGAGCTGAAGCGCCGGGCGATGGAGATCGTGCCGATCGGCTTCCTGTCACCCGGAATGGTCACGCCGACGCGCGAGCGCAAGCACGACGGCTGACGCGGATCACTGGTCCACGGCCGGCCAGGATCGAGGGCGCCCGCATGACCGTGCGGGCGCCCTCTTTTATGCAGCCGGCACCCGAAAAAATGCGCTTGCGTGATCGCAGTCACGCGTAACCTTCATAATATGCTCGCATAGCCCCCCCTGCCGATAAGGCACGCAGGAGGGAAATCATCATGACCAAGGTATCTTCGATCGTTCGCCGCACGGTTCTGCTGGCGGCATCCGCCGCGGCGCTGGCCACATCGCCCGCCATGGCCGACGAGCTCATCACCAAGTCGGTCAGCGTCAGCTTCGCCGGGGTCGACCTGAGCACGCCGACCGGCCAGAAGACCATGCAGAGCCGGATGCGGCAGGCAGCCCGCGCAGTCTGCAAATATAACGGCAGCACGCGCGAACTGCGCGAGATCGGCGCACAGACGCGCTGCATGACCAACGCGATGAAGGCTGCGGACGCCAGGCTTGCCGCCGTGACCACCAAGTCCGGCAATCAGCTGCGCATGGCCCTGGGTGACGGCGCACCGCGTCGTTGATCCCGCGCCCCAAGGTGACCCATGCACGGGGTATCGGATCGTCGATCCGGTGCCCCGTTCTGCTTGTCCGGCGCCGGTATCAGTAGCCTTGCGGATACCCGTCGCGATCGCGCCGGGGCTGGTCGCCCGGCGGCAGGGCAGGGCGCAGACCCGGATCGGAGCCACGATTGCGATCCCTGTCCCGATCACGACCGGAGCGGCCGGTCGCCCGATCGAGGAAGTCGCCACCCGCCGCCGGCGGCGGTGCGCCCTGCTCCTCCCCGTCCTCAGGATAGCGATCATCCTGTACGGCCGGCGGCCGCGCATCGGGATCCACCGGCGTACCCGACTGCGCGGTGCCCGGCCGGATCAGGTTGCCCTGGTCATCGACGAAGTAATAATCGTCGGGATTGCCCTGCAGCGCTTCGTCGTCGGGTTCGAGCTGCCACGACGGCAGCTTGAGCTGCGTGTCGAACTGCTCGATCGGGCGGCGCCCGACCGCGACCTTCATGAAATCGGCAAAGGCACGCGCGGGCGCATGGCCGCCCTGCAGGCCGGGCACCGGCCGCGCATCGTCGCGGCCCATCCACACGCCGGTGGTGATGCCGCTGGAAAAGCCCAGGAACCAGCCGTCCTTGTTCGAGCTGGTCGTGCCGGTCTTGCCCGCGACCGGACGGCCGATCTGCGCCGCGCGGCCGGTGCCGGTGGCGACCGCCGATTGCAGCAGATCGGTGATCCCGGCGGCGACATAGGGCGGCACCAGCACGTCCGACCGGGCTGCGTCGTGATTGTAAAGCACGCGGCCGCTGGTCGTCGTCACCTTGATGATGCCGTACGGCTCCACCGTCGTGCCCTTGGCCGAGACCGAGGCGAAGGCGCGCGTCATGTCGATCAGGCGGACGTCGGAGGTGCCCAGCACCATCGAGGGATTGGTGTCGATCGGCGTCGAGATGCCGAAGCGCCGCGCCATCGAGGCGACGGTGCCGAAGCCGACTTCGTTGCCGAGCTGCGCCGCGACGGTGTTCTTCGAATAGGCGAAGGCGGTCCGCACATCGATCTTGCCGGCATAGCCGCCGCCGGAATTGTGCGGGCTCCATCCCTGGATCGTCACCGGTTCGTCCACCACCGAATCGTCCGGCTTGTACCCGGCCTCCAGTGCGGCGAGATAGACGAACAGCTTCCACGCCGAACCCGGCTGGCGCATCGCCTGCACCGCGCGGTTGTAATTCGATCCAACGTAATCGGTGCCGCCGACCATCGCCAGCACGCCGCCGTCGCGGTCCATGCTGACCAGCGCGCCCTGGGCACCGGGCGGCACGTTGGCATCCACCGCCTTGTCCGCCGCACGCTGCATGCCGAGATCGAGCGTGGTGGTGACCTCGATCGGTTCCTGGTTATCGGGCACCAGCGTGTCGAGCTGCGCCAGCGCCCAGTCGGTGAAGTACCGCACCGAGTTCTGGCCCCGCTCCCGCTGGAACTTGACCGCGCCCAGGTTCGCCTCGGCGGCTTCGGCCGCGGTGATCGCGCCGCTGTCGGTCATCGTCTTGAGCACCACGCCGGCGCGACTGCGCGCCGCGGCTTGATCGGCGGTGGGCGAATAGCGTGACGGCGCCTTGACCAGTCCGGCGACGATCGCCGCCTCCGGCAGGTCGATCTCGGTCCCCGGATGGCCGAAGAACTTGCGGCTGGCGGCATCGATGCCATAGGCGCCGCCGCCGAAGTACACCTTGTTGAGGTAGAGTTCGAGGATCTGGTCCTTGGTGAAGCGCCGCTCCAGCGCCAGCGCCAGCACCATCTCGCGGATCTTGCGCGTGAAGGTGCGATCGTTGTTGAGGAAGACGTTGCGCGCCAACTGCTGGGTGATCGTCGATGCGCCCTGCCGCCAGCTGCCGCGTTCGTACCGCACGAAGATCGACCGCGCGATGCCAACCGGATCGATGCCGATATGCGAGCGGAAACGGCGATCCTCGACCGAGACCATCGCCTTCTTCATCGGCGAGGGGATATCGTCGTAGGCGATCCATTTGCCGTAGCTCGGCCCCAGCGACACCAGTTCGGCGCCGTTGCGATCGCGCACGACGATCATCTGCCCGGTCTGGCTGCTCTTCAACCCGCGGAAACTGGGCAGCGACTGCGCGGTGACGAACACCGCGGTGCCGATGCCGATCACGGCCAGCAGCAGGATCGCGAATGACCAGACGAAGATCCGCCGCAGCATCCGCCGCCAGAACGGCTTGCGCGGGGGTGGCGGGGGGGCCGCCGGCGGCATCGTCACCCTGCGCGGGTCAGCGCGTCCGTCCGGCCGACCGGTATCTGCTGCCATGTGCGAAAACCGTATCCCTGACGTAACGATGCGCATCGAAGCTGCGCACGGCAGCCATTGTGCGGGCGCGGTTTAACAGGACATTGCAACGAACGCGAAGGACAAAGCTGTCGCGAGCCGTATCCCGGCACCGGTGCCTATTCCGGCTGGAACTCCAGCGCGGCACTGTTGATGCAATAGCGCAGCCCTTGCGGCCCCGGACCGTCGGGAAACACATGCCCCAGATGCCCGGCACACGTCGCGCAGCGGACCTCGGTGCGGATCATGCCGTGCGACATGTCGCGATGCTCGTCCACCGCCCGCTCGGACACCGGCGCGGTATAGCTTGGCCAGCCGGAGCCGGAATCGTATTTGTCGTCGGACGCGAACAGGACCGTGCCGCAGCCGGCGCAGACGTATTCGCCGCTGGCCTTGTTCTTCTCGTACTTGCCGGTGAAGGCCCGCTCGGTCCCGGCTTCGCGCAGGACATGGTACTGCTCGGGGCTCAGCTTCTCGCGCCATTCGGCGTCGGTCAGTTCGATTCTGTCAGTCATGCAGGCTCCTTCAGGCGTCCTTATGGTGGCGGGCGGAAGCCGCGATCAAGGGCTGCGCAGGGATGGCAAGGCGGAGCGGCAGGGTTTCGCGATGGCTCGCCCGCCTTGCTATGCCGCGTCGGTGAGTTCCACCAGCAACACGGTGCCTTCGCATCCCGCGATGCGCATCCGTGCGCCTGCCGGTGCGTCGGGGCCGTACGCGGTCCATTCGCTGTCGCCCTGCCGTACGCGGCCCTCACCCTCGACGATCGCCTGAGTCACTACCACCGTGCGGCCCAGCAATCGCGCGGCATAATCGTTGAGCTGCGGGTCGGCATCGTCGGCACCGGGATGGTCGCGCAGCCAGCGCCGCGCGATCAGCACCGCGGCGATGGCGAGTTCGGCGAACAGCAGCACCTGCGCCCAGGTGGCCATCGGCGAGAGCCAGTTGATCACCCCGGTCAGCAGCGCGGCCACCGCCAGCCAGATCAGGAAGAACCCGGGCACGACGATCTCGGCGGTCGCAAGCGCCAGCCCCGCTGCAAGCCACAGCCAGTGCGGATCGATACCGCCGGGGAAGCCCATCACCCTGGCCCTGTCCCGGTGGCGCTATTCGCCGCCAGGACCCAGCCGTGGCGGCGGCGTGACGCTGGTGGCGATGCCTTCGTAGTTCGACGCCCGGCCGGGTGCCGCCGATGGCTGCGTCACCGCCGCTCGCCGGACCTGTGTCGCGGGCGTGGCGGCAGGCTGCGCGGGTGCATCACCCATCGCGCTGCGGACCAGTTCGCCGACGCCGGCCAGCGAACCGATCAGTTGCGTCGCCTCGACCGGGAACAGGATCGTCTTGGCATTGGGCGATGTCGCGAACTTGCCCACCGCCTCAGTATATTTCTGCGCGATGAAGTAATTGAGCGCCTGCGTGCCCGATCCGGCGATTGCGGCGGACACGACTTCGGTCGCCTTGGCCTCTGCCGCCGCGGCACGCTCACGCGCCTCGGCATCACGGAAGGCGGCTGCCTGCCGGCCTTCGGCCTCGAGGATCTGCGCCTGCTTCTGCCCCTCGGCCTTGAGGATCGCGGCGCTCTTCATGCCTTCGGCTTCGAGGATCGAGGCGCGCTTCTCACGCTCCGCCTTCATCTGCCGCGCCATCGCGTTGGAGATGTCGGCTGGCGGTCGGATGTCCTTGATCTCCACCCGGGTGATCTTTACGCCCCAGGGCGCGGTCGCATGATCGACCACCATCAGCAGCCGGGCGTTGATCTCGTCCCGCTTGGACAGCGTCTCGTCCAGATCCATCGATCCCATGACGGTGCGCAGGTTGGTGGTGGTGAGCTGCATGATCGCGACATAGAGGCTGGACACCTCATAGGCCGCCTTGCCAGCGTCCAGCACCTGGAAGAACACGATCGCATCGACGCCGACCATCGCATTGTCGCGGGTGATGATCTCCTGGCCCGGGATGTCGAGCACCTGCTCCATCATGTTGACCTTGTGGCCGATGCGATCGACGAACGGCACCAGGATGTGCAGCCCCGGCCGCGCCGCCAGGGTGAAGCGGCCCAGCCGCTCGACCGTATAGACATGCCCCTGCCGCACCACGCGCACCGACTTGGCAAGCGCGACGAGCACCAGGACGAGCAGCGCGATCAGGAAATAGGTCATGCGGGGAAGTGTAATCCCGCCCGATCAAAGCGCCAAGCGGCTTGAGCGCTGGTCAGAGCCGGGCGAACAGCGCCTCCATCCGGCCCCAGGCACGGTCCGCCTGCGCCGCGTCATAGGCCGGGCTGTCAGCAACGCACCAGCCGTGGTCGGCGGGGTAGACCTCCACTTCGGCCGGTCGCCCGGCGCGCGCCGCCGCGGCTTTCAGCGCATCCTTGGCGTCGGGCTGCTTGGCATCGTCGTTGCGGCCGATGGCGAACAGAAAGCCGGCCTGCGTGCCGGCGATCAGCCTGACCGGGCTGTCCGGTGCATCGGACACCAGGTTGGCGCCGTGCAGCGAAGCGGCGGCACCGACCCGTGTCGGCACGGCCGCGGCGGTGCGCACCGCGAACGGCCCGCCCATGCAGTAACCGCAGGCGCCGATCCGCCGCGCCTTGTCGACCGCCGGCTGCTTGTCGAGGAAGGCGACGAAGGCGGCGGCATCGCGCGTCGTGGCGGGCGGCGTGATCGCCGCGATCATCGGCTTGAGCTTCGCCTGGCCTTCGGGCGTGCGCCACTGGGCAAAGGTCTCCAGCACCGGAGCGGGCGCGTTGCGGTAATACTGGTTGACCACCAGCACCGCATAGCCGGCCCCCGCCAGCCGCCGCGCCATCGCCCGGAACACCGCGCGCGATCCGGCGATGTCGGGCCACATCACGATACCCGGATGCGCACCCTTGGTAGGATGGACGAAGACCGCATCGGCCATGCCGTCAGGCGTCGGGACGCGCACCGCATGCTCGGCCAGCGCCAGCGCGGGCTTGACCGCCGCCGCATGGGCACCGCCGGCCGCGACCAGCGCCGCTGCGGCCGCGCCAAGACCGGCGAAGTCCCGCCGGCTAAGTCCGCGTGCCGCCAGCGCACGATCCTCGTCGGTTGCGTTGAAGTCATCACACATCGCCCGTCTCCCATGCCGCCGGCATCAATCGTCGGCGAAGTTCAGTTCCAGCGTCACGTTGTTCGGATCGTTAACGAACACCTGCCGCAAACCGCCGTACTGGCGATCATTGACGCGGTGCGGGACATCCAGTTCCTGACAGCGGCAGACCAGTCCGGCAAAATCGTCGCAGGCAAGCGCGACATGGTCGATCGATCCGGTAGCGGAGCCACGATCGAGCCCGGCATGGCGCTGCTCGTTCCAGGCCATCAGATGGATGATCGCCCGGTCCGTCTCGTCGAGCAGCCAGCGCCCGTCGAACCCCATCGCGGCACCGGGGCTCGGCACGGCCCGCAGCCCCAGCAAGCCGCCATAGAACGCCGCGGTCCGATCCAGATCCTGCGCAATGATGTTGACGTGATCGATACCCTTGACCGGCATTGGCTCTCTCCCGTTGGCCTGATCGATCAGGCGGCGACCCGGCGACCGAGCGCGGTTTCGCACTCGCCCATCAGTTCGGCGATGATGTCCGCCGCCGGCTCCTCACGCGTGACCATGCCGACCGACTGCCCGGCCATGACCGAACCATGCTCGACATCGCCGTCCACCACCGCGCGGCGCAGCGCGCCAGCCCAGTAGTGCTCGATCTGCAACTGCGCCTCGGCCATGGCGATGCCGCTTTCGTCCAGAGCGCGCGCGACCTCGATCTGCTTGTTGCTGAAGCCTTCGGAGCCCTTGTTGCGCAGCGCGCGCACCGGGATCACCGGCAGGCGCGGATCGATCTGCACGCTCGCCACCGCATCGCGGGCAGAGGCGCGGAAGAACGCCTTCTTGAACGCCGGGTGCGCAATCGATTCGGTGGCGCAGGCAAAGCGCGTGCCGAGCTGGACGCCCGCCGCGCCCATCTCGAGGTATCCGGCGATCGCCTCCCCCCGACCGATGCCGCCGGCGACGAACACCAGCGCATCGCCCGACAGGCCCGGCAGGATCTCCTGCGCCAGCACCGATGTCGAAACCGGGCCGATGTGGCCGCCGGCTTCCATCCCCTCGATCACCAGCGCGTCGGCACCCGATCGCAGCAGCTTCTTGGCCAGCGCCAGCGTGGGGGCGAAGCAGATCACCTTGGCACCGCTTGCCTTGATCGCCTCGACGCTGCCCTTAGGCGGGATGCCGCCGGCCAGCACGACATGGGTCACGCCATGGCGGGTGCAGACCTCGATCAGCTCGAATAGCTGCGGGTGCATGGTGATCAGGTTCACGCCGAACGGCCGATCGGTCAGCGCGGCAGTCGCGGCGATCTCGGCATCCAGCAGCGCCGGGGTCATTGCCCCGCAGGCGATCACGCCGAAGCCGCCGGCATTGCTGATCGCCGACACCAGGTTGCGCTCCGACACCCACGACATCGCGCCGCACAGGATCGCATGCTCGCTGCCCAGAAAGGCGGCACCGCGCGCCATCAGCGCGGAAGATCGGGAATAGACGGTCATCGCGGCAAGGTACTCGTATTCACGGAAAGATGTGCGCGCCGTAGTCGCTGTCGCGGCCAGAGGAAAGCGCCTCACATCGCCCGCACTTACGGGTTCATCCGCGCGATCGTGACCATGCGCACCAGTTCGGACAATGTCTGCGCCCCGGTCTTGCTCATCAGGTTGGCGCGGTAGACTTCCACCGTGCGTGCGCTGATCCCCAGTTCATAGGCGATGACCTTGTTCGCCTTGCCCTCGAGCAGCCCCTCCATCACGTCCGTCTCGCGGCCCGACAGTCCGGACAACCGCTCGGCGATGCGCAACCGCTCGGCGCCGATCTCGACGATGCTCGCCAGCTTGGCGAAGACCGCACGAATCGCCGCCAGGATCGCATCGTCGCTGAACGGCTTTTCGATGAAGTCGGCGACCCCGGCGTGCAGCGCCTGCACCGCCAGCGGCACGTCGGCATGGCCGGTGATGACGATGACCGGGGTCGGGATGCCGCGTTCGCGCAAGGCGCGGACAAGTTCCAGCCCGCTCATCCCCGGCATGCGGATATCGGTGACGATGCAACCGGGTGCCGACGCGCCGCCTTCGTCGAGGAAATGCCCGGCCGATTCATACATGCGCGTCTCGATGCCATGGCAATCGAGCAGAAAGGCCAGCGATTGCCGCGCGGCGCCATCGTCATCGATGACATGGACGGTCAGATCGGGGGTCGGTGCCTGTGATGCGTCAGCCGTCATCTTCTTCTCCCGACAGCGGGATGGTGAAATGGAAAGTCGCCCCACCGGAATCGTTGGTGCTGGCCCCCACCGTGCCGCCATGCGCTTCGATGATGGTACGGCAGATCGACAGGCCGACGCCAAGTCCCGATTGCTTGGTCGTGACGAAAGGCGTGAACAGGCTGTCCTGCAACCGCGGATCGATGCCGGGGCCGGTGTCCTGGATGCAGACCTGCGCCATGCCGTCGGCGCTGACCGCGGTCACGATCGTCAGCAACCGGGTGGGGCTGTCGCGCATCGCATCGATCGCGTTGCGGATCAGGTTCACCAGCACCTGCTGCACCTGCACCTTGTTGACGCGCACCCACAGCAGCTGCGGATCGAGCCGCCACTGCGTCTCGACGCCGCGATCCTTGGCCTCGACCAGCGCCAGCGCCGCGGTCTCGCGGATCAGCTGTTGCAGGTTCTCGACATAATGGTCGGTCACCCCGCGTGAGACGAATTCGCGCATCCGGCGGATGATCTCGCCCGCGCGCAGTGCCTCGCGCGCGGCCAGGTCCACCGCCTCGGCGATCCGCGCATGCGGCACCTCGGTCCGCCGCAGCAGGGCCTTGCTGCCCAGCAGGTAATTGCCGATCGCGCTCAGCGGTTGGTTGAGTTCGTGCGCGATCGCGGTCGCCATCTCACCCAGCGCGGTCAGCCGGCCGACGTGCGCCAATTCCATCTGCAGGTCCTGCAGCTGCGTCTCGTCGGCCTGCCGCTTGGTGATGTCGCGCACGAAGCCGGTGTAGAAATGGCCTTCGGGCAACTGCAGCTCGCCGATCGCCAGTTCGACCGGAAAGACGCTGCCGTCCTTGCGCAGCCCCTGCACCTTTCGGCTGACTGGACCGCCACGTCGATCACCCATCCGCAGGAAGCGGCGCAGTTCGCCGAAATGCTCGTCGCGGTCCTTTTCGGGCATCAGCATGCCGACATCGCGGCCGATCACCTCCTGCACCGTCCAGCCGAACTGCAGTTCCGCGGTGGGGCTGAAGTCGCGGATGATGCCGCTCTGGTCGATGACGATCATGGCATCGGGCACGGTGTGCAGGATCGAGCTCAGGTGCGCCTCGCGCCGCACCAGTTCGGCGGCGATCGCCACCTCGCGCGCCCGGATCCGCCGCAGCGAACTGCCGCCCAGCGCCAGCGGCAGCATGATCGCCGCATAGGTGATCGCCGCCACCACGCTGCCCGCGGTCAGCGGACCTGCCCATGTCTCCATAACCAGCCCGCTGATCGTGCCGAACACCAGCGCCACCAGGCCGACCGCACGGCCGCCGTATGTCGCGCCGATGACCACCGGCGGAACGACGAAGATGAAGGTCGCGCGGTCCATCATGATCGGATCGAGGATCAGTCGCGCCAGGACACCGATCAGGCAGATCAACACGACGATGCCAAGTGCGGTCACCGGCCGCACCGCCTCCGCCTCGGCCGCGGCGATCCGGCCCTCTGCCGATCCCATGATGAGGCGCAACCCGTCGGCGAACGTGTTTTCGCTCCTGGCAACTCCGGTATGGCGCATAGGGTCCGGACCCGGGCTGACGGTCTCTGCCTGCATCCTGTAGATGCCTTTTCGCGTTCGTCGTTCACCGAAGGCGGACACAGGCGGTGAGCTGTCTCACCTGTTTGACCCGGCATTAAACCAATGGCGCCGAAGGCAGTCCCCGGTGCCGCAAGCTGGCCCTGTTTATTAATCAGGATCGAAGGAACTGCAATGCTGTCCTGGGGGGGAGCCGTGCAATTGCATGATATTACGCCCTGCGCACGATTGCGTACAATGAGGCACCGTGCCGCCAACCTTGTCGTGGCGGACCGCCAGCTTAGCGCCGCGATCGCATTTTCGCTTGAGGCTGAAGGCATTACGGTCATGCCTCACCACAGCCTGCAATCGTTTCTGGACCAGCGGGGGGCTGGCTGCATCGTCATCGATCTTGAGCCGCTGGCCTACGATCCGCTCGCCTGCCTCGTTCAATTGCGCGAGGCCGGCATCCACGATGCGGTCATATTGTTGACGAGCTGTCCGTCACCCAACCTCCGCCTGCGGGTGGGCGATACCGACGTGCAGCTGGTCGAAAAGCCGTTGCTGACCGATACGCTGCTGTCGGCCGTGTCCCGCGTCGTGCCGGTGACCTGACGCGGGATCGGTGCAAGTCCGGGATGGCGACCATCGCGGACGGGGCTATGGTCCGCCGGTTCAGGACTTCTTCGCGTTCGCCTTGGGCTCGTACTGCGGGTTGATCTTGACCTCGTCCTGCCCCGCCTTGACCACCTTGCCCGCCGCGTCCTGAACCCGCTGCGCCACCTGCGAACGCATCATCATGATGCGCGCCATCCGCTGTGCGGCCGTGCCGGTGACCGGGACGAGCGTGTTGGAGGTCATGTTCGACAGCGTCAGCGCACCATCGGGCCGCGGCGTGATGAAGACGCCGCCCGCCTGGAAAGCGGCGATCGTGTCGGCGATCTTGGGGTCCATGTTCAGCGTATCGAGCACGACCGAGCCGCGCTGGATGGTCGATCGATCCCGCTGCAGCACCTGTTCGAACTCGGCCATGGAATTGGCCGCCTTCAGGCTATCGGTCGTCGCGCGGGTGGGTGCCTCGACCAGGATCTGGTCGAGCGCCATCAATCGCCGCCGCGCGAACATGGTGGGATGGTCATTGATGAACTGGCTGACCTGCGCATCGGTGATCGTCGGCGGCGTGCCGGCGTACTTGCGTTCCAGCAGGCTGACCGTTGCCAGTTCGTTGGCCCGCTTGATCGCCATCGCGCCGATCGGGGTCTTGTCGATGCCCTGGCGGCGCGCTTCCTGCGCCAGCAGCTTGCGGGTGATGATCGATTGCATCACGTTGCGCAGGACCGCCGGATTGTTGACCCCTGACGGCATCTCGCGCTGGACCATGGCGCGGGTGATCTGCGTCGAACCGACTTTGGCCAGGACCTGATCGCCCGCGTTCTGCGCCACGGCATGAGTCGTGGCGAACAGACCGGCCGCACAAGCCAGCAGCCCGGTGGCCTGCACCAGCCGGCGACGCCCGCCGCTGGCCTGCGTCTGTGTTGCGGTCATTGGCTTATCCCTCACGTGCTCTACCCCAAACTCGCTTACGCATTGCGTCCGATCAGCACCGGCAACCCGGCTGCCGGGACGCCCGCGATCAGCGCCGACAGGAACCGGGTCACCGAATCGAACTGCGGCTGGTTGTTGCTGCGGACGGCGGATGCGCGCACCAGGGCCCCGTCACTGATCTTGCCCGCCAGCGACTGGCGCAGCCGGTCCCAGCTCTGCTCGGCGAAGTTGCGCGGCAGGCTGTCACCGACCCGCGTCCAGTAGATCACATCCTCGACCCGATCGGCCGCGACCGCGGTCAGCGCCATTGCCGGGATCGGCGCACCCTTGGCATCGGGCACGCTTACGGCGCGACGTGCCGCGATCTCGAACCCGATCGCCGGGTAACAGATTTCCGGTCGATGGACCTGCAACATGTCGGTCTGCGCCGGGCCATAGGCGATCAGCATCATGATCGGCGGGCGGTCGCTATCCGCCTCGTGATAGGATCGCGCCAGTTGATCGCTGTAGAGCTGCGATGCCAGCGAGCCTTCGGTCCGTGGCACGACAATATCCTCGGTGCCGCCCTCGTCGAAGCCCGGCAGGCTGCGCGGGATGATCTGCGCCAGCGTCGCGCCCTTGGGCATCACCGACACGGTGCGGCGCGGCCGCAACAGTTCGGCTCCGCCCAGTGCGGCGACCGAGCCCAGGCCCGTCAGAAAGTCGCGCCGCTCAAGCATGGGGGGCACTCGCGGCATCGGCTGCCGGACCGGTCGCCGTCGCCGGCATCGCTGCAACCGGCGCCTGCCCGGTGCGCGTGAGCCGCGCCAGCACCCGGTCGACCAGATAGACCAGCATCAGCGCCAGGATGAACAGCACCATGCCCGTCGTCGCATGCATGATCCCCTGCGCCGCGGCATCGCCGAAATGATAGCAGATCAGCATGATCACGGTGACGCGCACGATGTTCACGAAGATAGCGATCGGCACGATGAACAGCACCAGCGTCAGCGCATAGCGCCACGACTGCCGGTGGATGATGTAGATGTAGAACAGCGAGATTGCGATCAGGCCGATCAACGAGTTGAGGCCCGAGCAGGCATCCTCGACCAGCAACTGGTAAGGCCCCACGAACAGCGAAACGCCTTGCCGCGCGACCGGATAGCCCATCGCCGAGACGATCCCGGCCGATGCCCAGCTAACCAGTGATTGCAGTGGCCCGGTGATCGGATGGATCATCCAGCCGGGCAGCGGCACCACGAAGGCGAGATAGAACAGCGGGAATGCCTGCCGCCGCATCTCCTCGGCGCCGAACAGGCGATAGAACAGCGACAGGAAGACGAGGTAGAGCGCGCCGCCTTCCATGAAGATGAAACCGAACGCGCGACCGAAGACGTAGACCGCCCAGCCCACCAGCAATCCGATCAGCGCGATCGCGCCCGATCCGGCATCGCGCCGCGCATTGGCGAACCGCAGGCCGTTGTAATGCAGCAGCCACAGCCCGGTCGCGAGCACGATCGGCGAATGCGTTCCCGCCTCGCTCGACCAGGTCTGCCGGCCCATCGAGACGAAACTCGGGAGCGCCATGACCAGGAAGCCGACGATGGCCGGCACCCAGAACGGGATCGGCCGTGACCGGTCAAAGCCGCCGCGCCCCGACTTGGGCGGGGTCAGGCTGTCGACGGCGCCTGAACCGGCACCGTCCCCGGAACGCAGGGCGGTCCTGACGGGGGCGCCGGCCTCGACGGCAAGTGCGGGCGGCGTCATGTACGGCCCAGCGCGGGGTCGATCCACACCTGTTTCTGCCCGTCCTGAACCAGCTTGCGCATGCGTTCGCGCATCGCGCCGGCGCGCGTCTGGCCGATCAGCGTGCGCGCGACGTTGCGCGCCTCATCCCCAGCCAGCGGCTGGACCCGGCTGGAGATGATCCGCGACACCTGCACCGGGCCGTTCGCCGCCGGCGACACGAAGACTGCGTCAGGCTGCAGCGCGGAGACCTTCGCCGCCAGTTCCGTCGGCATCGTCGCGGTATCGACCACCGACTGGGTGCGGATATAGGCGATGTTGTTCTGGTTGAGCAGGGCCTCGATCGCCGGGATCGATTTCAATGCGCTGATCTGCGGGACAAGCGGCGCAGCCTCGGGTGGGACAACCAGCTGTTCGGCGGTGATCAGGCGACGCCCGGCGAACTGCGCCGGATGCGCGGCGATGAAGCGATCGATCGCGGTCTGCGACTCATCGACCGGAATGTCGCGGGCCATCTTGGATTCGAGCAGCTGCGCCAGCGCAAGTTCCTCGGCGCGCTCCTGCAGAGCCTTGGCATCGGCACTCTTGTCCAGGTTCTCGCGCTGCGCTTCCTTGAACAGCAACTTGCGCGCGATCAACTGCTGGACCACGGCCTGCTGCTGGCTTTCCGATCCGCCGGCATTCGCCATCTCAAGCCGCAATTCGGCGGCGGTGATCTCTTCCCCGTCGACCGTGGCAACGACCTGACCGCTGGGCTTGCCGCGGTTGCAACCCGCGGCGGCGAATGCCGCCATCACCATGATCGCGCCGCCGGCCTTGCCGAGCCGGGACCCGCGGACATCGCCGGCGCCCGTCTTATGCCTCAGTGTCATCCTGCCCATGCGCTGTTCCGACTATCGTGTTGCCGGTGCCTATCAGCCCGGGTTTAACGATGCTTAGCCTCGCAGCCCCGGACAATCAACGTAGTCCGAAGGGGTTGAACGACACACAAAGAAACAGGGCAGCGGTTGCCCGCTGCCCTGTTCCCTGCCTGATACTGGGATGCGTCAATCCCGGTCAATTCGACAACCGCTCATCCCCCCGGGGGCTCTGATCCAAAGGAAGAGCCCTTGCCGAATGATGCGGGAGTCGACGATCCCGGGATCAGCTCAGCTGTAGGCGACGCGGAACGTCGTGCGCTGACGACGCATCGCATAGCCGATCGCACCGAAGCCGAGGATCATCAGAGCCCATGCGCCCGGCTCGGGAACCGACGACGCGAGGGTGATGAAGTTCAGGTTGCCCGAGTACGACGCGCTGCTGCGCGCGGCGAGCGGAACCGCGCCACGAACGCGAAGCGTGTACGTGCCGGGACCGATCAGGGTCTGCTCGATTTCGCCCGACTCATAACCGTCCGGATTGGCGCCATTGGCGGTCTTCGCGATCGGAAACGCGACCGAGAAACCATTGGAACCGGTAATGACGGCGCTGGTGAAATCCAGATCGGTCACAGGACGCGAACCCGAGGTCGAGATCGTGCCGGTCAGGAAGCCGCTGACCGCGACGGTGAACGACGTGAACACGTCGTTGAAGGTTGCGGTACGCGGCGACAGGTTGCTGAACACAGCGGCGAAGTTGCCGTTGGTCTCATTCTCATAGGTGATGACCGGAGCGGCGTTGGCGGCGGTGCTGACGAGCGCGGTGGCACTCGCAAGCGAGAGAAGCAGTTTCTTCATAAAAGGTGAGCCCCTTTAATATGGCACAATCCGCCGATGACGGATCCACATGCGGTTTGCTGCATAGCAACAAGTTAACCGCATGAGAAGTATGGGAGGACACCTATGCAAGCAATTTGAGCCCGCCGAACCGCAGAAAACCGCCGCATATGACAATTGAATGAACGAAAATGCAGTCAAATCCAGGCGTGGAGGATCATAGAAATTTATCTATGACGCGCCTGAACCGGCGTCTTAAATGCTGCAAAAACAATTACATCTTGCGACGGAATCCAGCGTCACAAAGGCGCCTTCAGATTGTCGGCCGGATCAATGACGGCATGCGGCAAGCAACAAGGCTGAGCTTCGAAAAAATTTTGTTCAGCCGATGCGACGCAGGAAGATCACGTAATAGATATAGGCGAAAACGGCGACGATCCCCACCGTGGCAATCTCCGTGTAGCCCTCGTTGCCCAGGTAGTTAACCAATCCGCAACCAATCGCGGGGGGCAGATAGTGCCAGATCGAATCGGGCGGCTCCGGCATCGACGAGCGTTGCAGGTACAGCACCACCAGCCCCAGGAAGGTGAGTACCGTCAGCCAGTCGAAGATCGTTTCCATCGAAGATCACCCTTGAGCGCGTTCACGCGGGCTGCAGAACAAGCGGGGAAAAGGCTCTTGCCACGCTCGGGTGTCAACCCGGTGTGAGCGGATCGACCTGAAAATGCCGGGCACCGTCGCCCCATCCCGCATCAGGCGGCGGGGATCGTCCCGGAGGTCGCATCCGCCGGCTGCGCATCGAGGCCATAGGCGGTATGTAGCACACGAACGGCAAGCTCGGTCTCGTCGGCATCGATCAGCACCGACACCTTGATCTCGCTGGTGGAGATCGCCTGGATGTTGATGCCGCGGTCGGCCAGCGCGCGGAACATCGTCGCGGCGACTCCCGCATGGCTGCGCATGCCGACACCGACGACGCTGATCTTGGTCACACCGCCGTCGGCGATCATGCGGAAATAGCCGATCGCCTCCTTGTGCTCCTCAAGCAGCGCCTGCGCGCGCGGCAGGTCGGATGCGGGCACGGTAAAGGTGACGTCGGTCTCCGCCTTTTCCTTGGCGATGTTCTGGATGATCATGTCGACGTTGATGTTCGCCGCCGCCAGTGGCCCAAAGATCGATGCCACCGCACCCGGGCGATCGGGCACGCGCGTGACGGTAACCTTCGCCTCGTTGCGATCGGCGGCGATGCCGGTGATCAGCTCGCGTTCCATGTCCATTCCTTCAAGTTCGGCATCGCCGACGATCATCGTTCCGGGCAGAGTATCGGCAGGCGGGGCATCCTCCTCGATGAACGAGGACAGCACCTGCACCCGCACGCCCTCCTTCATCGCCAGGCTGACCGAGCGCGTCTGCAGCACCTTCGAGCCGACCGAGGCCAGTTCGAGCATCTCCTCGTACGTCACATGCCGCAGCTTGCGCGCGCGGGCGACGATCCGCGGGTCGGTGGTGTAGACGCCGTCGACATCGGTATAGATGTCACAGCGATCCGCCTTGATCGCCGCGGCGACCGCCACGGCCGAGGTATCCGACCCGCCACGGCCCAGCGTGGTCACGCGGCCATCGGGCGACAGGCCCTGGAAGCCCGGGATCACCGCGATCTCGCCCGCCGCCATCGAGGCGAGCAGCGCGTCGGTATCGATCCCCTCGATCCGCGCCTTGGCATGTGCGTCATCGGTATGGATGGGCATCTGCCAGCCGAGCCATGACCGCGCCGGGCTGCCCAGCGCCTGCAAGGTCAGCGCCAGCAATCCGCTGGTCACCTGCTCACCCGCGGCGACGACGACATCGTATTCGGCGGGATCGTAGAGCGCGTTGGCCTCGCGGCAGAAGGTCACCAGCCGGTCGGTTTCCCCCGCCATCGCCGAGACGACGACCGCGACTTCATGGCCAGCCGCCTGCTGGCGCCGCACGATTCCGGCGACGCGGCGGATGCGCTCGGTCCCGGCCATCGACGTGCCGCCGAATTTCATTACGATGCGGGCCAACTGTGCTGCTCCCAAGCGTTATGCGGCGCGCATCCCCCTCGCGCCTCAGCGGGCGTCCTGTTAGAGTCGTGCCATGGCTAATGCAACCATCGCCGCCCCGACTTCTACGCGCACCATTCGCAATGAGGAGGCGGCGCATTTCGGCCGGCTCGCTGCCGACTGGTGGGACCCGGCGGGGTCTTCCGCGATGCTCCACCGGCTGAACCCGGTGCGCCTGAGCTTCGTGCGGCAGGCGATCGACCAGCACTGGCATGGCGACACGCGAACGGTGCGGCCGCTGATCGGCAGGCGCGCACTGGACGTCGGCTGCGGCGCCGGGCTGCTCACCGAACCGCTGGCGCGGATGGGGGCGATGACCACCGCCGTCGATGCCGCGCCCGAGAACATTGCCGCGGCCAGGGTCCACGCGGCGGGTTCGCGGCTAGAGATCGACTACCGGGCAGGCGAACTCGGCGCGATGGCGCTAACGGGCTTCGACCTCGTCACCGCGATGGAGGTGATCGAGCATGTGGCGGACAAGCCGGCGTTTGTCGCCGCGCTCGCCGCGACATTGGCCCGGCCGGGCGACGAAATGCCGGGTGGGCTGCTGGTGCTGTCGACGCCCAACCGGACCGCGCGATCGCGGTTACTGATGGTCGGCGGCGCGGAGCGGCTGGGGCTGATCCCCAAGGGGACGCATCACTGGGACGACTTCATCACGCCCGAGGAACTGGGCGGGCTGCTCGCCGATGTCGGCCTGCGGATCGGCACGCCCACCGGCATCGCCTGGTCGCCCGCCCGCGGGCTGCACCTGTCGGACGATCTCGCGCTCAACTACATCGTCACTGCGACCTGGCAGGAATGACCTTGCGATGAGCGCGTCCGCGATCGCCTGCGCAGCCGACCCGGATGACGGGCTGCACGCGATGATCGCGGCGGCGCTCGGCTGTGACGCGGCACTGGCGCTGGTGATCGGCCGCGGCGCTCTGCCCCGCCATCATTCCGTGCATGCGGTGATCATCGACAGCGAGAGCGAGGAGCAGCACGTGCACTTCCTGTCGCAGGGGCACGCGCGGCTGGTCGCCAACTCGATCGACGGCCGGCTGGTGGTGATCGAGGACTATCCGGCGGGGGAACTGATCGGCCTGACCGGGCTGTTCGGCTGGGACGGGGTGCCGGCGCAGGTCTGCGCGGTCGCGCCGTCACGCACCGGGGCGCTCGCCGCGCATGCCTTTGTCGCGCTGATGACCACGCATGCCAGCCTGGCGCTGGGCGTATCGCGGATGCTGGTGCGGCGGCTGGCGGCGGCCAATCGCCGCGTCGCCGAGAACGCGACGCTGAGCGCACCCGGCCGCATCCATGCCGAACTGCTGCGCCGCGGACGGGCACTGGTGTCAGGCACGAGCGGCAATGCGATGGCGATCGAGCCGGTCCCGGTGCTCGCCGAAATGGCGCTGGCGTTGCAGACCACGCGCGAGACGGTGTCGCGCGCCATCAGCGCATTGGAGAAGCGCGGCATCGTGCGGCGCGATGCCACCGCGCTGGTGATCGTCGCCCCGCATCGGCTCGAGGAACTGGTCTACTAGCGGGCGAAGCCGCGGGGATCAGCGCGGCTCGTACGGGACCGTCGGCAGCACCGTCTGAATCTCGGCATATTGCGCGCGGGCGCGATCGCAGGCGGCGCGATCGCCGCGTTCGCAGGCATGGCGGCTGCTGTCGTAAGCACGCTGTAGCTTGCCGAGCCGTTCCTCGCGGCGGCGCAGGTCACGCCCGCGATTGCGATCCGATTCGGACTGGCTGGTGGTCGTCCAGTCGACCGCCTTGCCCGCCACCCGCACCGGCGCGGTCACGACATGCGCGACCGTGCTGACGCAGCCCGACAGCAGCGTTGCGGCCAGCAACGCGGGCAGGACGGCGGTTACGTGGAACGACCGTCCCGGCACCGGCCGGGACGGGTCGATCATGTCGGCGTCAGGCTTCCGCCGGGACGCTGTCATAGTACTTCGGCGCATGCTCGTTGAGGATCGCCAGGATCTTCTTGAGCGCGGCCGGCTCATCGGTCTTTTCCATGGCCGCGAGTTCACGCGCGAGCCGCGAGGACGCGGCCTCGAAAATCTGCCGCTCGGAATAGGACTGCTCGGGCTGGTCGTCGGCCCGGAACAGATCGCGAGTGACCTCGGCGATCGAGACGAGATCGCCGGAGTTGATCTTGGCTTCGTATTCCTGCGCACGGCGCGACCACATCGTGCGCTTCACCTTGGGCTTGCCGGTCAGCGTCTCCAGCGCCTCGCGCAGCGTCTTGTCCGAGGACAGCTTGCGCATGCCGATCGCCTCGACCTTGCCGACGGGAACGCGGAGCGTCATCCGCTCCTTCTCGAAACGCAGCACATAGAGCTCAAGCTGCATGCCCGCGATCTCCTGCTTTTGCAGTTCGATCACCCGTCCGACCCCGTGCTTCGGATAGACTACGTAATCTCCAACATCAAAGGCGTCGGCCTTGGCTGCCATGTATCGTCCTTTCGTCCGCAGGCATGCGCGCGGATGCGCGCCGGGAGGAACCGGCCATCATGCGCGCAGGATTCACGAGCGACCCGACGACCTGATCCAGCCATCAGCCGCGAACCTGGCGTCCACGAACCGGATCGGCAAGCGCCATGGGCCTGCCGACATGCAGGATATAACAGAACCGCAATAAAATTGCCAGAGCTTGTGTCGGACCGGCTTCGTACAGGGCCTGTCAGGCGCCTGCTACAGGGGTCCGGATCAAAGCCGGGACATCAGTCCCGGCCGGGATCAGTCGCCCTCGCCGGGGGCGGCGGAGAAGTACGTCTCGAACTTGCCCTCGACGTTCTTGAACTCGTCCGCATCAGCCGGAGATTCGCGCTTCGACGTCAGGTTGGGCCACTCGGCCGAATACTTGGTGTTGAGCTCCATCCACTGCTCGAGCCCGCTTTCGGTGTCGGGCAGGATCGCCTCGGCCGGGCATTCCGGCTCGCACACGCCGCAGTCGATGCACTCGCTGGGATTGATCACCAGCATGTTCTCGCCCTCGTAGAAGCAGTCCACGGGGCAGACCTCCACGCAATCCATGTACTTGCAGCGAATGCAGGCATCGGTGACGACGTAAGTCATGGCCGCGGAATCCTTTGGGCAGCGTCGGTGATCGGGGAGGCTGCTATGGTCGTTTGGCCGTCCGCGTCAAGCACACGATAGCAGCCTTGTGCTTCGGGCGCCGGGCCGCGGCGGGTCGGCAACGCGATGACCTCGATCACCCGCACCGCGCCGCCGGCCCCGGGCGCGCCGAGCGGCACCACCAGCACGTCATGCACCGAAACCGCCTGATGCGCGCGTTCGACGCGCCGGCCGTTCAGGCGGATATGGCCTGCCTCGGCCAGCGCCTGCGCGATGCTGCGGGTCTTGGTCAGCCGCAGGAACCAGAGGAGCTTGTCGATCCGCATCGCCCCCCGGCGTCAGCCCAGCAATTCGGCCAGCGCGGCAAAGGCATTGTCGCGCGGCGGCGGCACCGATCGCCGCGCATCGGGTGCGGCATTGCGCCGCGGCGCGCGCCAGCGCCACAGCAAGGGTCGCGGCGGGCCGAAGGCGCTGTCGGGCAGCGCGCGCGGCATGATCGGCACGAACCCGCCGGCGTGCAGCAGCCGCGCATAGCTGGCGGTGGTCAGCCCCATCGATACCGCGCGCGCCGGATCGAGCGCGAAGTCGCGCGGCCGACCGGTGTCCCGCCGCCCGCCCCCACGCGCGCCATGCGCCTCGCGCAGCAGCTTCTCGGCAATGTCGATGCGCAGCATCTGGCGCCCGAGCCGGCGATACCCCCAGGCGGCGCCCTGCTCCGCCGGGCGCACGGTCGGCATCCGATCGGTCGATCCCACGGCGGCCGCGGTCCGACCGGACAGCGCATGCCACACCGCCTGCGCGGCCGGGCGCAGCATCGCCGGACAGAACAGGTCGAGCGCCCCGACGGTCACGCCGAGCCGAGCCAGCCCGGTGCGCTGCGCCGGATCAAGCCGCTCCAGCCCCGAACCCTCACGCGGCAGCACGCCGCCTGCCTCCGCCAGCTGGATCAGCAGCGCGCGCAAGTCCGGCCCCGCATCGAACGCACGGCTCGCCTCGGCCAGTCGGCGCAAGGGCGCGAGCGGCAGGAGACGGGTCTGCAACCAGGCGTCGATCGCCGCCATCAGCGTCCGCCGTGCCGGCTCAGGCACCGCATCGAGCGCGCGATCGGGTAGCAGCGCCGGATCGATCGTGCTGCGGCCCGGGCGTAGCCGTGCCAGCATCTCGCCGTCATGCACGATGCCGCCATCGGCGATCGTCAGCGGCGCCAGTCCGGCGGTGATATCCCCCGCCAGCGCCGTCGCGCGTTCGCTCAGCAAGGCCGGCAGATGGCGTTCGGCGGCGGCGAGCAACAGCTTGCGGTCTTCGGCGCGCGCCTGCGAATCGACGCAGAAGCGGAAGCCCTGCAACGCGCCGATGTGCTCGTCATCAACGAAGACATCGCCATCGGTGATGCGCACCGGCAGCAGTCCGGCATCGGCGCCCAGCTTCTTCATCAGCACCGCGGTGCGTCGGTTGACGAAGCGTTCGGTCAGCCGGGCGTGCAGCGCGTCGGACAATCGCGCCTCGACCGCCCGCGCCCGCGCCGCCATCTCCTCACGCGCCAGCACCCAGTCGGGGCGCTGGGTGATATAGGCCCAGCTGCGCACCGCAGCGATGCGGCCCTGCAGGGTGTCGATGTCTCCGGCGGTATAATCGAGCTGGGCGATCGCCTGTGCGACATAGTCTGCGCCCAGTTGGCCGCCGCGCAAATCCTGCCACAGCCGCGCGACGAACCGCGCATGCATGTCGACGCCCTGGTGGCGGAAGTCGGGCAACCGGCAGACGTTCCAGAATCGCGCCACCGCGGCGCGGCCGCGAACGGTGCCGGCGATGTCCGCCTCCTCGCTCAGTCGCTTCAGCACCGCAAGATCGATCGCCTCGGGCGCCAGCGTCAGTTCGGGGCGATCGGGCGGCGTCTCCAGGTCGCGGATCAGCTGCGCGATCGAATCCGTGCGCGGCTCGGCATCGCGCCAGTAGAGCCGGGTCAGCGGCGCGAAGCGGTGCTCCTCGATCGCATAGACCTCCTCGTCGGTGAACTCGGCATCCTTGCCGGTCCCGTAGCCGTTCGCGCCGGCGAGTGTACCGAAGGTGCCGTCTCGCTGGTGGCGACCGGCGCGGCCGGCGATCTGCGCCATCTCCGCGGTGGTCAGCCGCCGCTGGCGCTCGCCGTCGAACTTGGACAGGCCGGCAAAGGCGACATGGCCGACATCGAGGTTGAGTCCCATGCCGATCGCATCAGTGGCGACGATGTAATCGACCTCGCCCGACTGGAACAGCGCGACCTGGCGGTTGCGCGTCTCGGGGCTGAGCGCGCCCATCACCACCGCCGCGCCGCCGCGGAAACGCCGCAGCATCTCGGCGATGGCATAGACCTGCTCGGCCGAGAACGCGACGATCGCGCTGCGCGGCGGGATGCGCGACAGCTTCTTGGCGCCGACATGGCTGAGCGTGGAGAAACGCGGCCGCTTGATCACGTCGACGTCGGGGATCAGCGCCTTCACCAGCGGCTCGATCGTCGCCGAACCCAGGATCATCGTCTCGTCACGGCCGCGCGCATGCAGCAGGCGATCGGTGAAGACATGGCCGCGGTCACGGGTACCGCCAATCTGCGCCTCGTCGAGCGCGACGAAGGCGAACTCGTCGCGATTGACCGGCATCGCCTCGGCCGTGCACAGCTTCCACCGCGCGCCGGGCGGCTCGATCCGTTCCTCGCCGGTGATCAGCGCGACCTCGCGCTCCCCCTTGATCGCGACGACGCGGTCATAGACCTCGCGCGCCAGCAGCCGCAGCGGAAAGCCGATCGCGCCACTCGAATGCGCGCAAAGCCGCTCGATCGCGAGATGAGTCTTGCCGGTGTTGGTCGGGCCGAGCACCGCCTTGACGGTGCCGTCCCCGGTACGGGACCCCGCGCCAGGCTGGCCGCGTGAAACGGTGGCGTGGGGGCCGGAGGGGCCCTTGCGGCCGGGGTGTCTGTCGCCCGCGGCGACATGCATCTTGGAGGCCATCGCCGAATCAATGTGGCACCGGCAGGCGGGTGCCGCAACCCGGCGCGACACACCGAATGAAGCCCGGTGCGGTTGAGGCGGGTGGCGATTGAAGGACGTCGGCGATTGCGGCAGGGATCGGCGATGACCACCAGCCATCACGCCGCGTTTCCCGCGCTCCGCCTGCGCCGCACCCGCGCCACCCCGTGGAGCCGCGCGCTCCACCGCGAGACGGTGCTGACGCCGGCCGATCTCATCTGGCCGCTGTTCGTCACCGATGGTGACGTGCTCGAAGATCCGATCGCCGCGCTGCCCGGCGTCTCGCGCTGGTCGCTCGCCGGCATCGCCGCGCGCGCGAAGGAGGCGGTCGCGCTGGGTATCCCCTGCCTCGCATTGTTCCCCAATACGCAGGCGGACCGCCGCAGCGAGGACGGGGCCGAGGCGCTCAATCCCGACAACCTGATGTGCCGCGCGATCGCCGCCATCCGCGATGCGGTGGGCGACGGCATCGGCGTGCTGACCGACGTCGCGCTCGATCCCTATACCAGCCACGGGCAGGACGGGCTGATCGACCAGGCCGGCTACGTGCTCAACGATGCGACGGTGGAGGTACTGGTCGGCCAGTCGCTCAACCAGGCGGCGGCAGGAGCGGACATCATCGCCCCGTCGGACATGATGGACGGCCGCATCGGCGCGATCCGCGCGGCGCTGGAGGCGGAGCACCACGGCAACGTCCAGATCATGGCCTATGCCGCCAAGTACGCTTCCGCCTTCTACGGCCCGTTCCGCGATGCGGTCGGCTCACGCGGGCTGCTGAAGGGCGACAAGCGCAATTACCAGATGGACCCGGGCAACGCCGAGGAAGCGCTGCGCGAGGTCGCGCTCGATCTCGCCGAAGGCGCGGACAGCGTGATGGTCAAGCCGGGGCTGCCCTATCTCGATATCGTCGCCCGGGTGAAGGCGCGGTTCGAGGTGCCGGTGTTCGCCTATCAGGTGAGCGGCGAGTACGCGATGCTGGAGGCGGCCGCGGCGGCAGGCGCCGGGGATCGCGACGCGCTGGTGCTGGAGACGCTGATGGCGTTCAAGCGCGCCGGCTGCTCAGGCGTGCTGACCTACCATGCGGCGCATGCGGCACGCCTGCTGGGTGCATAAGGCCGGATGCCGAGGTTCGAGTTCGATCGGGAGAAAAGCGGGGCGAACCTTGCCAAGCACGGGATCGACTTCATCGCGGCGCAGCGGTTGTGGGATGATCCAGATCATGCGGACGGCCCGGCCAACTGGCCGGCGGAACCACGCCGCATGCGCGTGGCCAGACTCGACGATAAGCTATGGTCGGCGGTATATACGGTGCGGGCCGGGACGATCCGGCTCATCTCGGTGCGCCGGTCGCGGCCGAAGGAGGCAAGTCAGCATGGACGTCAAACCGATCAGCGCTGAAGAGTTCGATCGCCGCTTCGACGATGGCGAGGACATGGGCGACTACATCGATTGGAGCCGTTCGCGGCGCGCCGACGACATGCCGCCTGCGCCGGTCGAACCCGTCAACCTGCCGCAGGAACTGGTGCGGCGTATCGATCAGGCGGCCGAGCGGGCGCATGTCACCCGCGAGAGCCTGCTGGAGCGACTGATCATCAAGGGTCTGGACGCCGCCGCATGACGCAAACCATCAGCCGAGACATGACCGCCTCCCGCGACATCACCATCGCCGCGATCGACGGCAAGGCGCCGCGCATCCATTCCAGCGCGTTCATCGCGCCCGGTTGCCGTATCCTGGGCGATGTCGAGATCGGCGCCGATGCCAGCATCTGGTACAACTGCGTGGTGCGCGCAGACGTCAACCGGATCGTCATCGGTGCGCGGACCAACATCCAGGACGGCAGCGTGATCCACTGCGACAGCCCCAAGCCGGGACGGCCGGAAGGCTATCCGACGATCATCGGCGACGACGTGCTGATCGGGCATCTGGCCATGGTGCATGGCTGCGTGCTGGAAGACGGATCGTTCGTCGGCCTGGGATCGATCGTGATGGATGGTTGCCGGATCGAGGGCACCGGCATGCTGGCGGCGGGCGCGATGCTGACGCCGGGCAAGACGATCCTGGCGGGGCAGCTCTGGGGCGGCCGGCCGGCGAAATACATGCGCGACCTGACCGAAGAGGCGATGGTGGCGAACCGCAAGGGTGTGGACGGATATGTGGTCAACGCACAGCGTCACCGCCGATCGCTGGACGCCGAATAAGCGCCGGGGGATAACCGACACTCGTTCACGCGTTGAGCCTTCATCGCCCCAGCGGCGTCAACACAGGGAAAGCGCCGGCATGTTCATGGATTTCCGCGACCAGCCGCCGCCACCCCGGTGGGAGCCGCGTCCGTTGCGGCCGGCGACACCCAAGCTGACCCCGCGACAGGAAAAGGTGCTGGGCTGGATCCTGGCGCTCAACGTGCTGGCGCTGCTGATCGCGCCGATCGCCGGGGTCACCATCATCGACGCCGCACTGGCGGCGATGCGTTAATCGCGGATCAGCGCGCGCAGGGCCTCGATCCGGTCCGCTTCGTGCGCCGGCTTGTCCTTGCGGACACGGTGGATGCGCGGAAAGCGCATGGCGATGCCGCTCTTGTGCCGCTTGCTTTCATGCACCGAATCGAATGCGACCTCGAACACCAGCGTACGATCGGTCTCGCGGACCGGGCCGAAGCGGTTGGTGGTGTGCTGGCGGACGTAACGGTCCAGCCACTTCAGCTCCTCGTCAGTGAAGCCCGAGTAGGCCTTGCCCACCGGCAGCAGTTCGGCGCCCCGATCGGGATCGCCGTCCCAGCAGCCGAAGGTGTAGTCGGAATAGAACGAGGATCGCTTGCCGCTGCCGCGCTGCGCATACATCAGCACGCAGTCGATCAGCAGCGGATCGCGTTTCCACTTGTACCACAGCCCGGTGCGGCGGCCGGCGATGTAGGGGCTGTCGCGCCGCTTGAGCATCACGCCCTCGATCGCGTCGTCGCGTGCACGCTCGCGGATCACCGCCAGTTCGTCCAGACTGGCCGCCGCGATCACCTGGCTGAGATCGAAGTGCGCGGGATCGAGCCGCGGTACGAAGGCCTCCAGCATCGCGCGGCGCTGCTCCCAAGACAGCGCGCGCAGATCCTCCCCCTCCTGGATGAGGATGTCATAGAGCCGGACGAAGGCGGGCGATTCCGCCAGCATCTTGCCCGTCACCGTCTTGCGCCCCAGCCGCTGCTGCAGCGCGTTGAAGCTCGCCGCGCCGCCTTCTTCGCCCCCCTGATGGCTGCCGCGGACCAGCAGTTCGCCATCGAGCACCGCCGGAATCGGCAGCGAGGCGGCGACTTCGGGAAAGGTCGCGGAGATATCATCGCCCGATCGCGAATAGACGCGCGTCTCGCCCTCTACATGCACCAGCTGCACGCGGATGCCGTCCCATTTCCACTCGGCGGCATAGTCGGCCATGTCGACGATCGTCTCGTCGAGCGGATGCGCCAGCATGAACGGGCGAAACAGCGGCAGGTCTTCACCGGACGGCGCCGGCATGCCGTCGGCGGCCCAGGCGAACAGCGGCAGGTACGGCGGGAACTGACCGTGCCAGTATTCCTCGACATCATCGACCGAGACATCGAACGCCTGCGCGAAGGCGGTCTTGGCCAGCCGCGCCGAGATGCCGATGCGCATCGCCCCGGTGGCAAGCTTGAGCAGCGCATAGCGGCCGTTGGCGTCAAGCCGGTCGAGCAGCGCGGGCAGTTCGCGCACCACGCTGACCCGGGTCATCTGCTGCAACGCCGCCACCGCCTCGGCGATCGTCGGTGACGGCGCCTGCTCGCCCAGCGGTTCGGGCCAAAGCAGGCTGGCGGTCTCGGCGGTGTCGCCGACATAGTCGCGCGACAGCGCATAAAGCACCGGGTCGATCCGCTCGACCAGCAGATTGCGGATGGTCGAGGACTTGACCGCCGGAAAGTCCAGCCCGCTGGTCAACGCGGCCAGCGCCCAGCCGCGATCAGGATCGGGCGTGGCGCGCAGGTAATCGGCGATCAGCTTGAGCTTGCCGTTGCGCGAGCGGGTATAGACCAGCGCGTCGATCAGGGTGGCGAAGGGTTGCACCCGCTAACATCCTCCCCGTTCACGGGGAGGTGGCAGCGGCGTAGCCGCTGACGGAGGGGGCGGTCGGCTTAGTGCATCATTCAAACGACGTGCCGGTGGCCAACCCCCTCCACCGGCCCGTGGCCGGTCCCCGTAAACGGGGAGGATCTGTGTGCCCGCCTCAATCATCCTCGTCCTCGTACCCTACCATCGCCAGCGCGCGGGCGCGCCGCTGGTGCAGTTCGCACCAGCGCAGCATTGCCTCCTCGCGGCCATGCGTGATCCAGGTCTCGAACGGGTTCACGTCCTCCACCGTCTGCGTCAGTTCAGCCCAGTCGGCATGGTCGGAGATGATCAGCGGCAGCTCCACCATCCGCTGCCGCGCGCGCTGGCGCACCTGCATCCAGCCCGATGCCATCGCAGTGATCGGATCGGGCAGCCGGCGGCTCCAGCGATCGTTGAGCGCAGACGGCGGCGCGATGACGATCGCACCCTCCATCTCGCCCTTGGCCGCATCGGACACCAGCCGCAGGTCGCCCAATTCGACGCCGAGTTCCTGATATAGCCGGCACATCCGCTCCATCGCGCCGTGCAGCCAGATCGTATCGTGGTGTCCCGCCCGGCGCAGTTCGGCGATCACCCGCTGCGCCTTGCCCAGCGCATAGGCGCCGACCAGCACGCAGCGCGCCGGGTTGGCGGCGAGCACCTCAAGCAGCCGGGCGATCTCCTGCTCAATCGGCGGATGGCGGAACACCGGCAGGCCGAACGTCGCCTCGGTGATCAGGATGTCGCACGGGGTGACTTCGAACGGGGTGCAGGTGGGATCGGCGCAGCGCTTGAAATCGCCGGTGACGATGATCTTCTCGCCCGCATGCTCGAGCAGGATCTGCGCCGATCCCAGCACATGCCCGGCGGGCAGGAACGTCGCTTCGACCCCGCCCGCCAGCCGCAGCGTCTCGCCATAGGCGACCGGCGTCGCGCCTTCGTCAGTGGCATAGCGCACCTGCATGATCGCCAGCGTTTCCGGCGTCGCGATCGTCTGCGCATGACCGCCGCGGGCGTGATCGGCATGGCCATGCGTCACCAGCGCGCGGTCCGTCGGCCGGGACGGATCGATCCAGCAGTCAGCGGGGACCACGTGGATGCCCCAGGGTTCGGGCTTGATCCAGCTGAAGGCGGTTTGGCGCATCAGGCGTAAATGATCGCACGGCAGGGCCGGTTCCAGGACGGCCTATCATCCGATGACCCCGTCGCCCCTGCGAAGGCAGAGGCCTATCACGTTGTCCTCTCACACAACGGAGCATCGACACGGAAGGCTTATCTCGGCCCCTGCCGCCGCAAGGCGACGATGGGCCATGCAAGAGAAACCCCGCCACCGGATCGGGGCGGGGTTTCTTGGAAGACCTTAAACTATCGTACCGATGTTACTCCGTCTCGGAGCTTTCCGGTGCCTCCGGCTCGGAGGCGACGTCGCGGCCGCGGCGGGCCTTTTTCTTGACCAGCTTGGGCGGCGCCGGGGTCAGCTCGAACGACAGGCCGCTGACGCCGTCGGTGTCCTTGACCGAGACGTGGACCTCGCCGCCGTTCGCCAGCTTGCCGAACAGCAACTCCTCGGCGAGCGGCTGCTTGACCTTTTCCTGGATCAGGCGGGCCATCGGCCGGGCGCCGTACAGCTTGTCGTAGCCGCGATCGCCCAGCCAGACGCGCGCCTCGCTGTCGAACTGGATGTGCACGTTCTGGTCCGCCAGCTGCAGTTCCAGCTGGAGGATGAACTTGTCCACCACGCGGCTGACCGTGTCCTTGAGCAGGTAGGCGAACGGCACGATCGCATCGAGCCGGTTACGGAACTCGGGGGTGAACATCTGCTTCACCGCCTCATCACCCGCATCCGCCTTCGACGTATCGCCGAAACCGATACCCTGCCGCGCCATGTCGGAGGCGCCCGCATTGGTCGTCATGATGAGGACGACGTTGCGGAAGTCCACCGTCTTGCCGTGGTGATCGGTCAGGCGGCCGTTATCCATCACCTGCAACAGGATGTTGAACAGGTCGGGATGCGCCTTCTCGATCTCATCCAGCAGCAGCACCGAATGCGGCTGCTGGTCGACAGCATCGGTCAACAGGCCGCCCTGGTCGAAGCCGACATAGCCCGGAGGCGCACCGATCAGCCGGCTGATGGAGTGACGCTCCATGTATTCCGACATGTCGAAGCGCTGCAGCGGAATACCCATGATTGCCGCCAACTGGCGCGCGACCTCGGTCTTGCCGACGCCGGTGGGGCCGCTGAACAGGAACGAGCCGATCGGCTTGTCCGCATCGCGCAGGCCCGCGCGGCTGAGCTTCATCGCGGTGGACAGCAGCTGGATCGCCTTGTCCTGCCCGAACACGACATGCTTGAGGTCGCGCTCCAGGTGTTCGAGCACGCGCTTGTCGTCGCTCGACACCGACTTGGGCGGGATGCGCGCCATCGTCGCGATGACCTGCTCGATCTCGCGGCTGGTGATGGTGCGCTTGCGGCGGCTGGGGGGCACCAGCATCTGCATCGCGCCGACCTCGTCGATCACGTCGATCGCCTTGTCCGGCAGCTTGCGGTCGTTGATGTAGCGCGCCGACAGCTCGACCGCGGTCTTGATCGCATCGGGCGTGTACTTGACCTTGTGATGCTCCTCGAACGCGGTGCGCAGGCCCTTCAGGATCTTGACGGTATCCTCGATCGACGGTTCGTTGACGTCAATCTTCTGGAACCGGCGCAGCAACGCGCGATCCTTTTCGAAGTGGTTGCGGAACTCCTTGTACGTGGTGGAGCCGATGCAGCGGATCGTGCCACCGGACAGCGCCGGCTTGAGCAGGTTGGACGCATCCATCGCGCCGCCCGATGTCGCACCGGCGCCGATCACCGTGTGGATCTCGTCGATGAACAGCACCGCGTGCGGCATCTTCTCGAGCTCCGAGACGACCTGCTTCAGTCGCTCCTCGAAGTCACCGCGATAGCGCGTGCCGGCGAGCAGCGAGCCCATGTCGAGCGAGTAGATCACCGCCTCGGACAGGACCTCGGGCACGTCGCCCTCAACGATCTTGCGCGCCAGGCCCTCCGCGATCGCGGTCTTGCCGACGCCGGGATCGCCGACATAGAGCGGGTTGTTCTTCGACCGGCGGCACAGGATCTGGATCGTGCGATCGACTTCGGGGCCACGGCCGATCAGCGGATCGACCTTGCCCGACAGCGCCTTTTCATTGAGGTTGACCGTGAACTGGTCGAGCGCGGTTTCCTTCTTGTTCGACTTGGCCTCGCTCTTTTCCTCGGGGGCCGGCGTCTCGCCTTCGGCGTTGCTGCCCTTGGGCGTGCGATCCTCGATCCGGCGACCGCCCTTGCCGATGCCGTGGCTGATGTAGCTCACCGCATCGAGCCGGCTCATGTCCTGCTGCTGCAGGAAATAGACAGCATAGCTGTCGCGTTCGGAGAACAGCGCGACCAGAACGTTGGCACCGGTGACGGTGTCCTTGCCGGACGATTGGACGTGCAGGATGGCGCGCTGGATTACCCGCTGGAAACCGGCGGTGGGGGCGGGATCGCCCTTGTCCTCGGTCTTGAGCGACTGGTATTCCTGATCGAGGTACTGGCGCACGACATCGCCGAGATCGCCCAGGTCCACGCCGCAGGCGGTCATCACCTGCGCCGCATCCCCATCGTCGATCAACGCGAGCAGCAGGTGCTCCAGCGTCGCATATTCGTGGCTGCGTTCGGCGGCATGGGACAGCGCCGCGTGCAGGGTCTTTTCAAGGCTTTGCGCGAAACTCGGCATTGGAGCGGTTCTTTCACTGAAGTGAAGGCGGATCGCCTGTCGCGGGAAGACGCAGCGGTCCGCAGATGAGGCTGGAGGAGAGGGAGCCGAAGTCGTGGGAACTGGGGCGGCGGGTGGTGGCGGCTGATGCTGATATAGGAGCGCTTTGGCGCGCTTGAAGAACCGGGGCGGGACAACCCGCGATCACGCGGGCCCTGCTTCCGACGGGCCCGTTGACGGGGCCCTGAACAACGCGTCCGCCGCATTCATGTGCGCGGCCTTGGCAATGCGATGCACGGAGACGCGGGCGATCTCCGCCTGCAGAAGTTCTACCCGCCGGTCGAGTTCGGCCAGCGAATACTTGTCGAGACTCTCACCGGCCAGAAGACCGGCAGCTCCGTCATAATCCGGAGCGTGTGATCGGGGGCGATCATCGTCCATTGCGATGCAACATCGGATGGCGAATGCTTGCTGTCAACCATGCGCGACCCTAGTTTCGCATCCGGTCCGATCCGGGCCTGATCCGCGGCAACCCCGCGAAAAACCAAGGATTGCGGCACCCGATGACCGATCTTCCCGCCACCATGACCGCGATCGGCTATGACAGTCCCGGCGGCCCGCAGGTGCTTCGCCCCAAATCCCAGCCGGTGCCCCGCCCCGCCGCGGGACAGGTGCTGATCCGAGTCGCCTTCGCCGGGGTCAACCGCCCCGACGTGATCCAGCGCCAGGGCAACTATCCGCCCCCGCCGGGCGCCTCGCCGATCCCCGGGCTGGAAGTGTCGGGAGAGGTCGTCGCCGCGGGCGAAGGCGTCGATCCGGGGCTGGTCGGGCGATCGGTCTGCGCGCTGGTGCCGGGCGGCGGCTATGCCGAGTACTGCCTCACCGATGCGCGCCACTGCCTGCCGGTGCCCGATGGTCTGCCGCTCGATGCGGCGGCGGCCCTCCCCGAGACGCTGTTCACCGTCTGGTCGAACCTGTTCCAGCGCGGGCAGGCCAGGGCGGGGGAGCGGGTGCTGGTGCATGGCGGCACCAGCGGCATCGGATCGATGGCGATCCTGCTGGGGCGGCTGTTCGACCTTGAGGTGATCGTCACCTGCGGCGGCGCGGACAAGCGCGCACAGGCGCTGGCGATCGGCGCGGCGCATGCGATCGACTACAAGGCGACCGACTTCGTCGAGGAGGTCAAGCGGATCACCGCGGGCCGGGGCGTGCAGGTCGTGCTCGACATGGTCGCGGGCGATTACGTGGCGCGCAACATGAAGTGCCTGGCGGAAGACGGCCGCCATGTGACGATCGCGGTACAGGGCGGCGCGAAGGCGGAGATCAACATGGCCGTGGTGATGAGCCGGCGGCTGACGCTGACCGGATCGACGCTGCGCCCACGCTCGGCCGACTTCAAGGCGGCGCTGGCCGATGACCTGCGCGCGCAGGTCTGGCCGCTGGTCGCCGATGGCCGGCTGCGCCCGGTGATGGACCGGACGTTCGCTCTGGCCGATGCCGCGGCGGCGCATACGCGGATGGAGGACGGCGGCCACATCGGCAAGATCGTGCTCGCGGTATGAGCGACATCGGCTTCCACGCGCTGCCCGATGGCCGCCGGCTCGCGTTCCGCTTCACGCCCGGCGGCGGACCGGGGCTGGTGTTCCTGCCCGGCTACAAGTCGGACATGGCGGGCGAGAAGGCGGCGGCGTTGTTCGATCATGCCGCGGCGCAGGGCCGCGCCTGCCTGCTGCTCGATTATTCGGGCTGCGGGCGGAGCGATGGCGATTTCGCCGACGGCACGCTGTCACGCTGGCGCGCTGAGGTGCTGGCGATGATCGATGCCCATGTCACCGGGCCGGTGGTGCTGGTCGGATCGTCGATGGGCGGGTGGCTGATGCTGCTCGTCGCCGATGCGCTGACCGACCGTGATGGACCCGACCGCCTCGCCGGCCTGATCGGCATCGCGCCCGCGCCCGACTTCACCGACTGGGGCATCGATCCGGCGGACCAGGCGACGCTGGCGGCGGGCGACGTGCTGCTGACCCCCAGCATCTATGGCCCGGAGCCGACCCCCACTCACCCCGGGTTCTGGGCGGATGCGCAAGGCTTGCGCGTGCTCGATGCGCCGATCGCCCTCGATTGCCCGGTGCGGCTGCTGCACGGGCAGGCCGATGGCGACGTGCCCTGGGTGATCTCGCTGCAACTGGCCGAGGCGCTGCGTTCAGAGGACGTGCAGGTGCTGCTGATCAAGGACGGCGACCACCGCCTGTCGCGGCCGCAGGATATCGCGCTGCTGCTGCGCGCCGTCGACGGGTGGTCGGTGCGGTAGGACCTGCAAGCGATGACGGAAAAGGGGTTCTCGTTGACGCCCGACTATCGCGCGGCACAGTCCCCCTCCCGCTTGCGGGAGGGGTTAGGGGTGGGCTTGGCCTGGTGCAAAGTTACAGAAGAAGGGACCACCCCCGGCCCCCCCCGCAGGCGGGAGGGGAGCAGGCAACTCCCGGCTCTCCGTTGATAGCATGGCTACCCCGGCTGCAACCTTCCATCGTGTCGCGGCGATTGCGGACAACTCTCCCCCTTCCCAAGTAAAGGTATCTGATGACCCTGCTGCTCGCTCTCCTCGCCCCCGTCACGCTGGCGCAGATCGGTCCCTTTACGCTGCCGCGGATGCCGGGCGATCGGTCGGTTTCCCCCCTCCCCCGTGAGGATCAGCAGCGCGAGGAACGCACCCGGGCGGCGCGTGCGGCAGAGCGGTCTTCGGCGCCCCTTACCCCGGTCGCCGCGCCCGCGGGCAAGCTGTCGGCCTGCCTTTCCACGATCGAGGCCAATGCCGAAGGCGCGGAGGATGCGGCGCAGCATTGGCTGGCGCAGGCCAAAGGCACCGATCGCGCCGCCGCCAGCCAGTGCCTGGGCACCGCGCTGACCGCACAGGGCCGCTATGTCGAGGCGGCGCAGACTTTCCTGACCGCGCGCGATGCGGCCGATGCCGCCGATCGCGCCAGCCGGGCGCGGCTGGGGGCGATGGCGGGCAATGCCGCGCTGGCCGGCAGCGACGCCGCGGTGGCGATGACCGCGCTCGATGCCGCGCGGACCGATGCCGGCACGTTGCCCGTCACCCCGGAGAACAAGACGCTGGCCGCCGGCATCGCGGTCGATCGCGCCCGCGCGCTGGTGATGCAGAAGCGCGATGGCGATGCCGCCGATGCGCTGGCCGAGGCGCGCATCGCCGATCCATCGGACGCGCAGACCTGGCTGCTGTCGGCCACGCTTTCACGCCGGCTGAACAACCTGACCGAGGCGCAGACGCAGATCGAGCGCGCCGCGGCGATCGCGCCGCCGAAGTCCGACGTCGCGCCCGACATCGGCCTTGAGGCCGGACGCATCGCGGTGCTCGCCGGGCGGCAGGATTCCGCGCGGCGCAGCTGGGACTCGGTGATCGCTGCCGCCCCGCAAAGCCCGGCGGCGGACACCGCCCGCGGCTATCTCGCCCAACTCGGCCCGGTCACCGGCGCGCCGGCAAGGACCAGCCCAACAAAGGCACTCTCACGATGATACCTCTTTCGGTTCTCGATCTCGTCCCCGTCCGTGAAGGCGAAGGCGTGCCCGAGGCGCTGGCGCACACCGCCGCGCTCGCCCGCACGGCAGAACGCTGCGGCTACCAGCGGTTCTGGGTGGCCGAGCATCACGGCATGGCGGGCATCGCCGGCGGCGCGACGTCGGTGGTGCTGGCGCATGTCGGCCACGCGACCTCCTCGATCCGGATCGGCGCGGGCGGGATCATGCTGCCCAATCACAACCCGCTGGTGATCGCCGAGCAGTTCGGCACGCTCGACGCGATGTTCCCCGGCCGCGTCGACCTGGGGCTCGGCCGGGCGCCCGGCGCCGATAGCCGCATCGCGCAGGCGCTGCGGCGTGACATGATGCGCGGCGCGGACGAGTTCCCGCGCGACGTGGTGGAGCTGCGCGCGCGCTTTGCCGGCGATCCGATGGCGGTCGCGGCGACCGCGGGCGTCGGCGCTGCGGTGGAGATGTGGATCCTGGGCTCCAGCCTGTTCGGCGCGCAGCTCGCCGCGCATCTCGGCATGCCCTATGCCTTCGCCTCGCACTTCGCGCCGGCGCAGCTCGACCAGGCGCTGGCGGTCTATCGCGAGCGGTTCGTGCCCTCCGCGCAGCTCGACCGCCCGCACGTCATGGCGGCGATGACGGTGATCGCCGCCGATACCGACGAAGAGGCGGCGCTGCTCGCCACGTCGGGCGACCAGAGCGTCGTCGCGCTGCGGACCGGCACGCCGGGCAAGCTCAGACCGCCGGTGCCCGGCTATCGCGATACTCTGCCGCCGCAGGCGATCGCGATGCTCGACCATATGCGCGAGGCAAGCGCAGTCGGCTCCCCCACCACGGTGCGCGCCGACATCCAGCGCTTCATCGAGCGGACGCAGGCGGACGAGATCGTGATCGCCGGCCATATCTATGATCCCGCCGCACGCAGCCGTTCGCTCGAACTGACAATGGAGGCGATGGCACCGGTTCACGTTTGATCGGGTTGGCGTATAGCAGCATGATAATTGCCGGCGCGCGCAACAACCAGGCCGGCGCGATACGAGGATGAGACGATGGCGACCGGATCCGGGGTGAGCGAATCTGCCGAACTGACCGAACGGGCACGAGGCGACGGCGGACCGGGTGAAGCGGCGCTGGTCGCGGCACTTGCCGATCGGATGACGACCCCGGCACCGGCACTGGACGAGGCGCTTGCCGGCGACGCCGCCGACCCGGAACGAGATGGGGCGGCGGCGTTCCTGCTGGCGGCGGGCCGGACCCGGGCAGCTGGCGAGGCGGCGATCGCGGTCGAATCGGTCAACGGTCCGGTGGGCGAGCGGCTGACGCGGATCGCGGTGATCAATCCCGACATGCCGTTCCTGGTCGATTCGATCACCGCGACGCTGGCGGCGATGAACGTTGCGATCGACCGGTTGATCCATCCGGTGGTCACGGTGACGCGCGATGCCGCCGGCCACCTGACCGCGCTGGGCGATACCGGAGACGCCCGCGAATCGTGGGTCTATATCGAGGCCGAGCGGATCGATGCGCGCCACCGGGTCAAGCTGCGCGCGATGCTGGCGCAGGCGCTGGCCGACGTTCACGCCGCGGTCGCCGACTGGGCGGCGATGCAGGACATCATGGCGGCGGACGCGGCCGCGCTCGCCGGGCGCGGCGCTGAGGGCGAGGAAGCTGCGGCGCTGCTGCATTGGCTGGGCGGCGGCAAGCTGACGCTGCTGGGCCATGTCACGCATCACCGCGACGGCACCCAGACCGATGCGCTGGGCATCTGCGCGCTGCACGGCCATCGCCTGCTGGCGCCGGCCAACTATCGCCGTGCGTTCGACTGGTTCGCCGCCGCCACCGACGGGACGCGCGCGGTGCTGATCCTCAAGTCCAATCAGGTCAGCCATGTCCATCGCCGCGTGCCGCTCGATCTGGTGATCGTCCCGCGGCGTGAGGGCGACCAGATCGTCGGACTGTCGATCCATGCCGGCATCTGGACCAGCGCGGCGCTGGCCGCGGCGCCTGCCGACGTGCCGATCCTGCGCGGGCAGATGGCGACGATCATGCAGCGGTTCGGCTTCGACCCCGCGGGCCACGCGGGCAAGGCGCTGGTCCATGCGCTGCGCACGTTGCCGCATGACGTGGTGATCAGCTTCGACGGCCATCAGCTCGAACGCGTCGCCGCCGCAGCGATCAGCCTGATGGACCGGCCACGCGCGCACCTGACGCTGGTNAGCTCTACCAGCGCAGCGGCACGCTGCCCTTGTCCGACGCGGTGCCGATGCTCGAGCATTTCGGCTTCCGCGTCGCCGGCGACACGCCCGCGCGGCTGGATGACCGGCTGGGCACGATCCACGATTTCGAGCTGGGCCTGCCCCCCGGCCTTTCCGCCGTGACGCTGCTCGAACGCGCCGACGCGGTCGAGGCGGCGATCGCCGCGGTGCTCAACAACGTCGCTGAGGACGACGCGTTCAATCGGCTGATGACGGGCGTCGGCATGTCCGCGCGTGAGGCGAACTGGCTTCGCGCTCTCTATCGCTACATGCGCCAGACCGGGCTCAATTTCGGCATCGGCACGGTGGTGGACGCGTTGGTCGCCGCGCCCGAGGTGGCGCGCGGACTGGTGCGGCTGTTCGTCGCTCACCACGACCCGCGGTTCCCCGGGGACCGAACCGAGGCCGAGACCGCCGCCGCCGATGCGATCCGCGATGGCCTGGCGCAAGTCGCGGCGATCAACGACGACCGGCTGCTGCGCCGCTACCAGGCGGTGGTCGAGGCGATCGTGCGGACTAACGCGTTCCAGCCGATCGTACCTGCCGCGCCCGAGATCGCGCTGGCGTTCAAGTTCGATTCCGCAAAGGTGCCGCTGCTCCCCCGCCCGGTGCCGTGGCGCGAGATCTTCGTCCATTCGCGCCGGGTGGAGGGCATCCACCTGCGCGCCGGGCCGATCGCCCGCGGCGGGCTGCGCTGGTCCGATCGCCGCGATGATTTCCGCACCGAAGTGCTGGGGCTGATGAAGGCGCAGCGGGTCAAGAACGCGGTGATCGTGCCGACCGGCGCCAAGGGCGGCTTCTATCCCAAGCGGCTGCCCGATCCCGCGCGGGACCGCGAAGGCTGGCTGGCGGAGGGGACCGAGAGCTACAAGCTGTTCGTCCGCTCGCTGCTGTCGCTGACCGACAACCTGATCGACAATGCAGTGGTCCACCCCGCCGACATGGTCATCACCGATGGCGATGACCCGTACTTCGTCGTCGCCGCGGACAAGGGCACCGCCAGCTTCTCCGACATCGCCAACGCGATCGCGGCGGAGCGCGATTTCTGGCTCGACGACGCGTTCGCCAGCGGCGGCTCGAAGGGGTATGACCACAAGGCGATGGGCATCACCGCGCGCGGCGGCTGGCTGTCGGTGCGGCGCCACTTTCTCGAGCTTGGCACCGACGTGCAGAGCGAGACGGTGCGCGTCGTCGGCTGCGGCGACATGTCGGGCGACGTGTTCGGCAACGGCATGCTGCTGTCCCACGCGATCCAGCTGGTCGCGGCGTTCGACCATCGCCACATCTTCCTCGACCCCACGCCCGATCCGATGAAGAGCTTTGACGAGCGCAAGCGGTTGTTCGGCCTGCCGCGATCGAGCTGGGACGATTACGACAAAGCGCTGCTGTCGAAGGGCGGCGGCGTGTTCCCGCGCAGCATGAAGGCGATACCGCTCAGCCCGCAGGTCGCGAAGATGCTGGGGCTGGAGGGCGGCAGCACCGATCCTGACACGCTGATCCGCGCGATCCTGACGGCGCCGGTCGACCTCCTCTGGTTCGGTGGCATCGGCACTTACATCAAGGCCAGCGGCGAGGTGAACGCCGCGGTCGGCGATCCCGCCAACGATACCTTGCGCGTCGACGGGCGCGAGGTGCGCGCGCGGGTGATCGGCGAAGGCGCCAACCTCGGCATCACCCAGGCGGGCCGCATCGAATTCGCGCTGGAAGGTGCAGGCGGCGGCAATGGCATCGTCGGCGGTGACATTCGGGGCGGCCGGATCAACACTGACTTCATCGACAATTCCGCCGGCGTCGACTGCTCGGACAACGAGGTCAACATCAAGATCGCGCTCGCCGGCGCCAAGCGGGCGGGCCGGCTGGACGAGGACGGCCGCGTCGCGCTGCTGTCCCGCATGACCGACGAGGTCGCGGCGCTGGTGCTGGAGGACAACCGGCTGCAGGCGCTGGCGCTGTCGATCGCCGAACGGGGCGGCGGCAATGCGCTGCCCGCCTATCTGCGGCTGATCGACGTGCTGGTGCAGGAAGGCCAGATCGACCGTCGCGGCGACGGCCTGGCCGATGCCGAGACGCTGACTCGCCGAGCGGAGGAGCACGAGGACGGCACTGGTGGAAACGCCGGCGGCCTTACCCGGCCCGAATTGGCGGTGGTCCTGTCCAGCGCCAAGCTCTCGCTCCAGGCCGCGCTCGAAGCCGCGCCGCTGCCCGACGATCCGCTATTCGACGAAGAGCTGCTGGCGGCGTTCCCGGCAACGATGCGCGCAGACTATCGCGAGGATATCCTCTCGCACCGGGTGCGCCACGAGCTGATCGCCACCAAGCTTGCCAACCGCATCGTCAACCGGATGGGCCTGATCCATCCGTTCGAACTGATGGAGGAGGCGGGCGTGTCCGCCGGGCAGTTCGCCGCCGCCTTCCTCGCGGCGGAAAAGCTGTTCGACATGGCCGCCACCTGGCGTGAGATCGAGCAGGCGATGATGCCCGAGCCGGCGCGTATCCTGCTGTTCGATCGGCTCGCCGCCGCGCTGAAGCCGCACATCGCCGATCTGCTGCGCGCCGGTGCCGGGCGGGTTGCGCCTTCCGCACTGATCGCCGGGCTGGAGGCGGGGATGGAGCGATTGTTCGCCTGCGCCGCCGGCACGCTGGGTGCCGAATCGCAGGCGCAGTCGCGCCAGATGCGCGCCGAGCTGGTCGCGGCCGGCGCGCCGGCAGAGGAGGCCGGGCGGGTCGCCGACCTGTTCGATCTCGACGGGGCGATCGGCATCGCCGCACTCTCCGCGCGGACCGGGGTCGAGGCCGGCGCGCTCGCCGCCGCGTTCGTCGATCTCGGCAGCCGGCTGGGGCTCGACTGGGCGCAGGGCCGCGCCGCGCGGATGAACCCGCGCGATCCATGGGAGCGGCTGCTGGCGGGCGGATTGGCGCGCGATTTCCAGCAGATGCGGCTGACGTTCCTGGAACGGGTGGCCGGGGCGGAGCCCGATCCGGTCGCCGCGGTCGGGCGCTGGGCCGGACAGGAGGATGCGGCGATCCGCCGGTTCCGCGCGATCATCGACCGCGCGCGCGGTTCTGCCAGCGCCAGCCCGGCGATGCTGGCGCAGCTGGCGACTCAGGCGCGCGCGCTGCTCGCCGCATGACCGGCATCGCCGCCGGCCATTGACCCTCGCCCCGTTTTGTCCGAACCCGCGCCGATGAAAACAGCAGACGTCGTCATCGTGGGAGCGGGGCATGGCGGGGCGCAGTGCGCCATCGCGCTGCGCCAGAATGGATTCACCGGCACGATCGCCATGATCGGCCGCGAGCCGGAGCCGCCGTACGAACGCCCGCCCTTGTCGAAGGAATACTTCGCGCGGGCCAAGACGTTCGACCGGCTCTATATCCGGCCGCCGCAGTTCTGGGGTGAGAAGCAGATCGAGCTGGTGCTGAGCACCGAAGTCACCGCGGTCGATCCGCAGGGCAAGCTGCTGACGCTGTCGGACGGGTCGAGCATGGGCTACGGCACGCTGGTCTGGGCGACCGGCGGCGATCCACGGCGCTTGTCGTGCGGCGGCGCCGATCTGGTCGGCGTCCACGCCGTCCGCACGCGTGAGGATTGCGATCGCCTGATGGGCGAGATCGATGCCGGCACGCGCAACATCGTGGTGATCGGCGGCGGCTACATCGGGCTTGAGGCGGCCGCCGTGCTGACCAAGCTCGACTGCAAGGTGACGCTGCTGGAGGCGCTGCCGCGCGTGCTCGCGCGTGTCGCCGGGCCCGAACTTTCCGCGTTCTACGAGGCCGAGCACCGCGACCACGGCGTCGACCTGCGCACCGGCGTGACCGTCGATTGCCTGGTCGGCGACGGCGACAAGGTCACCGGGGTCAAGCTGATCGACGGCCACGTGCTGCCGGCCGAGGCGGTGATCGTCGGCATCGGCATCATCCCCGCGATCGGCCCGCTGGTGGCGGCCGGCGCAGCGGGCGGCAACGGGGTCGACGTCGACGAATACTGCCGCACCTCGCTGCCCGACGTCTACGCGATCGGCGACTGCGCGGCGTTTGCCGCCGACTATGCCGGCGGTGCGGTGATGCGGGTGGAGTCGGTGCAGAACGCCAACGACATGGCCAATTGCGTCGCCAAGGCGATCTGCGGCGATGCCCAGCCGTACAAGGCGTTCCCGTGGTTCTGGTCGAACCAGTATGACCTGCGCCTGCAGACCGCCGGGCTGTCGGTGGGCTATACCGACGTCGTCACCCGCGGCGATCCCGAGGCGCGCACGTTCTCGGTAGTCTACCTCAAGGAAGGCCGCGTCATCGCGCTCGACTGCGTCAACATGGTCAAGGATTACGTCCAGGGCCGCAAGCTGGTGGAAGCCGGCGCAACCCCCGACCGCGCGCAACTGGCGAACGCGGAGGTTCCGCTGAAGGAACTGCTGTGATTCTGGTGGAAGGTCGGGTGGCCTGAACGGGTCGCCCTCTAACGCCGTCGCCCCTGCGAAGGCAGGGGCCTAGATAAGCCTCCCGCATCGATGCGCCGTCGCGTGATTGGGAGAGCATGATGGGCCCTGCCTTCGCAGGGGCGATGGGTGTGCGCCTGAGGAATCGATATTTCTTCACCCTTCGTCATTCCCGCGAAGGCGGGGATCCATCTCTCGTGTTGTCCGCTCGGGTGACGTCGAGGGCAGGCGAGAGGTCGGGAGATGGATCCCCGCCTACGCGGGGATGACGGCCGCTGGGGTTCGGGCGTGAGGTATATGGAAGCCGAGCGGACCGAAAGACCGTCTCCTCTTCCTGTCGCCCCCGCGTAGGCAGGGGCCTAGATAAGCCTCCCGCATTGATGCGCCGTTGCCTGATCGGGAGAGCGTGATGGGCCCCTGCCTTCGCAGGGGCGACGGGGCGCGCGTGAGCCCCACACCTCGTCATTCCCGCGCAGGCGGGAATCCATCTCCGGTGCTGTCCGCTCGGGTGACGCCGAGTATAGGCGAGAGGTCGGGAGATGGATCCCCGCATGCGCGGGAATGACGAGATTTAAGATATCGGCATGAGTCATGCGACCTCACGCCCAGACACAGCTCGACCCCCGCCGGCGAACGCGGGATAACGCCTGAGGGAAACGCGAAGACGGCGTTGCGGCCGGCGCGGGTTTGCCTGACGCGACAGGCTTGGCGTGTGCATCCATTCTTGCGAACGGTGATGAGCGATGCACGCTTCTCGATCACTCGGCGCTGCTGCGGGGCGTCGGGGCTGGGGCTCGCATCCAGGGTCCCGTCCGTGGCGGACGGCAGGCGTCCGCGTGATCCTTCGCAGCGGGTGCAGGCGCCCGTCTCGTGGTGCGCCGGCCGCGTGGTGCGGGCTGGTTGGACGAGGCCTTCGTCCACCCGCACCCGCCGTATGCCAGCCGAAGCTGACGCGCAGGCATATATCCTATATGGTTAGTCGTGTCAAGCCACAGTGTCGGACGGCGTTGCGGCCTGGGCATCGGTAAACGCTCTGAATACTTGCCACACCGGGTTAGTATATTTCAACCAGCTACCCGAATCAGCAATCCCAGCCACTTGGGCAAGGTGATGCAAGAATGCATCAGTGATCCGAATTGCGTGCTGCAGTGCAAAAAACATATGCCGTCTATATGCGTATCGCCCGAACCGATCTCGAATTGCTATGCTGCCAGTGCGTACAAGCGGCTCTGCAAAAAGCGTCGTCCGGTTGCCGGCGGCCGCCACTTAGGGGGTACGTATGAGACTGATCACATCCGCCGCCGTCGTCGCACTGATGGCCCTGCCGGTCACCGCGATGGCGCAGTCGAGCACCGCCGAAAAGGCGCCCGAGACCACCGCGCCCCCGCCGGTCGTCGAGCCGATCATCATCACCGGCGCAGTCACGCTGGCGTCCGACTACCGGTTCCGCGGCGTGTCGCAGTCGGACAAGCAGATCGCCATCCAGGGCGGCCTGACCGTCACGCATGAAAGCGGCCTCTATGCCGGCTTCTGGGCCTCCAACCTGGCCGGCTGGGGCACGTTCGGCGGCGCCAATATCGAGCTCGACGTGATCGGCGGCTTCAAGACCAAGATCACCGAAGGCGTCACCGCCGACATCGGCCTGCTGTGGTACATGTATCCGGGCGGATCGGACAACACCGACTTCGCCGAGCCTTACGTCAAGCTGTCGGGCCAGGCCGGCCCTGCGCTGCTGACCGCCGGCTTCGCCTATGCGCCCAAGCAGCGCGCGCTGGGCAAGTGGTACAACAACGGCCTTTCGGCGGCCGAGGGTATCTATGACAACCCCGGCGCCAAGGACGACAACTTCTACGTCTCGGGCGATGCCGCGGTCGGCATCCCCAACACGCCGATCACCGCCAAGGCGCACCTGGGCCACAGCTGGGGCCAGAACGGCCTCGGCCCCAATGCCACCGCGGTGTCGCCGACCGGCAAGTACCTCGACTGGTCGCTGGGTGCGGACGTGACGTACAAGGCGCTGACCTTCAACGTCTCGTACATCGATACCAACATCTCCAACCGTGAGGCGGGCTACCTGCGCCCCAGCTTCAGCAAGGGCCAGGACGGCACCGGCAACATCGCCGGCAGCACCGTGGTGGTTTCGGTCACCGGCGCGTTCTGATCGCTGCACCGATCTGAGAAACAGGGCCGTCGCTGGTGGTTCCAGCGGCGGCCCTGTTCGTTTACGCTCGTCTTCCCAGGCGGCGCGGCCTACGCGCGATCGCCGAAGGAAGATCGCCGATGTCCGCCAAGATCCTCGTCATCGACGATTCCATCGCGATCCGCCGCCTGCTGCGCAATACGCTCGAACGCGATGGCTATGCGGTGGTCGAAGCGGCCGACGGCCGTGAGGCGCTGATCGTCGCGGCCACGCAGCGCCCGGGTGCGGCGCTGCTCGACCTGGGCCTGCCCGATCGCGACGGCCTGAGCCTGATCCCGCTGCTGCGTGCGGGCAGCGATATCGTCGTGCTGGTGATCTCCGCGCGCGACGCGACCGAGGAAAAGGTCGCCGCGCTCGATCTCGGCGCCGACGATTACGTCACCAAGCCGTTCGATACGGATGAACTGCTCGCCCGGCTGCGGGTGGCGCTGCGCCGGCGCGAGATCGCGGCGCAGACGCCCGAGACAGTGACGAACGGCACGCTGACGATCCATCTCGATCGCCGCACGATCGTGCGCGACGGCGAGGAGCTGCGCCTGACGCGCAAGGAGCACGACGTGCTGGCCGAGCTGGCCCGCCACGCCGGCCGCGTGGTGACCCACGACCGCATCCTGGCGGCGGCGTGGGGCGGCGAGGAGGAGCCACGCGTCGAATACCTGCGCATCGTCATCCGCAACCTGCGCCAGAAGCTGGAAGCCCCCGGCCCCGTCGGCAGCGTGATCGCCAACGAACTGGGCGTCGGCTACCGCCTGCTCGCCGACAGGGCCGGTGCGGGCGGCGGCGCACTGCCCAACTGACGCGAGGCTGCTTCAAGGCGGTCAGCCGCCCATTCGGCAGCCTCCGCGACCACCGCATCGGCATCATCGACCAGCCGCCGCGCGATCTCCAGCAGTCCGGCGTTGCCGCTGTTCCCCGCCGCGATCAGGCAATTGCGCACGAAGCGGTTGCGGCCGATCCGCTTGATCGGCGATCCCGAGAACAATCGGCGGAAACCTGGGTCGTCCAGCGTCAGCAGGTCCGCCAGCCGCGGCGCGGCCAGTTCCGCGCGCGGCAGGAAGGCGCGGTGGGCCTGCGCGGCCTCAGCAAACTTGTTCCACGGACAGGCGGCCAGGCAATCATCGCAGCCATAGATGCGGTTGCCGATCGCAGCGCGGAATTCATCGGGGATCGGCCCGGCATGCTCGATCGTCAGGTAGCTGATGCAGCGCCGGGCATCGAGCCGGTAAGGCGCCGGGAACGCCGCGGTCGGGCAGGCCTGCTGGCAGGCGTCGCACGATCCGCAACGGTCGCGGCCGGGAGCGTCGGGCGCAAAGGCCAGCGTCGTGTATATCTCGCCCAGGAACAGCCAGCTGCCGTGGTCGCGGCTGACGACGTTGGTATGCTTGCCCTGCCAGCCGAGCCCGGCCTGCGCGGCGAGCGGCTTTTCCGGCACCGGCGCGGTATCGGTGAACACCTTGACGCCGATCGTCCCCAGCCCGCGCCTGGATGCTTCGGCAACCATCCACCGCGCCAGTGCCTTCAGCGCCTTTTTCACCGTGTCGTGGTAATCCGACCCTTGCGCATAGACCGACACGCGCGCGTGATCGGGGTACGCGGCCAGCGCGCGCGGATCGGTTGCGGGGGCATAGCTCATCCCCAGCGCGATCACGCTGGCGGCGTCGGGCCACAGCGCCTGCGGACTGGCGCGATGGTGCGCGCGCGCCTCCATCCAGCCCATCGTCCCGTGCATGCCTTCGTCCAGCCAGCGCGCCAGCCGCTCGGCGGTGCCCGGATCGGCGGCGGCGGGCGCGATGCCGCAGGCGACGAATCCCAGCGCCTGCGCTTCGGTCATCACATCCGCGCGGAACGCGGCCAGCAGTTCCGCATCGGGCGGCAGCTCAGCGGAAGGAAGCGCAGGGGCCATCGCCACCACCATAGGCGCGATCGCCGCATGGTGCATGCGCGCGTTGTCGGTTTGCGCGAAAACGACGGGAATTCAGCATCCGCTCAGCGTTGGCGCGCGTATATGCGCCATGACCACGCCCGACCTGTCCCGCACGCCCTTTTCGCGCCGCAGCCTGCTGGGCCTGATCGCCACCGCCAGCGCGCTGCCCGTGCTGACTGCCTGTGGCGGGAACGCCAGCGCCGCCACCCGATACCGCGTGATGCACAGCGATGCTGAATGGAAGAAACTGCTGACCCCGCCGCAGTTCGCCGTCCTGCGCCGGCAGGACACCGAACGGCCGTACAGCTCGCCGCTCAATGCCGAGCATCGCCGCGGCACCTTCGTTTGCGCAGCGGACGGCAATGCGCTGTTCGCCTCTGCCACCAAGTTCGACAGCGGCACCGGCTGGCCCAGCTTCTTCCGCCCGCTACCCGGTGCGGTCGGCACCTCGACCGACCGGCTGCTCGGCTATGCGCGCACCGAAGTGCATTGCGCGGCCTGCGGCGGGCACCTGGGACACGTGTTCGACGATGGCCCGCCGCCCACCGGCAAGCGTTATTGCATGAACGGCGCGGCGATGAAGTTCCGGCCCGCGTAAGACGCGGCTATCCGGCGACCTGGCTAGTCAGCGAGACGAATACGTCCTCGAGATCCGCCTCGCGCGTGGTGACGTCGACGATCGCGTACCCCTGCTGCTGGACCAGCGCCATCACCTCGCCCGCGTTGCTGCTGTCCTTGTCATAGGTGATCTCCAGCACGCGTTCGCCCTTGGCCTCGCTCTTGAGGAACGCCGCGTGTTGCGGCGCATCGGTCAGCGGCCGGTTGAGGGTCAGCACCACCACCTTCTCGCGCGCCATGCCGACCAGTTCGCGGGTCGGCTGGTTGGCGATGACCTTGCCGTGGTTGATGATCGCGATCCGGTCACACAGCTGCTCGGCCTCTTCGAGGTAATGCGTGGTCAGCACCACCGTCACCCCTTCGGCGTTCATCTCGCCCACCAGCTCCCACAGCTGCCGGCGCAGTTCGACATCGACGCCAGCGGTCGGCTCGTCCAGCACCAGCACCGGCGGCGAATGGACCATCGCCTTGGCGATCAGCAGCCGCCGCTTCATCCCGCCCGACAGCGCGCGGGCATAGGCGTTGGCCTTGTCCGCCAGATGCACCTCGCGCAGCAATTCGGCCGACCGGCGCAGCGGCTTGGCGACGCCGTAAAGCCCGGCCTGGTTCTCGAGCACCTCGAACGGGGTGAAGAACGGATCGAACACGATCTCCTGCGGGACGATGCCGATCGCGCGCTTGGCGTTGCGCGGGTTCTGATCGATGTCGAAGCCCCAGATCTCGGCGGTGCCCGAGGTCTTCATCACCAGCCCGGCCAAGATGTTGATCAGCGTCGACTTGCCCGCACCGTTGGGGCCGAGCAGCCCGAAGATGCCACCCTGCGGCACATCGAAGCTGACTCCGTCGAGCGCCAGCTTGGCCGGCGCGTTGCGGCCCGGCGGGGCATAGCGCTTGACGAGGTCGCGGATGACGATTGCGGAAGGGACGCTCATGCCTTGCGCATTTGCGCGCATCGGACCGCCGGGTAAAGCCCCGCCGCCGATGCCGGGAGCACGCTCAGCCCGTCAACCGCATCAGCCGCCGCGCGCGGGCATGCTCCGCCTCGGCATCGCCCTGGATCTCAACCGCCAGCGCGACATGGGCAAAGGCCAGCATCAGGTCGAGCAGCCGCCGTTCCTCCACGCTCAACGTGGCGAGCGGCCGACCGCCAAGCATCGCCAGCGCCGCCGCCGACAACGGCTGCGCCGCCGCATGGAACGCGGCGCGCGCCTCGGGCGTGCTCGCATCGCGCAAGCCCGCACGTTCGGGCAGGGTCGGCGCGGCCCAGTGGACGAACGGCTCGAGCGTCTCGTAGCCGGCGGGCAAGGCGCCGGGCGATTGGGCAGTCATGCCGCCACCGGCATCGCGCCGCGCTCATGCTGATAGGCGCGCACGCGGGCTTCCACCTCCAGATAGAGGTGCCGCAACAGGATCTCGTGATCCTGGAAATAGACCTCGGCGATCTTGCTCAGCCCCTGCTGGCTCGCCTCCACGGCAAAGCGATCTTCCGACAGGACATCGCGCACCGCCATCGCGCCGAACTCGCGGGTGAACGCGGCCCAGGCGTCCGCCGGTTCCCGAGTCCAGTACATGCGGATCACCCCGCGCGTCCGGTCCGGCCCCAGCGGGATCATCGTGTGGGTATAGTTCTGGTAGGGCGGCAGCGCGACCATGTGGAAGCAGGGGAACAGCTTGAAGTCGGTCTTGGGAAAGTCCAGCCCTTCGGCGGCGGCCAGATCGCGCGCCCCGGCATAGCCGAGCAGCAGCGACGGCGGCATCTCGGGCCGATCGGGGTTCTGCCACATGCGCTGGCTGCGATGCGGCCCGAGGAAGCCGTAATGCGTCGGATAGCCGAACGGGTTCTCTACCCCCATCGCTGCCGCACCGGTGCGCGGATGGATGAAGCGCAGGTGGTAGTTCTCCTGGAAATTGTCGAAGTTGGTCTTCCAGTTGGCGCCGATCTCATACGTCCATTCGGTGAACTGCGTCGCGCGCGCCACCGGCAGCCGCTCCATCGCATCGGCGATCGGCCCGAAGAATTCGCGCGCGGTCTGCTCGGGCCGATCGGCGAAGTTGATGAATATCATACCGGCGACGACCTCGGTGGCGACCGGCATCAGCCCGCAGCGCGCCTTCTCGACATGGAACCGCTCGAAATCAGGCGCGGACAGCAGCCGGCCGTCGGTGCCGTACGTCCACATGTGATAGCGGCAGCTGAACGTGCCGCGCTTGCCCGCCGCCTCGTCGGTCAGCCGCGATCCGCGGTGCCGGCAGACGTTGTGGAAGCTGCGCACCACCCCGTCCCGGCCGCGCACGATCAGTAGCGAGGCATCGGCGAACTCGATCTCGCGCCGCACGAAGCTGCCGGGTTCGGGCACCTCGCAGACATGCGCGACGTGCAGCCAGGTGCGCTTGAAGATCGCCTCACGCTCAAGCGCCCACCAGGCGGGATCGTGGTAAGGCGCCGACGGCAGCGGGCCGCTGCCCAGCCGGGCGACCGCGTGCTCCACGGGCTGCATGTCGAAGATCTCGTTCGTCGCGGCGGTGGCCATCGGCATCGCTCCTGTCCGGCACGCTGGAAATCGTCCGCGCACGCTGTTATCCGCAGCGGTATGAGCAACCCGCCCGAAACCGTCCAGACCAACAAGCGCCGCGTGTTCTGCGATGGCGCGACCGACATCCGCGCCGGATCGGCGCTCGGCCACCCGCGCGTCTGGCTGCAGATCGACGAGAAGGGCTATGTCGAGTGCGGCTACTGCGATCGCCGCTTCGTGCTCGCCGGCGACCCGCACGACCGCGACATCAACGAGATCGAGCCGGGCTCGTTGTCCAAAGCCGGAAAGGCCGAGATCGAAACCGGGTGACGAAGCGCGTGGCGACGATGGGCACCAGCGACCTGCTGATCACCGCCGGTCTGGCCGCCGCGATCACCGCCGCTGGGGGTTTCGCCAACGAATTCGCCCGTGAGGCACAGGAACCATATCGAAGGATGCCGGCTGGCGGCTTCGATCTTGCAGGATGAGGCCCCTTCCCCCAGTTTGGATGCAGGACAGCGCCGGGTTGTCCTGTCGGAAGCGTTGGCGAAGTTTCGCCGTTGTATCCGGGAGTAGTGCCCATGTTCGAGTTCAATCTGATCCTGCTCGTCTTCGGCGTCGTCCTGATCATGCAGGGGTTGCGGCTTCGTAAGATCGAAGCCGCCGAGCGCGACGATTGAACCGGGCCACAGCCGAAAGCCTTTCATGACCTACGACCCCCGCTCGCTGCTCTACCGCACCGGCCAGCTTTCGCCCGAAGAGGCGCAGGCGCTGGCGGCGCGCACGTTGTCGCGTTGCGACGATGGCGAGCTTTACCTGCAGTTCGTCGCGTCGGAGAGCTTCGGCTTCGACGACGGCCGGCTCAAGACCGCCGATTATTCGCGCGATGCCGGCTTCGGCCTGCGCGGCGTGTCGGGCGAAATGACCGGCTTTGCCCATGCTAACGACATCTCATCCGCCGCGATCCTGCGCGCGGGCGAGACGCTGCGGCTGCTCGATCCCGCCAGCGGCACGCCCGGCGGCTTTGGCCTGGCGCCGCCGCGGCACAACAACCGCCACCTCTACACCGATGCCTCCCCGCTCGATGCCATGCCGTTCGAGGCGAAGGTCAGGCTGCTGGAGACCATCGACGCCGCCGCCCGCGCGCGCGACCCGCGCGTTTCGCAGGTCAGCTGCAGCCTGGCGGCCAGCTGGTCGGTGGTGGAGATCGTCCGCGCCGATGGCTTCGTCGCCACCGACGTGCGCCCGCTGGTGCGGCTCAACGTCGGCATCGTCGCCGAACAGAACGGCCGGCGCGAGACGGGCAACTTCGGCATGGGCGGCCGCTGGCTGTACGACAAGCTGTTCGAGCCCGAGAGCTGGAACCGCGCGATCGACATGGCGCTGGCGCATGCGCTGGTGAACCTCGAAAGCGTCGATGCGCCGGCGGGCGAGATGACCGTGCTGTGCGGCCCCGGCTGGCCCGGCGTGCTGCTGCACGAGGCGGTCGGCCATGGTCTTGAGGGCGATTTCAACCGCAAGGGCACCAGCGCCTTTTCCGGCCGCATCGGCGAACGCGTGGGCGCGCCCGGCGTCACCGTGGTCGATGACGGGTCCATCGCCGGCCGCCGCGGCTCGCTGTCGATCGATGACGAGGGCACGCCGACTCAGGAGAACGTGCTGATCGAGGACGGCATACTCAAGGGCTATATCCACGACCGGCTCAACGCCCGGCTGATGGGCGTCGCGCCCACCGGCAACGGCCGCCGCGAAAGCTATGCCCATGCGCCGATGCCGCGGATGACCAACACCTTCATGCGCGGCGGCAACGATGATCCGGCCGAGCTGATGAGCCGGGTGAAGAACGGCATCTATGCCAAGTCGTTCGGCGGCGGGCAGGTGGACATCGTCTCGGGCAAGTTCGTGTTCAGCTGCACCGAGGCCTATCGCATCGAGAACGGCCGCCTGGGCGCGCCGATCAAGGGCGCGACGCTGATCGGCGACGGCCCCAGCGTGCTGACCCGCGTGACCGGCATCGGCAACGACATGGCGCTGGACGAAGGCGTCGGCGTCTGCGGCAAGGGCGGGCAGAGCGTGCCCGCGGGCGTCGGCCAGCCGAGCCTGCTGATCGAGGGACTGACGGTGGGCGGCACCGCCTGAGGAGTTTGGGGCGGGTCGGGATTGGCGGGTCGTCAGGCTCACCACCCCTCCTCCTTCGTCATCCCCGCGCAGGCGGGGATCCATCTCCTGACATCTGCGATGGCCTCAACGCTTCATAGTCGGCGGACGCAGGAGATGGATTCCCGCCTGCGCGGGAATGACGAGGGTTTTGGATCACGGTCCCCGACCCACGTCGCGCGACACCCCACCCGCTGGACACCGGCACCCGCACGCGCCAAGGCGCTGGCCATGTCGATGAACACCTTTGGCCGGCTGTTCCGGTTCACCACCTGGGGCGAAAGCCATGGTCCGGCGCTGGGCGCGGTGGTCGATGGCTGTCCGCCGGGGCTGCTGCTGGATGAGGCGGCGCTCCAGCCATTCCTAAACGCGCGGCGGCCCGGCCAGTCGAAATTCACCACCCAGCGGCAGGAACCCGACGCGGTGCGCATCCTGTCGGGCGTGTTCGAGGGGCGGACCACCGGCACCCCGATCAGCCTGATGATCGAGAACGTCGACCAGCGATCGAAGGATTATTCCGACATTGCGCAGGCCTATCGCCCCGGTCACGCCGACTATGCCTATGACGCCAAGTACGGCCTGCGCGACTATCGCGGCGGCGGGCGCAGTTCCGCGCGCGAGACGGCGGCGCGGGTCGCCGCGGGCGGCGTCGCGCGGGCGGTGATCCCCGAGGTGACGATCCTGGCCTATCTGGTCGAATTGGGTGGCGATCCCATCGATCGTGTGCGTTTCGACGCGCAGGAAATCGGCCGCAACCCGTTCTTCTGCCCCGATGCCGCCGCCGCCGCGCGCTGGGCGGAGACGCTCGATGCCGCGCGGCTGGCGGGATCGTCGCTCGGCGCGGTGGTCGAATGTGTCGCCACCGGTGTACCGGCCGGCTGGGGCGCGCCGCTCTATGCCAAGCTCGATGCCGATCTGGCCGCCGCGATGATGGGGATCAACGCCGTAAAAGGCGTCGAGATCGGCGACGGTTTTGCCGCCGCGCGCCTGTCCGGCGAAGGCAACGCCGATCCGATGCGGCCGGGCACCGGAGACGACGGCAGCGAAGGCCCGCGGTTCGATGCCAACCACGCGGGCGGCATCGCCGGCGGGATCGCCACCGGGCAGCCGGTGGTGGTGCGCGTCGCGTTCAAGCCGACATCCTCGATCCTCACCCCCGTCCCCACCGTCACGCGATCGGGCGAGGCGAGCGCGATCCGCACCAAAGGCCGCCACGACCCCTGCGTCGGCATCCGCGGCGCGCCGGTGGTGGAGGCGATGATGGCGCTGGTGCTGGCCGACCACAAACTGCTGCATCGCGGGCAATGCGGGTAGCAACGGAGTCGCGGATCGCAGGCCCATCCGTATAGCTGTACCCCGCTACCCCGATCCATTAAGTAAGTCGCGATAGACTTGCAGAAGGACGGGGCGTCATGGCGGGTTCTGGCGATCGCAGTACGGCGATCATTACTGCGGTCATCAGCGCGATAGCGGTGATCGTCGTGGGTGCCCTGGCGAATTGGGACAAGCTGTTTCGCCCGACACCCGCACCATCGGCGACGATCGCGCCGACCGGACCGCTCGACGATACGCCCCCGGCGCGGGCATCGACGACCGTTCCCACGATGCCGCGCGATGCCGCGGCCGGGCCTTCCGCTGCCCGGCCGGGCGATCCCGTGACCGGCCTGTGGCATGACGACGACGGGTTCTCCTACCGCTTCACCACGGAAGGCAGCCGCGTCCGCTACATCCAGTCGCTCGACGGACGACCGGTCGGTTCGGGCGAAGGGACGATCGCCGGACGCACGCTGACCTATCGCTATATCGATGACCGGACCCGCGACACCGGCACCTGCAAGGGTCTTGTCGCCAGCGGCGGCGAGGCGATCGACGGGCATTGCGCAAGCGGCGGCACATCCTGGGGATTCCGCATCGTACGCGGGCCGGTCTGACGCGCCGTTGCGGCAGGATGAGCGACAAAGGCGGCTGATCGACTTATCCGATAAGCTCTATCGGCGATACCGGCTGGCCGAATGGCATGGCCGCACCTATTTGCTGACTCGCAATTGCAATTACCCACCTACCGTACGGAGATACAACCATGGGCATCATCGGCAGCGAACTTCAGCCTTTCAAAGCAACCGCATTCCAGGCCGGCAAGGACTTCTTCGAAGTCACCGATCAGGACGTGCGCGGCAAGTGGTCGGTATTCTTCTTCTATCCCGCCGACTTCACATTTGTTTGCCCGACCGAGCTGGAGGACATGGCCGATCAGTACGACGTGCTGCAGGGCCTGAACGTCGAAGTCTATTCGGTGTCGACCGATACCCATTTCAGCCACAAGGCCTGGCACGATACCTCGGACGCCATCGGCAAGATCAACTTCCCGATGCTCGGCGATCAGCTGCACACGCTGACGAAGAACTTCGGCGTGCTGCGTGAGACGATGGGTCTGGCCGATCGCGCCACCTTCGTCGTCGATCCCGAGGGCGTGATCCAGCTGATGGAAGTCACCAGCGAGGGCGTCGGCCGCAATGCCTCCGAACTCGTCCGCAAGATCAAGGCCGCGCAGTATGTCGCGGCGCACCCCGGTCAGGTCTGCCCGGCGAAGTGGGAAGAGGGCAGCGACACTCTGTCGCCGTCGCTCGACCTCGTCGGCAAGATCTGATCCGCTAACCCATAAGGCCAAAGCCTGAGGGTCGCACGGCTCCGGGGGCAACCTTTTCCGGAGGTTGCTTTCGGAGCCGTAACTATTTCCGCCGCTCGCGCATTCATGCCCAAAAGCACGAACGCGCACGGCCGCAACCAACAGGACACGTCCCATGCTCGATGCCAATCTGACGCAGCAGCTCAAGCAGTACCTCGCCAACTTGCGCGAGCCGATCGAACTCACCGCTTCGCTGGGCGATGACAAGCGGTCCGCCGATACCCGCGAGCTGTTGAACGAGATCGCCGCACTGCATCCGATGGTGTCGGCGCGCTTCGACGGCGACAACGCACGCCGGCCGAGCTTCGTCGTGGCGCGGGCGTCCGATCCTGAGCGCTGGGTGCGCTTTGCTGGCCTGCCGCTGGGGCATGAATTCACCTCACTGGTGCTGGCGCTGCTGTGGGCCGGCGGTCATCCGCCCAAGGTTTCGGCCGAGACGATCAGGCAGATCGAGGAGCTCGACGGTGATCACGAGTTCGAGATGTATTTCTCGCTCTCATGCCACAACTGCCCCGACGTGGTGCAGGCGCTGACGCTGATGTCGCTCTATAATCCGCGCATCAACGCGACGCTGATCGAAGGCGGCACGTTCAAGACCGAGGTCGAGCGCCGCAACGTGATGGCGGTGCCCGCGACCTTCCGCAACGGCGAGTTCTTCGCCAGCGGCAAGATGAGCGTCGAGGAGATCCTGACCAAGCTCGACACCGGCGCCGATGAAAAGGCGGCGGCCAAGCTTGCGGCAAAGGAGCCGTTCGAGGTGCTGATCGTCGGCGGCGGGCCCGCGGGTGCGGCTGCGTCGGTCTACACCGCGCGCAAGGGTTTCCGCACCGGCATCGCCGCCGAGCGGTTCGGCGGACAGGTGCTCGACACCATGGGGATCGAGAACTTCATCTCGGTGCCCTACACCGAAGGGCCGAAGCTCGCCGCCGCGCTCGACACGCATGTCGCCGAAAACAAGGTGGACGTGATGAACCTGGCGATCGCCGAGCGCTTCGTGCCGGCGACGAAGCCGGGCGGCTATCATGAGGTCGTGCTGAAGAACGGCGCCAGCCTCAAGGCGCGGGCGGTGATCCTGTCGACCGGCGCGCGCTGGCGCAACCTGGGCGTGCCGGGCGAGTTCGAGTACCGCAACCGCGGTGTCGCCTATTGCCCGCACTGCGACGGCCCGCTGTTCAAGGGCAAGCGCGTGGCGGTGATCGGCGGCGGCAACTCGGGCGTCGAGGCAGCGATCGATCTCGCCAACATCGTCGCGCACGTCACGCTGATCGAGTTCGACAGCAAGCTGCGCGCCGACCGGGTGCTGCAGGACAAGCTGCGTTCGATGAAGAACGTCGACATCCTGCTGTCTGCCCAGAGCACCGAGGTCACCGGCGACGGCGAGCGCGTCGACGGGCTGAACTGGAAGCACCGCGAGACCGGCGAGCATCACCGGATCGAACTGGAAGGCATCTTCGTCCAGATCGGGCTGGTGCCGAACACCGAGTGGCTCAAGGACTCCGGCCTCGAGCTGACCCGGTTCGGCGAAATCATGATCGACGAGAAGGCCGCCACCAACCTGCCCGGCGTGTTCGCGGCGGGAGACGTGACGACGGTGCCGTACAAGCAGATCATCATCGCGATGGGCGAAGGATCGAAGGCGGCGCTGTCCGCGTTCGATTATCTGATCCGCACCGAGCCGGCGGAAGAGATCGCCCGCGGCGCGCTGGTCGAGGTATAAGCGAGAATGGGCGGGATCGGACACAATCCGGTTCCGCTCATGCGCCTTGCGCACGTGAGTCCTGATCCCCTGCCCCCTGTTTCGACGCCCCCTGTTCCCGGGATCATGCAAGCGCTACATCGGTTGCCATGAGCGCGATCCGCATCCCCAATCAGCGCGCCGTGATCGATCGGCGCGAGCTGGCCGAGGCGATCGCTGTCGCGGTGGCGGACAACGAGAAGCACCGCCCGGCGGTGGTCGAACTATTGCGCGGCGCGCTGGCCAAGGGCCGCGCCGAGATCGAGAACCGGCTGGTTGCCACCCCCAGCGCCGGCCACGACGTCGCCCGCGCGCAGGCGTTCCTCGTCGATCAGCTGGTGCGGGTGATTCACGATCACGTCGTGCTGTCCGTCTACCCGGCGCCTAACCGCTCCACTGGAGAGCGGGTCGCGATCCTGGCGGTGGGCGGCTATGGGCGCGGCGAGATGGCGCCGCATTCGGACGTCGACATCGCCTTCATCACGCCGACGCGCCAGACATCGTGGTGCGAGCAGGTGATCGAGGCGATGCTCTATTTCCTCTGGGATCTGGGGCTCAAGATCGGCCACTCCAGCCGTTCGCTCGATGACATGGTGCGGATGTGCAAGGCTGACCTGACGATCCGCACCGCGATGCTCGAAGGGCGCTATGTCTGGGGCGATCAGGCGCTGTACCGCGAGGTGCAGGCCCGGTTCTGGGACGATGTCGTCGCCGGCACGCAGCGCCAGTTCGTCAGCCAGAAGCTGGACGAGCGCAACGAGCGGCACAAGAAGGTGGGCGACAGCCGCTATGTGGTCGAGCCCAACGTCAAGGAGGGCAAGGGCGGCCTGCGTGACCTTCACACGCTCTACTGGATCGGCAAGTACCTGCACCGCGTGCGCGAGCCGGCCGAGCTGGTCGATGTCGGGCTGCTGACCACTGACGAATACCGCGCGTTCCGCCGCGCGGAGACGTTCTTCTGGGCGGTGCGCTGCCACCTCCATTCGATCACCCGGCGCGCCGAGGACCGGCTGACCTTCGACCTGCAGCGCGAGGTCGCGACGCGGATGAACTTCGCCGATCGGCCGGGCAAGAGCGCGGTCGAACGGTTCATGCAGTACTATTTCCTGCAGGCCAAAGTCGTCGGCAACCTGACCGGGGTATTCTTGGCGCAGCTGAGCGAACAGGCCGAGGGCAAGCGGCGCGGATTGTTCGCGCAGCTGCGATCGCGCAGCCGCAGCATTCGCGGCTACAAGGTGGCGAGCGGCAAGCTTCGCGCGACGCAGGACGATTGGTTCGCGGCCGATCCGGTGCGTTTGATCGAGATCTTCACCATCGCCGATGCGGAAGGGCTGGAGATCCATCCCGACACGCTGCGGCTGATCGCGCGCGACGCGCGGCTGATCAAGGCGGAGACGCGGCGCGATCCGCGTGCCAACGCGCTGTTCCTCGACCTGCTGACCAGCCGCCACGATCCCGAGAAAGTGCTGCGCTGGCTGAACGAGGCGGGCGTGTTCGGCCGGTTCGTGCCCGATTTCGCGCGGGTCAACGCGCAGATGCAGTTCGACATGTACCACCACTTCACGGTGGACGAGCATACCATCCATGCCATCGGCCTGCTCGCGCGGATCGAGAAGGGCGAATTGAAGGCGGATCACCCGCTCGCCAGCGACCTCATCCACAAGATGCGCTCGCGCCGCGCGCTCTATGTCGCGGTGCTGCTGCACGATATCGCCAAGGGGCGCGGCGGCGACCATTCGGTGCTGGGTGCCGAGATCGCCGAGAAGCTGTGCCCGCGGCTGGGGCTGGACGATGACGAGACCGCGCTGGTCGCCTGGCTGGTGCGCCAGCATCTGCTGATGAGCGCTACCGCGTTCCGCCGCGATCTCGCCGACTGGAAGACGATCGGCGATTTCGTCGAGCAGGTGCAGTCGCTCGACCGGCTGCGTGCGCTGATGATGCTGACCGTGGTCGATATCCGCGCGGTCGGCCCGGGCACCTGGAACGGCTGGAAGCGCCAGCTTATCCATGATCTCTACGGCGCCGCCGAGGAACGGCTGCGGCTGGGCCATGTCGAGCACCACCGCGCCCGCCGCGTCGCCGCCAAGAAGGAGAAAGTCGCCGAACGCCTCGGCGCGCGGCGCGATCTGGTGGAGAGCATCGGCGTGCAGCTGGGTGATCCGTACTGGATCGCCGAGCCCGACGACGTCATCGCGCTCAACCTCGAACAGCTGGCCGATGCCAGCGCCAGCAGCGAGTGGCGCCCGCTGACGATTGCCTCGCGCTATTACCCGTCGCGCGGCGCGACGCTGGTGACGGTGATCGCGGCCGACCATCCGGGCCTGTTCTATCGCATCGCCGGCGGCATCCACCTTGCCGGCGGCAACATCATCGATGCGCGCATACACACCGCGCGCAGCGGCTTTGCCGTCGACAACTTCCTGGTGCAGGATCCGCTGGGCCGTCCGTTCATGGAGGAAGGGCAGCTGCATCGCCTGAGCCAGGGGATCGAGAACGCGCTGGCCAACCGGATCAAGCTGCTGCCGCAGCTCAACAACCGCCCGCTGGCCCGCCCCCGTGCCGAGGCGTTCGACGTGCGGCCGCGGGTGATCTTCGACAATCAGGCATCGAACCGCTTCACCGTGATCGAGGTCAACGCGCGCGATCGTCCGGCGCTGCTCAACCGGCTGGCGCGCGTGCTGTTCGAGGCGAAGCTGATGGTCCAGTCGGCGCACATCGCGGTCTATGGCGAACGCGCGGCCGATACGTTCTACGTCACCGACCTGCTCGGCGGAAAGATCGATTCGCCCTCACGGCTGAAGGCGCTGGAGCGCAAGCTGCTCGAAGCCACCAGCGAGGGACTGGCCGCGCAAGCCGCCTGATAGTCCTGCTTCATGGCCGCCTTCGACAAGCCGTGCCCGGCTCGCTAGGACGATGCGCAAACCGTAAGGAAGCGCACGCATGAAACTTCAGGACAAGGTCTGCATCGTCACCGGCGCCGCCAGCGGCATCGGCAAGGGCATTGCCGCCCGCTTCGCCGCCGAGGGCGCGAAGATCGCCATCGCCGATCTCAACGGCGACGCCGCGCNGCGCAGACCGCGCCGACGAGCTTGCCGCCCGCCACGGCATCGCCGCGCTGGGAGTGGCGATGGACGTGACCGACGAGGATCAGGTCAACGCCGGCGTCGCCCGGGTGGTCGACACCTGGGGCAAGGTCGACGTGCTGGTCAGCAACGCCGGCATCCAGATCGTCAACCCGGTCCACCAGTTCGCCTATGCCGACTGGAAAAAGATGCTGGCGATCCACCTCGACGGTGCGTTCCTGACGACCAAGGCGGTGCTGCCGCACATGTACGCGGCGGGCGGCGGCGCGGTGATCCTGATGGGATCGGTCCATTCCAAGGAGGCGAGCGCATTGAAGGCGCCCTACGTCACCGCCAAGCATGGCCTGATCGGACTGAACCGGGTGATCGCCAAGGAAGGCGCGGCGCATGGCGTGCGCAGCAACGTCGTCTGCCCCGGCTTCGTCCGCACGCCGCTGGTCGACAAGCAGATTCCCGAGCAGGCGAAGGAACTGGGAATCAGCGAGGAAGAGGTCGTCAAGAACGTCATGCTGGGCAAGACTGTCGACGGCGAATTCACCACGATCGATGATGTCGCCGAGGTCGCGCTGATGTTCGCCAGCTTCGATACCAACGCGCTGACCGGGCAGTCGCTGGTGGTCAGCCACGGCTGGTTCATGGAATAAACCGGAGCCGGATCGACCTATCTTCGCGGGTTTCCCTATGCGAAGGGCGCGATCGAACCATCAGCGACCGTACCATCAGAGACAGGGCCTACCATGTCACTTGCCGTAATGGCCGCCGTATCCGCGGCGGCCGGCCATGCGCCGATCTACTGGGCCGATCTCGGCCTGTCGCGCGGGATCGCGCTGGGGCCGCTGACGCTGCGCTGGTACTCGCTCGCCTATCTCGCGGGCATCCTGCTGGGGTACTGGCACCTGTCGCGGATGATCAAGTCACCCGGCGCGCCGCTGGCGCAGCGTGATGCCGACGACCTGTTCTTCTGGTGCACGCTGGGCATCATCCTGGGCGGACGGCTGGGCTATGCGCTGTTCTACACCGGCGGCGATACCGGCATCCCCAGCCTGTTCACCCACTTCACGCCGGGCGAGACGATCAGCTGGGACCTGATCCGGCTGTGGGACGGCGGCATGAGCTTTCACGGCGGTCTGATCGGCGTGCTGCTGGCGATCACCTGGGTCGCGCGGCGGGCGGGCCTCAGCTTCCTGCGCGTGTCGGATTACATCGCGGTCTGCGTGCCGTTCGGCATGCTGTTCGGCCGGCTCGCCAACTTCGTCAACGGAGAGCTGTGGGGCCGGGTCGCCGGGCCGGGCGTCCGCTGGGCGATGATATTCCCCGATGGCGGCCCGCTGGCGCGCCACCCCAGCCAGCTTTACGAGGCGGGGCTTGAGGGTGCGGCGCTGATCGTCATCATGCTCTCGCTGTTCTGGGGCACGCGCGCACGCTGGCGCCCCGGCCTGCTGTGCGGCGTGTTCGCACTGGGCATCGCGATCGCCCGCTTCACCGTCGAGTTCTATCGCGAGCCCGATGCGCAACTGCAGTCGTTCGCCGCGCGCACCGGCCTGTCGATGGGCCAGTGGCTGACGATCCCGCTGATGCTGCTCGGCCTGTTCCTGGTGCTGCGCGCGCTGAAGCGGCCGCCGATCGCCGACACGGCCCGCACCCCCGATGGGGATGCCGCGCTGCCGGCATGATGGAGCTGCCTTCATGACCGGGTTGGCCGTCGTGCTGCGCCGGCTGATCGCCAGCGACGGCCCGATCAGCCTGCAGCAGTTCATGGGTGAGGCCAACGCGCGCTACTACGACAGCCGCGATCCGCTCGGCCAGGGTGACGGCAGCGGCACCGGCGGCGATTTCGTCACCGCGCCCGAGATCAGCCAGATGTTCGGCGAACTGATCGGCCTGTGGCTGACCGACCTGTGGCACCGCGCCGGACGGCCCGAGCCGGTGCTGTATGTCGAGCTTGGCCCCGGCCGCGGCACGCTCGCCGCCGATGCGCTGCGCGTCATGCGGCGGCAGGGGCTGCACCCGCAGGTCCATCTGGTCGAGGGATCGCGGGCGTTGCGTGGCGTGCAGGCCGGTATCGTCCCCGATGCGGTCTGGCACGACGATCTGTCCACCGTGCCCGAACACGCGCCGCTGCTGCTGGTCGCCAACGAGTTCATGGATGCGCTGCCGATCCGCCAGATCGTGCGCACTCAGCGCGGCTGGCGCGAACGGATGGTCGGGCTCGACGGTGATCGCTTCGTGCCGGTGGCGGGCGACCGGCCGATGGATGCCGCGCTGCCGCCCGAACGCCGAGATGCGCCCGACGGCACGATCCTGGAGACCTGCCCCGGCGCGGTCGCGATCACCGGTGAGATCGCCCGGCGTCTTGGCATGCAGCGCGGCGCGGCGCTGGTGATTGATTACGGACATGCCGCACCGCAGACCGGATCGACGCTGCAGGCGGTGCGCGCGCACGCCCGCGTCGATCCGTTCGCCACGCCGGGGGACGCGGACCTCACCGCGCATGTCGATTTCGCCGCGCTGGTCGACGTGGCGCAGGCGCATGGCGCGCGCTGGCTGGGCACGGCGCCGCAGGGCGAGTGGCTGCGCGCACTGGGGATCGATGCGCGCGCCGCCACGCTGGCCCGCGCCGCGCTGGACCGGAACGCGCCGGCACAGGCCGCGGCGATCGACGGGGCGCGGCAGAGGCTTGTCGCCCCCGACCAGATGGGTACGCTGTTCAAGGTCATGGGGCTGGCATCGCCCGCATGGCCGCCGGCAGCGGGCTTTCCCGCCGGTCTCGATCAGGAAGGATAACGTCCGGCAGCCATGGGCAAGGGTCGCGCAAGGATCAGGGCACGCGCCTGGGCGATGCGGCGGGCACGGGCGTTGCGCCGCAAGTCGCTGGCGCCCGATCGGACCGAGCGCGTGCTCGGCTGGCTGACGCTGGCGATGCTGGGGATCATGATCGCGGCGATCCTGCGCGGGCATGCGCACTGGGGCGCCGTGCCGTGGACGATCTGGATCCATCTGGCGACGATGGCGCTGGCCCTGGCGCTGACCCCGGCGATCCTGTGGTATCCGCGCGGCAGCCGGCGGCACCGCGTGCTCGGCTATGCCTGGGTGACGGCGCTGGCGGTGACCGCGGTGCTCAGCTTCTGGATCACCACCAGCAATCCGGGGCACCTCGGGCCGATCCACATCCTGTCGGTGTTCGTGCTGATCATGCTGCCGCGGATCGTGCTGTCCGCCCGCCGCCACGATCCGGTCGGCCATCGCCGCGCGGTGCGCGGCGTGGTGGTCGGCGGATTGCTGACCGCCGGGTTCTTCACCCTGCCGTTCGGGCGGATGCTGGGCAGCTGGCTGTTCGGCTGAGCGCCGGACCGATCAGTATTTCACCCCGGGCGGCGCCACCTTGTTCGGATCGGGCCTGCTCAGTCCGGGCTTGAGGTCGACCTCGCGCGGGTCCTGCGGCACCGCGCGGACCGGCACCGCGGCGATCCAGGCGATCAGCGCATCAAGATCGATCATCCCACGGCTCGCATCGCGACCCTTGTTGAACCCGGTGAAGCTGTCGCCGCCATTGGTCAGGAAATCGCTGCCGGCCACGCGATAGACCCCTGCCGGATCGATCGCCCGGCCGTTCAGCGTCATCCGCACGATCCGGTCACCCACCGGGCGGGAGCGATCGTAGGCATAGCTGAATCCCGCGGACGGGGTCAGCACCTGCTCGGGCCCGTCGGCATCGAACCCCTGTTCGAGGATCGCCTTGATCTCCGCGCCGGTGAAGCTCTTGGTCACCAGCCGGTTGTTGAACGGCTCCACCGCATAGGCCTGCCCGAACGTGACGGTGCCGTCGGCGCGCGGGATCAGCGAGGTGCGGACGCCGAACGGGTTCATGAAGGCGATCTGCGCCCGCGCCGGGCGCGCGCCTGCCAGCTGCGAATCGGCGATCAGCTTGCCCAGCGGGCCGCCGCGGCTGCCCTCACCGCCTTCGTTCTTCACCGCTGGGCCGGACATGCGGCCGACGACATGGTCGGACACTTCGGCGGCGGCGGCGACGTACTTGCTGACATAGGCGGCGATGTCGGCGCGCGGTGCGAAGCTCGGGTACTCGGGCACGTTGGGCTTGAACGCGACCGAGGCCTGATAGCCGGGCGATTGCACGATCACGTTGTGCGCGCTGCGCGTCAGCAGGCGGTGCGTTGCCGGATCGATCGTCAGCCGAATGTCGGTCACCTGCTCGCCGAACAGGCCGGCGCTGGTCAGCAGCAGCAGCCGGGCACGGCCGGGCACCGGATAGTCGCAGACATAGGCGTAATGCGTATGCCCCGAGATGACGATGTCGACACGCGGGTCAAGCCGGTCGAGGATCGGCTTGATATCGCCATAGAACCCGTCGCAACCGTTGGGGTCGGGCGCCTTGGGCGGCTCGAACTTCGTGCGGCCGCCCTGGTGGATCAGCACCACGATCGTGTCCGCGCCTGCCCCCCTCAGCGCCGGCATCGCGGCGTTGATCGTGTCCGCCTCGTCCGTCCAGGTCAGCTTGGCGCGGTTTTCGGGCGTCGACAGTTCGCCGGTGCCTTTCAGCGTCACGCCGACGAGGCCGATCGTCACCTTGCCCGCGCCGCTGCCGAACGACTTCAGCCCGGTCGCCGGGAACAGCGTGCGGCCATCGGCAGTCAGCGTGTTGCCGGCCAGGAACGGGAACTGCGCCCCGCGGAACGGTTCGAGCGCGCAGGGTTTGCGCTCGGTCAGCTTGGCACAGCCGCCATGCGCCATGCGCAGCAATTCCTCCGGCCCCTTGTCGAATTCGTGATTGCCCACCGCGTTGAACTCGATGCCGATGCGGTTCATCACTTCGACCGACGGCTCGTCGAGGAACAGCGACGAGGCGATCGGGCTGGCACCGATCATGTCACCGGCCGAGACGGTGAGGTGGTTGGGGTACTTGGCGCGCAAGCCGTCGATCGCGGTGGCGAGATAGGCCGCGCCGCCCGCGGGCACCTGCACCGCGCCGCCGCGTCCGTCCGGCGCGATGACCGACTGCTTGGGCGGCTCCAAGTTGCCGTGGAAGTCGTTGATCGCGACGATCCCGACCTCGACCGCGCCATCGGGGAGCGCCGGCGCAACCGGGGATGCCGGTGGATGATGCGGCCCGGTGGCGCAGGCGGCAAGCAGCAGGGCGATCGGCAGCGGGATCAGGATGCGCATGTCCGGTACTCTTAGTGACGCTTTGTGACAGCGCGGGGGCGCGGCCTAGGGCCGGGTGACGGCGGTGATGATGCGATCGCGTGCCGCACGGATATCGCCCGATTCGAACTGCGCACGCAGCCGTTCCTTGTCGCGTGCGCGGTACATCGCCTCGGCGCGATCGATCTGCGCGCCGTCGACGTCGAGCGCCTGCAACGCCAGCCGCGCCATGCTGACCGCCGATTCCAGCACCTCGCGCACGACATAGCGCGCCGGGCTGCCGCGCAGCCGCAGCAGTGACCGGCGATCGAACGCGCGCACATAGATCGCAGCATTGGGGAACGTCGCATGCACGCTCTCGATCAGTTCGGGGGAAAGCTGATCGCCGTCGATGCAGAACATGATCAGCTCCGCCTCCGCCGCGCCGGCCTGGCGCAGCAGGTCGAGCCGGGTGCCGTCGCCGAAGTAGACCTTGGCGCCGAACCCCTGCGCGACGTCGATCATCTCGGTATCGGTATCGATCAGCGTCACCGGGACGTCGCTGGCATTGAGGATCTGCGCCACCGTCTGGCCGAACCGGCCGTAGCCGATGATCAGCGCATTGGCGCCGTCGGCCTTGGGCCCCTCGCGCTCCTGCTTGACGATCGGCTGTTCGCGCAGGCGCTTGGTGGCGCTCATCAGGAACGGCGTGGTCGCCATCGACAGCGTGACGATCGCGCCGAACAGGCTCGCCGCCTCGGGCTTGATCAGATAGGCGTCGCGGGCCTGCGCGAACAGGACGAAGCCGAACTCGCCCCCCTGGCTGAGCAGCAGCCCGAGCGCGAGCGCGCTGCGCCACTGCATGCCGAAGGCGAGGCCCAGCCCCATGATCACCGCACCCTTGATGGCGATCAGCGCCAGCGCCATGCCCAGCACGAACAGCGGCTGCTGCGCGATCGCATCGAGATCGAGCATCATGCCCACCGCAAGGAAGAACAGCCCGAGCAGCACCGAGCGGAACGGCTCGATGTCCGCCTCCAGCTCGTGGCGAAACGGCGTATCGGCCAGCATCACCCCGGCGATGAACGCACCGAGCGCGGTCGACAGCCCCAGCAGCTCCATCACCGCGGCGGAGGCGATGACGGTGAACAGCCCGGCAAACACGAACAGCTCGCGCTCGCCCAGATTGCCGATCAGCCGGAACAGCGGCCGGATCAGGAAGCGCCCGGCGGCGATCAGGCCGATGATCGCGCCGACCGTGTAGAGCCCCAGCTGCCAGCCGGGCGGGCCGGTGTCCGCCGGGTTGCGGCTCATCGTAGCGATGATCGTGATCAGCGGGATCAGCGACAGGTCCTGGAACAGCAGGATGGCGAACGCGCGCTCGCCGAACGGCGTCCGCAGCCGCCCCGCCGACTGCAGCATCGGCAACACCTGCGCGGTGGAGGACAGGGCCAGCGGCAGGCCAAGCGCGATCGCCGCCGCGCCGCTGAACGCGGTGGTGACATAGATCATCGCCACCACCGCGGCACCGCACAGCAGCACCTGCGCCAGCCCCAGCCCGAAAATGTCGCGCTTCATCCGCCACAGCCGCGCCGGGTTGAGCTCAAGCCCGACCAGGAACAGCAGCAGCGTGATGCCCAGTTCGGCGATGTCGATCTTCTGCTCGGCATCGCCGACCAGCCCCAGCACGTGCGGGCCCAGCACCGCGCCTGCGGTCAGGTAACCCAGCGTCGCGCCCAGGCCGAGACGCCGGAACAGCAGCACGAACAGCAGCGCCGCCCCCAGCAGCAGCGGCCCGTCGTGCAGCAGGGAGGCCTGTCCCGGGTCGGTCATCGCGGATCCTTCATGCCACGCAGCCTAGCAGCATCGGACGCGGTCATGAAAGGCGGCTGTCGCTTGCGCCGGCCCATGGCCTGCGGCAAATGCGGGCGCAGATTGGCAGAAGGGTTGGCACGCATGAAGCAGCTGGTAGCATTCGACCTCGACGGGACGCTGGCGGAAAGCAAGCAACCGTTGAAGGATGACATGGCAGAGGCGATCGCCGACCTGCTGACCGTCGCGGACGTCGCGGTGATCTCCGGCGGCGACTGGCCGCAGTTCGACAAGCAGGTCGCCAGCCGACTGCCCGCGCGTGCCGACCGGTCACGGCTATGGCTGATGCCCACCACCGGCACCAAGCTCTATACCTTTCGCGACGGCACCTGGAACGTGGTCTATGCCGAGCTGTTCGACGATGACGAGAAGAAGAAGATCATCGACGCCTTCAACGCCTCGCTGCAGGCGACCGGGTTCAAGCCCGAGCAGACCTGGGGCGACCAGATCGAGGATCGCGGCAGCCAGATCACCTTTTCCGCACTCGGCCAGCAGGCGCCGATCCAGGAAAAGGAACATTGGGACCCCGACTTCGCCAAGCGCAAGGTGATCCAGGCCGACCTCAAGCAACGCCTCCCCGGCCTTGCCATCAACATGGGCGGCGCGACCTCGATCGACATCACGCGCGAAGGTGTCGACAAGGCCTATGGCGTACAGCGACTGATCGAGCACAGCGGCATCCCGCTCGACAGGATGCTGTTCATCGGCGACGCGATCTTCCCCGGCGGCAACGACTACGCGCCCAAGGAAAAGCTGGGCATGGACAGCATCCGCATCCGCGACCCGCAGGACACGATCAGCGTGATCGCGGCGGTGGTGTACTGCGGGAAGTGATTTTGTGGGGTTTGGGGGTAGAAGGTAGAAGTGCCCACCCCCGGCCCCTCCCGCAGGCGGGAGGGGAGCAGTAGAGGTTGACTTGAAACTCCCCTCCCGCTTGCGGGAGGGGCTGGGGGTGGGCAAAAGCAGGCCCGTGCCGACATTCACCCCGCGTGACACTTTCCGCGCCAGAGAACTCCGCCACACCGCAACCCCAGCCGAACGCACGTTATGGCGCTACCTCTCGCGCTCGCAGCTGGGCGCCAAGTTCAGCCGCCAGATGCCGGTAGGTCCGTTCTATGCCGACTTCCTGTGCCGCGAACGCCGGCTGATCATCGAGCTAGACGGCTTCTCGCACGATGTGCAGCCGGAGCGTGACGTACGCCGCGACCGACTACTGCGAGAGCATGGCTACCGCGTGCTGCGCTTCACCAATCACGATGTCATGGAAAACGTGGAAGGCGTCGTTGCGGCGATCGTTCTTGCCTTGGACGAGAAGAACCCACCCCCGGCCCCTCCCGCAAGCGGGAGGGGAGATGACGTTGCGGACTAGAACTACCTGAATCCCCCGCCTGCGGGAGGGGTTAGGGGTGGGCCCTTCCCCCTAACATCAGATCAAACGTCCAGGTTCGCCACGTTCAGCGCATTCTCCTGGATGAAATCGCGCCGCGGCTCGACCACGTCGCCCATCAGCCGGGTGAAGATCTCGTCGGTCACGTCGGCATCCTCGACCTTGACCTGCAGCAGCGCGCGGTTCTCGGGGTCGAGCGTGGTCTGCCACAGCTGCTCGGCGTTCATCTCGCCCAGCCCCTTGTAGCGGGCGATGGCGAGGCCCTTGCGGCCGGCGGCGAGGACCGCGTCGAGCAGCTGGGTCGGACGGGTGATGCCGCCGTCGACCACCGGGCGGGCACCGCTGGCGGTGACCTGGCCGTCGTTCTGCGCCGCGCCGTCTTCGCTTGCCGCATCGGCGTCGGCATCGTCGGCAGCAGGTTCCGGCTCGGGCTCAGGCACGTCGGCACCGCTCTTGGCCAGCCGTACCGGGCCGACATAGACCTCCGCCTGCTCGCCGGCGACGCGGTGGAGCTTGCGCGCCTCGGCGCTGGTGAGGAAGCTCGCGTCGATCCGGCGTACGTCGGTCACGCCGCGCCAGACGCGATCGAAGCGGATCGTGCCGTCGGCCTCCACCACCGCGCGCCAGGTCGCCTCGGTATCGCCCATGCCCATCTGCCGCGCCGCGCGCGCCAGGGCGGCGTCGAAGCCGGCGGCGTCGAGATCGGGTTCGAGCACGCCGGTCAGCGCCATCGCCTCGACCACCGCGTAATCGTACTTACGCGGCACGAACGCCATCAGGTTGCGCAGGCGCACCGCATGTTCGACCAGCGCGGTCAGCTCGGTGCCGCCGCGCGCGCCGCCCGAAGTCTCCAGCACCTTGCCCGCGACGCCCGCCTCGGCAAGGTAGCGGTCGAGCGCACCGGCATCCTTGAGGTAGACCTCCGAGCGACCCTTCGACACCTTGTAGAGCGGCGGCTGCGCGATGAAGAGGTGCCCGGCGCGGATGATCTNGGTGCCCGGCCGGATGATCTCGGGCATCTGGCGGTGGAAGAACGTCAGCAGCAGCGTGCGGATATGCGCGCCGTCGACATCGGCGTCGGTCATGATCACGATCTTGTGATAGCGCAGCTTGTCGAGGTTGAATTCGTCCCGCAGCCCGGTGCCGACCGCCTGGATCAGCGTGCCGACTTCCTTCGATCCGATGATCCGATCAAACCGTGCGCGCTCGACATTGAGGATCTTGCCCTTGAGCGGCAGGATCGCCTGGTAATGCCGGTCGCGGCCCTGCTTGGCCGAGCCACCGGCGGAGTCACCCTCGACCAGGAACAGCTCGCACTTCGACGGATCGCGTTCCTGGCAGTCGGCGAGCTTGCCCGGCAAGCTGGCAATATCCATCGCGCCCTTGCGGCGGGTCAGTTCGCGCGCCTTCTTCGCCGCTTCGCGCGCGGCGGCGGCGTCGATGATCTTGTGCACCACCGCCTTGGCATAGGCGGGGTTCTCCTCCAGCCAGTCCGACATGCGATCGGCCATCAGGCTTTCGAGCGGCTGGCGCACTTCGGAGCTGACCAGCTTGTCCTTGGTCTGCGACGAGAACTTCGGGTCGGGCAGCTTGACCGAGACGATCGCGGTCAGCCCTTCGCGCATGTCCTCGCCGGTGAGGCTGACCTTTTCCTTCTTCAGCAGCCCCGCCCGCTCGGCATAGCCGTTGATCGTGCGGGTCAGCGCGGCGCGGAACGCGGCAAGGTGCGTGCCGCCATCGCGCTGCGGGATGTTGTTGGTAAAGGTGAGGACGTTCTCGTAATAGCTGTCGTTCCACTCCAGCGCGACCTCGATGCCGATGCCGTCGCGCTCGGAAGAGATCGCGATCGGTTCGGGCAGCAGCGCCACCTTGTTGCGGTCGAGATACTTGACGAACGCGCCGATGCCACCCTCGTAATAGAGATCGTGCTCCTTGGGCTCCTCATGCCGCAGGTCGCGCAGCTTGATGTGCACGCCCGAATTGAGGAACGCGAGTTCGCGATAGCGATGCTCGAGCTTGTCGAAGTCATATTCGAGCACGTTCTTGAACGTGTCGGTACTGGCCACGAATGTGACGCGCGTGCCTTTCTTGGTGCCCCCTTTGCCGTCGGCAGGCGCCGGGCCGACGACCTTGAGCGGGGAGACGGCATCGCCATAGGCGAACTTCATCCAGTGCTCCTCACCATCGCGCCAGATGGTGAGCTCCAGCCATTCGGATAGCGCGTTGACCACCGACACGCCGACGCCGTGAAGGCCGCCAGACACCTTGTAGGCGTTGTCGTCCGAGGTATTCTCGAACTTGCCGCCCGCATGCAGCTGGGTCATGATGACCTCGGCCGCCGACACGCCCTCACCCGCATGGATGCCCGTCGGGATGCCGCGGCCGTTGTCCTCGACCGAGACCGAGCCATCGGGATTGAGCTCGATCAACACAAGGTCGCAATGGCCCGCCAGCGCCTCGTCGATCGCATTGTCCGACACCTCGAACACCATGTGGTGCAGGCCCGATCCGTCATCGGTATCGCCGATGTACATGCCCGGACGCTTGCGCACCGCGTCGAGCCCCTTCAGGACCTTGATCGAATCCGCACCGTAATGACCGGCCTGAATATGCTTCTCGGGAGATGTCGCCATCGGGGCGATATAGGGATTCCGGGGGGTTTTCCCAAGCGAAATGGGACGTGGCCCAAGGCGCTGCCGGGGCGCGGCGGATCGTTGTTCGAAGCCATATCGGCGATTGCCGTTGCCACGCCCGCAACAGCCTGTTTCACTGGCCCGTCAGCATCAGCAACGGGGCATAGCCATGCGCAGCATCATCGAGCGGCTTGCCGCCGCCGCCTTACTCGCCTCATCGGCTTCCGCGATCGCCGCGCCGACCACGACGGATGCCGGACAGGCCCAATTCCGCGGGTTGTACCAGGAGCTGATCGAGACCAACACGACGTTGAGTGAGGGCAGCTGCACGCTGGCGGCGGAGCGAATGGCGGCGCGGCTGACCGCGGCGGGCATTCCGGCGGCGCAGATCACCCGGTTCGCCACGCCCGAGCATCCCAAGGACGGCGGGCTCGTCGCGATCTATCCAGGCACCGACCGGGGTGCCAAGGCAGTGCTGCTGCTCGCGCATCTCGACGTGGTGGAGGCCAAGCGCGCCGACTGGACGCGCGATCCGTTCAAGCTGGTCGAGGAGGACGGCTACTTCTATGCGCGCGGGGCGGTGGACGACAAGGCGCAGGCGGCGATCTGGACCGATACGCTGATCCGCTTTGCGCAGGCAGGCTACAAGCCGAAGCGCACCGTAAAGCTGGCGCTGACTTGCGGCGAGGAGACCAGCGGCGCGTTCAACGGCGCGGAGTGGCTGGCCAGGAACCGCCGCGACCTGATCGATGCGGCCTTTGCCTTGAACGAAGGCGGCGGCGGCCGATCGGAAGGCAAGGTTACGGGCGGGGCGAAGCTGGTCAACCAGTCGATCCAGGTCGGCGAAAAGGCCTATCAGGATTTCACCATCACCGCGACCAACCCCGGCGGCCACAGCAGCCAGCCGGTGCGCGACAATGCGATCTATGCGCTGTCCGCCGCGCTGTTGCGGCTGCGCGACTTCGATTTTCCGGTCGAGTTCAACGATACCACACGCGCCTACTTCACGCGTGCAGCCAGGCTGCGCGGGGGAGAGGTCGGGTCGGCAATGCAGGCGATCATCGCCAACCCGGCCGACGCCAAGGCGCTGGCGATCGTCGACCGCGACAAGATGCTGCATTCGATGCTGCGCACCACCTGCGTCGCAACGATGGTGGACGCCGGCCATGCGCTCAACGCGCTGCCGCAGCGGGCGACGGCCAACATCAACTGCCGCATGTTCCCCGGCCGGACCTCTGAAGAGACGCTGGCGACGCTGACCAAGGTGATCGGCGATCCCAAGCTGACGATCGACATGCGCGTGCGCGGCAAGCCGATTGCGATCAATCCGCCGCTCGATCCGGCGATCCTCGGCCCGATGGAGCGGCTGGCGGCCAAGTACTATCCCGGCGTGCCGGTGCTGCCGACGCTGCTGACCGGCGCGACCGACGGGGTCTATCTCGAAGCGATCGGCATCCCGGTCTACGGCACGCCCGGCGTCTGGGTGGAGCCCGACGGCAACGGCACGCACGGGCTGAACGAGCGGGTGGAAATCAAGTCGCTCTACACCGCGCGCGATTATCTGTTCGATCTGGTCAAGGCTTACGCCGGCTAGAACGCGAGGTTCAAAAAGAGTTCGGGCCGCGCATCCCCCTGAATGCGCGGCCCGAGCCGTAAGTCCTGTCGCCGGCATCAAGCCGGCGTCGCATCCTCAGGAGAGGACGGCGGCGAACAACAGGCCGTGAACGCCGACGGCGGCGGCAAGCCCGAGGGCGCTGGTGATGTAGCGGTTCATGGGTAAGCTCCTGCGAACGGCCCCGGATTTGTCCGATGACCTTATGTTCTTTCGATAGTTGAAAGCTAACCATCCTTAGGACTTTTCGCAAGTGCGAAGGGGTTCATGGCTGTTGCAGAAAATACAACATGGTGTTGCTACGTCGCCGCTGCCTGACGCTGCGCTGCTGGACGCACGCCCGATCAATGGGTAACCGCGCGGACATGGACACACTCCCCACAGAATCCATCCTGATTATCGACTATGGCAGCCAGGTGACCCAGCTCATCGCCCGCCGCGTGCGCGAGGCGGGGGTCTATTCCGAGATCGCGCCGTTCACAACCGCAGCCGCTGCGTTCGATCGGATGAAGCCCGCCGGCATCGTCCTCTCGGGTTCTCCCGCATCGGTGCTCGATGACGATGCGCCGCGCATCCCGGACGAGATCCTGGACAGCGGTCTGCCGATCCTGGGCATCTGCTATGGCCAACAGGCGCTGATGCATCAGCTTGGCGGTGCGGTCAGCGGCGGCGACGGCGGCGAGTTCGGCCGCGCCTTCATCGACATCGCCGACAGTTGCACGCTGTTCGACGGCCTCTGGGCCGAGGGCGAGCGGCATCAGGTATGGATGAGCCACGGCGACAAGGTGACCAGCCTGGCCCCCGGCTTCCGCCCGGTCGCATCGAGCGCCGGCGCGCCTTATGCGGTGATCGCCGACGAGGCGCGGCGGATCTATGCGATGCAGTTCCACCCCGAAGTCGCGCACACGCCCGACGGCGGGCGACTGCTCAAGAACTTCGTGCGCCATGTCTGCGGCCTTGCCGGCGACTGGACGATGGCCGAGTTCCGCAAGACCAAGATCGCTGAAATTCGCGAACAGGTCGGCGATGCGCGCGTCATCTGCGGCCTGTCCGGCGGCGTCGACTCTGCGGTCGCCGCGGTGCTGATCCACGAGGCGATCGGCGAGCAGCTGACCTGCGTATTCGTCGACCATGGCCTGCTGCGTTCGGGCGAATCCGAGCAGGTCGTCAGCCTGTTCCGCGGGCACTACAACATCCCGCTGGTCGTCGCCGACGTGGCGCCGCTGTTCCTCAATGGCCTGGCCGGGGTCACCGACCCGGAAGCCAAGCGCAAGTTCATCGGCAAGACCTTCATTGACGTGTTCGAGGATGAGGCGCGGCGGATCGGCGGGGCCGATTTCCTGGCGCAGGGCACGCTCTATCCCGACGTGATCGAGAGCGTCAGCTTCACCGGCGGCCCTTCGGTGACGATCAAGAGCCATCACAATGTCGGCGGCCTGCCCGAGCGGATGGACATGAAGCTGGTCGAGCCGCTGCGCGAGCTGTTCAAGGACGAGGTGCGCGAACTGGGCCGCGAACTGGGCCTGCCCCCCGCCTTCGTCGGCCGCCACCCCTTCCCCGGCCCCGGCCTGGCGATCCGCATCCCCGGCGAGGTGACGCGCGAACGCTGCGACATCCTGCGCAAGGCGGATGCGATCTACCTCGAGGAAATTCGCGCCGCCGGCCTCTATGACGCGATCTGGCAGGCGTTCGCGGTGCTGCTGCCGGTCAAGACCGTGGGCGTGATGGGCGACGGACGGACGTACGACAACGTCTGCGCACTGCGCGCCGTCACCAGCACCGACGGCATGACCGCCGACATCTATCCGTTCGATTCCGCCTTCCTCAGCCAGGTGGCGACCCGGATCATCAACGAGGTGAAGGGCATCAACCGCGTGGTCTACGACTATACGTCGAAGCCGCCCGGCACGATCGAGTGGGAGTGAACGCCGCGGTCGCCTGACCCGGCGGAGATCCTAGGCCGGACGGTGCCGGAACGGCCAGTCGATCGCGCCCGCGGCCCAGGGCGCCAGCCAGATCAGCACCGGCTGGAACACCAGTCGAGGAATGTGGTAGGCGAGCCCTAGGCCATGATCGGGCTTGGCCATGTCGATCAGCATGTGCTGCACGTTCGCTGGCCATACGCACAGCGCATAGGCCGCCAGTCCCCAGCCCGCGGCATGACGCAACTGAGGCGACCACGGCTGTAGCAAGCCGATGACGCCGGCGAGTTCGGCCACACCGGTCAGCGCGACGACCAGCGCGGGTGCCGGAACCCAGGGCGGCACCACGCCGACGAACGGATGCGGCTTGGCCAGGTGCAGCACGCCTGCAACCGCATAGAGCGCGGCCAGCGCGATGCGCGCGACGAACCGCTGGCGCGGCCAGCGCTCAGCCGCGATCACCGTGTGACGCCGGCGTTACCCATGATGCGGCTCAATCGGCCTTGGCCACGCGCTTGTACGGCACGAACTTCTGTAGACCCACCGAACCCTTGAAGAAGAAGTTCGAGCGATCCTGCAGCCGGACGATGTCGAGGTTGCACAGCTGGTTGCCGCCGCCGAATATCTTGGTGACGAGGATATCGTCGGAATCCAGCACCTCGGGATTGTTCGGTCGGTTCACATAGATCGTGCCGCCCGAATCATAGACTATCGCGGTGCGATCGATGATCTGCGACCGGTTGGCGTTCGACAGCGAGATGCAGTTGACCGGCTCACCCGGCACGCGGCCGGCGAGCAGCTTGTCGAGCCGCTCCTGCGGCGCCAGGCGGGCAGCGAGGGCGGGGGAGGCGATGCCGGCGGCGGCGGTCGCCGCAAGCGTCAGACCGGCGGTGATGGCATAAAGGGAGTTATGCACGCGAAGCTCTCCATATCGTTCGGCTTTGGGTTGATGCCGTTACTGCTCTCAAGTCCCTGAACCCGCGCTGAGTTCCGGTGGACTTGCGCCCAAACCGTTCTAGATGCCGCGCGATGACCCCGACCCTCTATGGCATCCCCAATTGCGACACGGTGAAGAAGGCGCGCGGCTGGCTGGCGCAGCAGGGGATCGACGCCGCCTTTCACGATTACAAGAAGGCAGGCGTCGATCCCGAACGATTGCGCACGTGGGCGGCAAGCGTCGGGTGGGAGCGGCTGCTCAATCGCGCGGGCACCACATTTCGCAAGCTGCCCGAGGATCAGCGGCAGGATCTGGACGAGCCGCGGGCGCTGGCGCTGATGGTCGCGCATCCCAGCCTGATCCGCCGGCCGGTGGTCGAGCATGCGGGCGGGTTCCTGGTCGGCTTTTCCGCCGATGCATGGCGCGCAGCATTCGGCACGCCATAGCCCGAAAAAAACGGCGGCGTGACGACCGTCACGCGCAAGGTCGATGATTCCCCGCCATTGCTGTCTTCGCCGCCAAGGCAGACAGCCAAGGCAAACAGGAGGGACCAGCCATGACCGACTTCACTTCGATGATCCGCCC
>QANW01007135.1:0-163530 GCA_003254865.1 Dryas drummondii
CCACCGGGATGAGGGGTCCTTTTTCGACGCCGATCACCCCGCTACCGGGGTCCTTTTTCCACGCCGATCCACAGGCAAGTTACCCATCAGCATCGTGATAGGATCCATGCTGGATGCATGGCCCATCAGATGGTCTCCTCACTCGCGGGCGACGAGGGACAGCCAAGTCGACTTAGGTGTTGGAGCCAACCTTCCGGAATGCTATCTACGTCGACGTTGCCCGCCAGAGCACATTCGACGCCCGGCCTTACCGCCGGGCGTTTTCGATCAGGTGGCCGCACAGGCGACTCCATCAATCCAAAGCTGTAAGATCGGCGGGGGCGTATCGACTAAACCCATGACTTCGCCCATCTCGCGCATGGCCATGTTCGTTTCATGCAGACGACAAGCGTGAGCATTCGCCGCAACCGCATCAGGGTAGTAGGCAAGCTGCCGGCCATTGTGATCGACGGCGAATCCGCCAAGCGTTGACCGAACGGCGGTCAAGCGATCACCGCACATTCTGCGGCCATCCTGGCCGATGAGGCGATCCGACACCCATCGGTCCAGATCATCACGACGATAGCGCACGCCTCGACCATCTGCGAACAATCGCGAAAAAGACGGGCCGCCGCCCTCCGCCCGATACTGCGCCAACATGCGCGGCGAGATCTTGAGGTAAACAGCCGCCTCCGGGGGAGTTAAAAGGTCCATGAGTGCACCTCATTGCTTGGTTGCAGGAGGATGCACGCGCGAGCCGGTGCCTTGAATCGCGCCACGGCACTCAGCCCGCTGATCGGAAAGCAGCTTCAAGCTCGGACTTGCGAAAATAGAGCTTTCGGCCTTTGCGCATCGCGGGAAGCTGATCGCTCTCCACCAGATGGTACACCGCACGAGGGCTTACCCCGATATAGTCAGCCGCCGCCTTTGCGCCGGGTAGGAGATCATCTTTAAGCACAAGCACCTCCGATAAGAACATCGACGTTCTTATCTTGGCCTAGACACCGCCTTGGCTACGTGCAAGGGAAAAGAATAGCGCTGTTCTTACGGGGTCTCCGTGGTCTCCATTCCGTCATCGATTGTTGAGGATGCGCTTGCCCGCATGTACGACGTGGCCTCGGACAAGCGCGTAGCGTTTCGAGGCCGCATCAAGCACTTTCAACGCCTCGGCTTCCCCCACGGAACGAACACCGGCAAAGGAAAACCAGCGACGTTCACTTTCGAGCGGCTTACGCAGCTCGTCCTTGCTTTCGAACTAGTCCAATCTGGTCTCGCGCCTTCGTCGGCGGCCCAGGTCGTGGGTGAGTGGAGCGGCGATCTCGAGCAGGCGCTCGCGCGAACCCTATTTGACGATAAGGATATACTACATGATCCGCGGAATTTCCCTAGTCGAGATCTGGCGCTCATCATTTATGCAGACGCAATGTGGCAACTGACGTTAGAAGGTCCGGTAGGTGATAGAACCGAATACTTTGGGATGGTTCGAGTTGTTCATCTAAATGACGTCGGCTCTGCGATGGTTGATGCTGATTACCTCGCATCGAAAGGGATCGCGAGCCCTTGGCGGTCTCTGGTGATTGACGCACTATGGCTGATGGAAACGATCATTAGGTTTCTTCGAGAAACGGGTTTCACCGTGAGCGATGAGGAAATCATTGCGGATATGCTTGAAGGTGCCGATCCCGAATACCCGTACGCTTTGCAATGGAATAGCCATGGCAATAAGGAAGCGTAGCTGGACCGCCCCCGATGGCACCGCCAAGCAGGCTTGGCTGGTCGATTACAAGGATCAGGGCGGCAAGCGGCGGGCAAAGCAATTTAGCCGAAAGAAGGACGCCGAGGCATGGTCGGTTAATGCCGCGTCTGAGGTCCAGAAGGGCATACACACGGCGGACACCGCATCGATAACCGTGAAGCGCGCGGCCGAACTGTGGCTCGACAGTATCCGGGCAGCCGATCGTGAGCCGACCACCATTGCGGCGTACGATCAACATATTCGCCTGCACATTGTCCCGAAATGCGGAGCCAGGAAGCTCTCGCAACTTACGGCGCCGATCGTGCGGACCATTGTTGATGACTGGCTCGAATGCTTGTCGCGGCCGATGGCCGTGCGGGTCTTTCGAACTTTCAAGGCATTACTAACCGACGCCCAAGAGCGCGGGAAGGTAGCGCAGAACGTCGCGCTAGCAGTGAAGATTAAGAAGGCACGAAGGGAAAAGAGCAAGGCTCAGCCCCCACCTAAGCCAGATCTACTCGCGCTGCTCAGCGCCGCCGACAAGAGCTCTGACACAATGGCTCGGGCAATGATCGAAATCGCTATTTTTACCGGTATGCGCGCATCGGAGTTGCGCGGTCTTGCTTGGAATGATGTCGACTTGCAGCGAGCGAAGATCACCGTCTCGCAGCGTGCGGACGCCCAAGGTATAATCGGACCGCCGAAATCCCATGCTGGACACCGCTCGATCGCACTGCCTTCACGCGCTGTGAAGGCCCTTCGAGAATGGAAGGTAGCTTGCCCGGCGCACGCACTTGACTTGGTATTCCCCAGCCCGACGGGCAAGCCGCTGTCCTACCGAGTGATGATGGCGAACTACGTCGACCCGCTGCAAGCGTCAGCAAAGGATATTGCAGCGGAGTGTGGTCGCTATGGCATGCACGCGTTTCGCCACGCAGCGGCCTCGCTCTGGATCGAGCAAGGGCTCAATCCGAAGCGAGTGCAGGTCCTCATGGGTCATCAGTCCATCCAGGTCACCTTCGACACCTATGGACATCTGTTTGAGCAAACCGAAAAAGACGGTCAGGATGCGAACGCGATCGAGCGTGCGCTCTTCGCCGATGCAACACCAGTGCAACATGGGCCCAAGAAACGTCGGAAATCGAGGATCGCAGCCGGACTCTGACTCCGTTTATCGAGGTTCGAATCCTCGCGGGGCATCCACTTCACCGGTATTAGGTAGCAAACGCACCAAAGGCCGGGTGCCCGGCTTGGGCGCATAGATCATCAGCATTGCTTCGTCAGGACAGCGCCAAAGGCGATGTCTATCCAACGAACCGTGCTGTGATGCGCGACTGCCTCATAGCCATCGCCAGCAGCGTGGACAGTAGGAATGCGACGCCGGTGATGGCGGCAACCTGCACGAAGCCTGCGAGCCCGATCTGGTCACGCAATGGCCAAATGAACAGCATCTGCGCGGCATAGACGCCCAGGCTGATGCGGCCCAACTTGGCCACGGCCTCTACCTGCGCGTTGCCCTTGATCGATCGGGCAAGCATGAAGACGGAGGCACCGAGGAGGAAGGTAGACAGGGTGAAATCGTGGCTGACAAGCGTGGCGACGTGGTTCAGGTGCATGAGCGCGTGTTCCTCGACCACCAGCGCGATGTAGGAGATCAGCACCAGGGTGAGTGCGGTCGTTGGCCGCAGGCTGATACTGGTCCGGGACAGACAAAGACCAATGTAGACGAACACCGGGGCGATCAACGTGCCGCCGCGCGACTCTTTCGCCAGCCCCAGAACGCCATGGTAACTGCTCAATCCTAGACCAAGCACCGCCAGTCCGATGCAGACTATGCCGGTCAACCGCAGTCCCACTATCCGTACGCCAAGGCCAACCAGCGCTAGCCCGATCCCTAATGCGGGCAGGAACCAAAGATGGAACGCGGCGCCGCCCGCCACGAGTTGCCGCCAATGCAATTGCACGGGCACGACCGGATAGATGGTCAAATAAAGAATATACACCGCCATCCAGAAGATGAATACTGGCAACAATCGTAGTAGCGGCTTGCGCACCAAAGCTAATGAGCTGCTGCGCTCAGGCGAGAGGAAGTAGCCACTTGCGATGAAGAAGAAAGGAACCGCGGATCTACAGAGCATTTCGGCAAACGGTACCCATAAGGGGACCGGATCGCCGGCGCGTGCATTAGGAAACGAATGGAGGCCAAATACCAGAAAACATAGTAGATAGCGAAAAGCATCGACGCCGGCGTATTGTCTCGCGGCGTATACTGCCTTGGCGTCATCAAATGAGCCTGTAATGGGCGGTTGCAGCACGGCACCGGCAACAGCGGTCATCGAAGTCCCCCAAGAATATCGAATCAAATCAATATCTTGATGGTACTATAAAGGAAATCCTTAAGCGAGTGACCGTTGCGCCGGGAAGCATCGTCGGCTCGTTGCCGATTTTTCCAAGCGACAGGGTGTAAGCCCTGCGCCTGGCAGGTTTGTCGTTCAGAGCAGAAAGGCGCTTGTTGCGATTGAAGTGACACCGGTCAGGTGGATGCCGAAGTCAGCCGCGCCATTCCCGTCGGTGTCGCCATAGATCGTGATGCCGTCACCTTCGGCGACATAGCGCAGTTCCCCCGCGACCTGGTGGAAGCCTTGCGTCGCGATGAAGGTGAAACGGTCGCGGGCAGCGGTCAGGCTGTTGGCATCGATGCCGGCCAGGTGGATGCGGTCGCCCTCTGCCGCATTGAAATCGAGGATGATGTCCATCGATGCGGCAAGTCCGCCGGCAAGATCGGCCGGGCGGTAGCTGAAGGTATCTGCGCCCGCACCGCCGGTCATTCGGTCGGTTCCCGCGCCACCTTCGAAGGTGTCGTTCCCGCTACCACCGAAGATCACGTCATTGCCATCCCCGCCGTATAGGCCGTCATTGCCTTCGCCGCCTTCCATCAGGTCATCGCCACCATAGCCGAGCAGTCGGTCGTTGCCGTCGCCGCCGAACAGCATGTCTCGCTCTGCCGCGCCCTGCAGCGTGTCGTCTCCCCCCAAACCATAAAGCGTGCTGCCGCCGCTGAATGCGACGAGTCCGTTGTTCAGGTCATCGCCGGTCAACGTCAGATTAGCTGCCATCGCTCGCAATCCCTCGACGTTGGCAGGCAGCGCCATGCTGATGTAGGCATAGATCGTGTCGTTGCCGCCGTTCGCCTGTTCGACGACAATGTCGGCATCCTGGAAGACGGCATAGCTGTCATCGCCCTGTCCACCCTCTAGGATCGTGGCAAGTCCGTTTCGTCCGCCCGATAGCGAGTCAGCCCCATCATATCCGCGAAGGTGCGAGCTTCCCACGGCAGAGGCATTCAGCCGATCGTTGCCCGCGGTGCCGTCGATCCGAACTTCGGTGAAATCGTAGGTCCGATTGGTCGGAGAGGTGCCGTCAACGAAGCCGATCAGCGTCGCACCCAACGATGCGAGCAGTTGTGACAGCCTTGGATCGTCTGTGGGTAAGGATGGGCTCGGCACCGCGATCGACAGTTCTGTCAACAACGAAGTGACCGTCTGTGTGGCAAGCACATTACCGGACGACACGACATTCGAATTGCTGTTGGAATAGCTGGTGGCGATGTTGTCGGTGATGGTGGCGCTGGCGGTGTTGCGCACGCCGATCCAGCTTTGCTGATCGTCGGTGCCGATGACGACGTTGCCCGAGATCTTCACGTTTTCGCCGTTGGTGACGGCAATGCCGTTGTAGACCGCGCCGATGATCGTGTTGTTGGTGATCGTCAGGTTCTTGTACGGCAGGACGCCGGTCTCCTCGCCGATGAAGATGCCCTGGATCGCCGCGCCGGTGCCCCGCTGGAAGGTGTTGCCCGAGATCAGGATGTCGGTTGCCGACTTGGTGGTGTTCGTCGTCCACAGCTGGATCGCGTCGGGATGGATGTCGCCGATGTGATCGAAGTTGGTGAAGGTATTGTTCGTGATCGTCAGCTGCGACGAGCCGCCGCCCGCGATGCCGTTGTCGCGGATCGTGTCGAAGCTGTTGCCGGTGAAGGTGACGTTGGTGGTGTTCAGATGACCCAGCGCATCGGTCAACTCGCGGAACCGCGAGTTGCTCACCGTCACGTTGCTGCTCTCGCGCACCAGCATGCCGCGGGTGTCGTCGTGCGAGCTGCCGTTGAGCTTGCCGTGGACATCCAGGCTGTCGAGCGTGATGCGGTTCGATCCGTAGATCTGGAACGGCATGTCGCGGGTCACCAGCATCTCGAGCTTGGTGAACGTCAGGCCCGAGCTGTAGGTCACGGCAAGGTCGGTCAGGACGGCGGGCGCGTCCGGGTTCTCCGACGTGATGGTGACATTGCCCGATTTGTTCACCGCGTTGATCGCGACGCCGCTGTAGGTGCCCGATTTGAGCTGGATCGTATCGCCATTTGCAGCCGTCTTTACGCGGCTGATCAACTCTGCAGTCGTAGATACGGTGGAAACAGTCATATAGGTTCTCCGAACAATACCAATTGGGATCGGATCACGGAGAATGATGTAAGCAACGACAATCTCGCCGAGCCGCTAACACGGCTTGGTTGTTGAGACATTAAATGCTGAATTCCCCAATATTCTGCATCGTATGTCTTGGTAGATGATATCTCTTACCCGCTACTTCTTGCATAGCGTGCTGTTTTGATGTCGACCCCAACTGCACATTCACGGTTCCTGTCGAGGCGAGCAACTCCGTAAAGGTCACAGGTCTCCAGATTTTCTGGATCGCGGCAGGGCTTGCAAGGAGGCGGCCAGACAGCGCCGCATCGCAGTCTCGACACTGCCATGCCCAGCGGCCAAAAGCTGGCACATGACCGAACCAGACCAGAAGAAACTCTCGAACCGTCGTTTCTACAAGGCCGAGCAGGAGGCGAGCTTCGCCGAGGCGAAGGCCCATGCCACACCGCAGACGCAGAGCGAGGCCTATCGCCTGGCCTGGCGTGACACCGACTTCATGGTGCGCGACGAGTTGCGCCCGGTGCGTTTCCAGCTCGAACTCTTGAAGCCCGAGCTGCTGCTCGAAGAGGCGAGCATCGGCTCGACGCTGGTGATGTACGGCTCCGCGCGCATCCCCTCGCCCGAGCATTGCGACGCGGTGCGGGACACCGCCACCACGCCCGAACGGCGCGCGGTGGCCGAGCGATTGATCGCCAAGGCGAAGTACTACGACGTCGCGCGTGAGCTGGCGCGGATCGCCAGTTCCTGCGCGCTGGTGGAAAAAGGAATGCGCCAGTTCGTCGTCTGTTCGGGCGGCGGTCCGTCGATCATGGAGGCGGCCAACCGCGGCGCTACCGATGTCGGCGCCGAATCGCTGGGGCTCAACATCGTGCTGCCGCACGAGCAGGCGCCCAACCCCTATGTCACGCCGGACCTGTCATTCCAGTTCCACTACTTCGCGCTGCGCAAGATGCACTTCCTGCTGCGCGCCCGGGCGGTCGCGGTGTTCCCCGGCGGTTTCGGCACGTTCGACGAGTTCTTCGAGCTGCTGACGCTGATCCAGACCGGCAAGATGAAGCCGATCCCGATCCTGCTCTATGGCCGCGAGTTCTGGAACCGGGTCATCAATTTCGACGCGCTGGCCGAAGAGGGCGTGATCAACCCCAACGATACCGACCTGTTCACCTGGGTCGAGACAGCNGACGCCGAGGACGCGATGCATTACGTCGCGCCGGTGGGCGAGAAGGCACTGTATGTCGAGCGGGCGCTAAGCGTCGTTGCGCCGTTCCTGGCGACGGACAGCGCCATCGCCGCTTGATCTCCGCCTCGGTCGCGGCACTAGCGATCGACCCGCCATGGCGGATAGCGGCGGTTGATCCCGGCCCGNGCTGACGCTGATCCAGACCGGCAAGATGAAGCCGATCCCGATCCTGCTCTATGGCCGCGAGTTCTGGAACCGGGTCATCAATTTCGACGCGCTGGCCGAAGAGGGCGTGATCAACCCCAACGATACCGACCTGTTCACCTGGGTCGAGACAGCCGAGGAAGGCTGGGCTAGGATCGTCGAGTTCTACGAACTGGATTGCTGATCCCGGTCACACCATGTCCGCGGCAACCTGTTTGCTCCGCCCTGCGTTCGTGTCTGGCAATTCAGGAGTGAACGCATGAGCATTTTTACCAAGATCTGGAACAAGTTGAACGATCCCTGGGGTATCGAGGAGAATAAGCGGCTCGAGAAGGAAGCCGCCGCCAAGGCTGCGGCTGCACCGGCCGCCAAGCCCGCAACTGCCACTCCGGCCGCCCCCGCGACACCGGCTGCAGTGCCTGCCCCTGCACCTACGGCAGCACCGGTCGATGTCGAGGCGGTGTTGAACGAAATGGCGGCCAAGCAGGGCGGCGGCGGCAACTGGCGGACCTCGATCGTCGATCTGCTCAAGCTGATCGGTCTCGACAGCAGCCTATCGGCACGCAAGGAGCTGGCTGAGGAACTGGGCGTCCATGCCGGCGATCACGGCTCGGCCGAACAGAATATCGCGTTGCAGAAGGCGGTGCTGCGCAAGCTGGCAGCGAACGGCGGCAAGGTGCCGCAGGACCTGCTCGACTGATCAGGTGGAGCTTGGGTTCCGCGGTCTGATCGCCGCGGGCCCTATCGGTGGCAGGCCTGGTGTCCCATTGGACCATGGCCTGCACCGAACCCGGGCGCTGCCTCCAACGCACGACGTACGAAGGCACGCGCTGTCGAAATGGCTTCGATCAACGGCAATCGCTGGGCAAGACCTGCCGCGATCGCGCTGGCCAGCGTGCAGCCGGTTCCGTGTGTGTGCCGCGTCATCAATCTGGACGATTGCCAGCGATGTTCCTCGCCATTGGACAGGACCAGCCGGTCCTCGACCACGTCACCCACCGCATCGCCACCCTTCGCGAGATAGGCGATGCCGTGCTCGGCCATGCCGGTGTCACCACCAAGCGCAGCGAGTTCGGGAATGTTAGGCGTGGTCAGCGTGGCAAGCTGCATCAGGCGTTCGAACGCGGCGATGGTATCGGTATCGGCCAGTGCCGCGCCGCTGGTGGCGATCATCACCGGATCGAACACGATCGGTACGTCGACCGCTTCCAGTCGATCGGCGACTAGGTGCGCGATCGCCGCGCTGCCCAGCATGCCGATCTTGATCGCATCGACGCCGATGTCGGACAGGCACGAGTCGATCTGCGCCCCGACCAAGGCCGGTGACAGGACTTCCACCGCCTGTACGCCGGAGGTGTTCTGTGCGGTGATCGCGGTGATCGCGCTCATCGCATAGCCGCCCAGCATGGTGATCGTCTTGATGTCGGCTTGGATACCCGCGCCGCCCGAACTGTCGGAGCCGGCGATCGTCAGGATGCGCGGCGGGGCCGTGGTCAAGCCGGCATCCCCGGTGGATGATCGCTATGCAGCCGCTTGGCCCGCGTTGGCCGGTCGACCAGTTCGCCGCCACAGTTGGGACACAGGTCATCCAGCGCCTCGGCGCAGGGCGCGCAGAACGTGCATTCGAAGCTGCAGATGAACGCACCCGGAGCCTGCGCGGGCAGGTCGGTGCCGCAGCGTTCGCAGGCGAGCTTCATCACCAGCGCCATCAGGCGGCCGCCTCGGTCACCGCGGCGCAGATCCGGCCGACCACCGCTTCGACCTCTGCGGCATCGTCGCCTTCCGCCATGACACGGATGACAGGCTCGGTCCCCGATGGCCGGATGACAAGCCGCCCGCGACCATCGAGCTGCGCCTCCGCATCGGCGATCACCGCCTTTACCCGCGCATCGTCGAGTGGCTTGCCGCCGGCGAAACGGACGTTGCGCAGCAGCTGCGGCACCGGATCGAACAGGTGCAGCGTGTCGCTGGCGCGCTTGCCCGATCGGACCAGCGCCGCCAGCACCTGCAGCGCCGCGATCGTGCCGTCGCCGGTGGTCGCGTGATCGAGCAGGATCATGTGCCCCGACTGCTCGCCGCCGACGTTGCAGCCGCGCTTTCGCATCTCTTCCAGCACATAGCGGTCGCCCACCTGACTGCGGAACAAGATGAGGCCCTGCGCGCCGAGATATCGTTCAAGGCCGAGGTTCGACATGACCGTCGCCACCACGCCGCCACCGGTGAGTGTGCCCTGTTGCGCCAGCGCCGAGCCGATCAGCGCCATGATCTGGTCGCCGTCCACCGCTTTTCCCTGTTCGTCGACAACGATCAGCCGGTCGGCATCGCCATCCAGCGCGATGCCGATGTCGGCGCCTGATGCGACGACGGTGTCCTGCAGCAGGCCGATGTGAGTCGATCCGCAGCCTGCGTTGATGTTCTTGCCGTTGGGCTGCACGCCGACCGAGATGATCTCCGCGCCCAGTTCCCAGAATGCGGCGGGCGCCACCTGGTATGCGGCGCCATTGGCGCAATCGACCGCGATCTTGAGCCCGTCGAGACGCACGTCATGCGGCAGCGATGCCTTGACCGCGTGGATATAACGGCCACCGGCATCGTCGATCCGCCGTGCCCGGCCGATATCGCCCGATCCCGCGAGCGGCTGTTCCTGCGCCAGCATCGCCTCGATCGCCAGCTCGTCCTCGTCCGACAGCTTGAAGCCGTCCGGGCCGAACAGCTTGATGCCGTTGTCCTCGTACGGGTTGTGGCTGGCGGAGATCATCACGCCGACATCGGCGCGCAGTTCGCGCGTCAGCAGCGCCACCGCCGGGGTGGGCATCGGGCCGAGCAGGATCACGTCCATGCCGACGCTGGTGAAGCCCGCGACCATCGCGTTCTCCAGCATGTAGCCCGAAAGCCGCGTATCCTTGCCGATCACCACGCGGTGGCGGTGCGTGCCGCGAAGAAACCGGCGGCCGGCGGCCTGACCAACTTTCATCGCCACCGCCGCGGTCATCACCCCGGCATTGGTCGTGCCGCGGATGCCGTCGGTGCCGAAGAACTGCTTGCCCATCTGCCTTCCTCTCATTCGAACGCCGGCGTTATCGTGCCCGGTCGGCAGCGGCAATGTCGCGTATGGCGACAGGCCGGTTTCGTTTTCGGGAATTCGCCCTATATCCCAGATCCATGGCCCGTCCGCAGCATGCAACCTTCGACAAGAAGAAGACCGTCGCCGAGAACCGGCGCGCGAAGTTCGAGTATTTTATCGAGGACGTGTTCGAGGCGGGCATCATGCTGACTGGCACCGAAGTGAAATCGCTGCGGTTCGGCGAAGGATCGATCGCCGAAAGCTATGCCGAGGTGCGTGGCGGCGAGGCGTGGCTGGTCAATTCCAACGTCCCCGAATTCAGCCACGGCAACCGTTACAACCACGAACCCAAGCGGCCGCGCAAGCTGCTGCTGCGGGAGCGCGAGATCGCCCGGATGACCGGCGCGGTGGAGCGCAAGGGGATGACGCTGGTGCCGCTGTCGATCTACTTCAACAGCCGCGGTCGCGCCAAAGTCGAGCTGGCGCTGGCCAAGGGCAAGAACGCGGCGGACAAGCGCAATACGGTCAAGGATCGCGACTGGAAGCGCGACCAGGCCCGCATCATGCGGGAGCATGGCTGACCAGGAGCGCGCCGGCCTGGCGATGCGTCCTTTTCGGGCGCCCCATGGTTCATGCTGCAGTACAAGCTTCGCTCTATGATCCCGAGGTTTATGATCCATCCTTTCCCGACCCTCCGGACATGAGCTCCGCCACCGCCCGCGTCGTATCCTGGTTCCGGCGGCTGCTGCCCACGCGTGAGCGGATCGAGGAGATCGCGGTGCTGCGGCCGCTGGCGAACCGCCGCGAACTGTGGCTGTTCACCCGTCGCTCGGTGCCGCGCGGGGTGGCGATTGGGTTCCTGGTCAGCATCATCCTGCTGATCCCGGGCGTGCACATCATCGCGGCGGCACTGATGTGCGTGCCGTTCCGCGGCAATATCCCGGCGGCGGCGGCCGCGACCTTCATTTCCAACCCGGCGACTCTGCCGCTGATCGTCGCCGCGGCGCTGTTCACCGGCGACAAGTTCGGCTTCCACGCCGATTTCGGCGCCCTCCACGAACTGCTGCACGGGCATGGCAGCGTGCGCGGCTGGATGCACTGGCTGGCGTCCGATGCCGCGCCGGCGCTGATGGTCGGGCTGGTGGTGATCGCGGCGCTGGCGGCTGCGCTGGGCTATGCGGTGACGGTGCAGGTCTGGCGGTGGCATACGCTGCGCAAGCGGCGCCTCCGGCTCGAAGCGCGGCAGCGGGCCGTGGCCGCATGATCCTGCCCCACGGCGCGGGCGTTGCGGGGCCTGACGATGGTGCGCGGGCGCGATCCGGCATCGCCCCGTTGCGCGACTGGAGCCTGATCGCACTGGCGGTCGCGATCAGCGTGGCGCTCGTCTGGCTGGTCACGCATGAGGTGATCCTTACCGCGGCCTATGGCGGCGCGCTCATCGCGCTCGGCGTGGGGGCGGCGATGATCGCGCTGCGCCGGCCGCGGGCCGGGGCGACGGAGTTTGCGCAGCCCGACTGGTCAGTGACCGTCGCGGCGATCGAGCGTGCCGACATGGCGGTGGTCATCACCGATCGTGCCGGGCGCATGGTCTGCGCCAACGTGCTGTTCGAGGCGAACTTCGGCACCGATGCGGCTCCGCCGCGGATCGCGCTGAACGATGAATCGCTCGAACGCCTCGCCAGCGCCACGCGCACCGCCTGGCGCGATGGCGCGGCCAGCGTGGAACGCTTGTTGCAGCCGGCGGAGACGATCGCCGCCTCGCCGGTGTGGCGGTGCGAGATCGTCCGCGGCGGGCGGGGCGAGGACTTTCTCATCTGGCGGTTCATCCGGCTGGCGGAGGCGAGTCCGGTCGAAATGCTGGCCAGCGCGCTGAATGGTAACTTCGGGCGGGTGTTGGCGCAGGCGGATATCTCCGCCGCTCTGGTCGATCCGGGCGGACGGATCATCGCCGCCAACACCGCCTTTGCCGAGCGGGCGTTCGACGATCCCCTGCCCCAGGTCGTCGGTGCCGACTTCTTTGCCATGCTGCGGCGTGACGATCACGAGCATATCCGCTGGGCGCGTGACGAGGGGCTGGGCGGCGTGCTGGCGGTCTATCACATCCCCTTGAACGAGGGCGATGCGCCCGCCGGCGGTGCGTCGGCGCTGATGCTGTTGGCAGAGGCGTCGCTGGGGATGAGCGCAGGCACGGACGCGGGTGGCGCCATCAGCGGCACGATCGAGCATCTCGAGGCATTGCTGCAGCAACTGCCGCACGGCTTGGCGATGGCCGACCGCGAGGGGCGGCTGCTGTTCGCCAACGCCGCGTTCATCCGCGCGGCGGGGCGCGAAGGGCGCGAGGCGCCGCTCTATCCGGGCGATCTGGTGGTCGGGGAGGACAAGGCAGCGCTGGCCGAGGCGGTGCGTCGCCACGGGCAGGGTCCGTCGAGCGCGGGCGACATCGCTATCCGGCTCGCCGCCCAGCCCGATGATCCGGTGCAGATGACGATCGCCGGCGTGCGCGGATTGGGCGATGCCGCCGTGCTGCTCGGGCTGACCGATACGACCGAGGAGACACGGCTCAAGCGACAGGTCGCGCAGGCGACCAAGATGCAGGCGGTCGGGCAGCTTGCCGGCGGGGTCGCGCACGATTTCAACAACGTGCTGACCGCAATTCTGGGCACCTGCGACCTGATGCTGATGCGGCATACGCCCGGCGATTCCGACTACGACGATATCCAGCAGATCCGCGCCAACTCAAACCGCGCGGCGTCGCTGACGCGCCAGCTGCTCGCCTTCTCGCGTCAGCAGACGCTGCGGCCGCAGGTGCTGCAACTGCCCGACGTGGTCGCCGACATCGCGCAACTCCTCAAGCGGCTGATCGGCGAGTCGATTGAATTCACCGTGCGGCACGATCGCGATCTGCGGCCGGTGCGTGCCGACCCCGGGCAGCTGGGGCAGGTCATCATGAACCTGGTGGTCAACGCCCGCGATGCGATCCACGCGCGCGGCAACGGACGCGGGCGGATCATGCTGACGACGCGTCGGTTCGATGCGGCCGAACTGCGCAATTCACGCCGCGCGATCGTGCCGCCCGGCGAATATACCGGCGTGATCGTGGAGGATGATGGGACGGGCATCGGTCCCGACGACATCACCAAGATCTTCGAGCCGTTCTTCACCACCAAGGAACAGGGCAAGGGCACCGGTCTGGGTCTGTCCACCGTCTACGGCTTCGTCAAGCAATCGGGCGGGTTCGTCTTTGCCGACAGCGAGCTTGGCAAGGGCACGCAGTTCGTCGTGTTCTTTCCCGCGGAGAACGATGCGGCAATGCCGGTCGCCGCGCTAAATCCCCCTCCGCCGCCGCGCCCGTGGAGCGCGGAAGGTCGCATCCTGCTGGTGGAGGACGAGGATCCGGTGCGCTTGGTCGCGGAGCGCGCGCTGACGCGCGAAGGCTATCAGGTGACCACCGCGTGCGATGGCGAGGAAGGCCTCGATCTGGTTCGCGCCGCAGCGAACGGCGGCGACATCGGCTTCGATCTGGTCATCAGCGACGTGGTCATGCCGCTGATGGACGGCCCGGCGATGGCGCGCGAAATTCGCCAGATCGCCCCGGCGCTGCCCATCCTGTTCATCTCGGGCTATGCCGAGGAACAGCTACGGCGCGACATCGACCTGCCTGACGTGCACTTTCTCGCCAAGCCGTTCTCGGTCGCTCAGATCGCCGGCCGGGTCGCCGACCTGCTCCGCACGCACTGAGCGTCAGGCGCGGACGGGCACCTTAGCGGCCCCTGCGCGTGCGGCCGATCACCGCTGCGCCTGCCGTAGCGATCCCCGCCAAGATCGCGCGGGTCGCCCAGGGGTGCCGGAGCGCCGCGTTGTAGACGCTGCCCGATCGGCCTGACTGGCTGCGCGATCGCTCGCGGCCGCCGTCGACCGGCGCAAACAGGTTGTTCGTCCGGTCGGGTGCGATGGACCGGTCGACCAAGGTCGCCTCGGTCCGGCTGGCAACCCACTCGGTGACTCGCGGGAACAGCGTGCCGGTCAGCGCCGTCGCCCGGCCGCGACCGCCGACTGTGATCTCGGCGCGCACGTTCTCAGCGGCGTCGAGGATCGCGGTCGCCACTACTGACGGGTCGTACTTGGGCGAGGGGATGCGCGCCTCGCCATCGACATGGATCGCCGCATGTTCGGCGATCGGCGTGGCGACGCCGGACGGCTTGATCAGCGTGACGGCGATGGGGATCGAGTCGAGCTTCAGCTCGGTGCGCAGCGCGCGGACGAACGCCTTCACCGCGAACTTGCTGGCGGTATAGGCGCTCATGATCGGCGCAGCGACGTCCGAACCGATCGAGCCCAGTGAGATCACCGCGCCGTGCGTGCCGGCGGCGCGCATCCGCTCGATCGCGATCAGGCTGCCGTTGACCGTGCCCCAGTAGTTGGTGCGGAACAGACGCTCGTGCTCATCGGCCGGGGTGTCGATCAGCCGTGCGTAGATGACGACGCCGGCATTGTTGATCCAGGTATCGATCCGGCCGAACCGCGCGATGGCGGCGTCGGCGGCCGCCTGCAGCTGCGCGGCATCGCCGACGTCGGCCACCGCATAGGCTGCACGTCCGCCGGCCTGCTCGATCCCGCGCGCTGCCGCGGCCAGCGCCGGTTCCCCGCGCGCCACCAGCATCACCGCGGCGCCGCGCATCGCCGCCATCCGCGCGGTGACAAGGCCGATGCCGGAACTCGCCCCGGTGATCAGGATGACCTGCTGGTCCAGTGGCTTGAGCGTGATTCGGGTCATGGCGATCCTTGGTATGCGGCGGTGTTCACGAACGAAGCGATCGGGCGTCGGCAAGGTTGCCCGCTGGTGCTTCGCGAGCGGCGACACTGCCGCCAGCAGGTAAAACGATAAGGAGTTATCGATAAGCAATATTTCTGTTGCACGAGGATCGATATCGGCATATCGATAATCAAGTAAGGCATATCGAAAGGGAACAAGATGGCGCATCGGCTTCAAAGCATGACCGGCTCACCTGCCGCTCGCCTCTGCATGATGCAGATTGTCGGGCTGCTCGGCTTCGGCCTGCTCATACCGGCTCCGACATCAGCGGCGCTTCACCATGCTCCGGCGGTATCCGGCTCCATCGCCCTTTATTGATCGCCCGCACACTTGTTTGTCAGGGGAAGCTTCATGTTCATCCGTTCTCATCGCGTCGCCCGGTTCCTGTCCGGACTGTTCCGCTTCATTCATATCGGCAGCATCATCCTGCTGATATTCTTCATCCCGGCTATGCTGTTCTTCTGGTTCGCCACGGGGACCTTCGATTTTGAACGTCAGATGGTCATCAATGGCCAGCATGTCGGTTCGGCCTGGCGCCCCGTCATCGGCACGCTGATCATGATCGCCAGTGTCTGGCTGGCCGCCGCTATCGCCCTCTCCACCCGGCTGCGCGCCATGATGCGCAGCGTCGTCGATGGCACGCCGTTCATCATCGAGAACGTGGCCAGGTTGCGCGCGATCGCCGTCATCCTGGGCGTCCTCAACCTGTTCAACGCTTTCTCGGGGCTGCTGATCAGCGTCGCCGATCGCAAGACTTACGACATCGATGTCGACGGCGGTTTCGACCTCGGGCTGTTCATCGGCATGCTGGTGGTGATCGTACTGGCAGAGGTGTTCCGCGAAGGCGTCGCGCTGCGCGAAGACGTCGAAGGGACGATCTGATGGCGATCCGCGTCAACCTGGACCGCCTGTTGTTCGACCGCCGCATGTCGCTGACCGAGCTTGCCGGCAAGGTCGACCTGACCCTCGCCAACCTGTCGATCCTCAAGACCGGCAAGGCCAAGGCGATGCGCTTCACCACGCTCGACGCGATCTGCGCCGCGCTTGACTGCCAGCCCGGGGATGTGCTGGAGCATGTGCCGGATGATGAGGCTGAGTAAATCCAAGATCCTCCCCGCATGCGATGAGGATCTTGGAGTCTACCGGATCAAGCCCAATGCGGCATAAGCCCGATCCAGCGTCGGCTGCGCCAGCGCGCGGGCCCTGGCCGCACCATCGCGCAGGATCGCGTCGAGCGCATCGCGATCCTGCCGCAGGTCGACGAACCGCGCGTTGATCGGTGCCAGCGTCTCCACCAGCAGCTCGCCCAGCGCCGGCTTGAACGCGCCGAAGCCTTGCCCGGCAAAGCGGCCGAGCACGTCCGCCACGCTCTCGCCCGCGATCGTGGCATAGAGCCGGACGAGATTGGCGGCCTCGGCCCGCCCCGCCAGCCCTTCGACATCGGCGGGCAGCGGCTCGGGATCGGTCCTCGCCTTGCGCACCTTGGCCATGATCGTGTCGGCATCGTCGGTCAGGTTGATCCGGCTCATGTCCGACGGGTCCGACTTGCTCATCTTGGCCGACCCGTCGCGCAGGCTCATGATCCGGGCCGCCTCGGGCGGGATGATCGGATCGGGCAGGGTGAAGATCTCTTCGCCCGCGCCGAAGTCCACGTTGAACTTCTGCGCGATGTCGCGCGCCAGTTCGAGGTGCTGCTTCTGGTCCTCACCCACCGGAACGTGAGTCGCCTGGTACAGCAGCACGTCGGCGGCCTGCAGCACGGGGTAGGTGAACAGCGCGATCGAGGCGCCCTCGCGGTTCTTGCCCGACTTGTCCTTAAACTGCGTCATGCGGTTCAGCCAGCCCATCCGGGCGGTGCCGTTGAGCAGCCACTGCAGTTCGGCATGTGCGGGCACCTGCGCCTGGTTGAACAGGATCGAGCGCGCGGGATCGATACCGCAGGCGATCAGCGCCGCGACCATCTCGCGCGTCGCCGCGGTCAGCCCGGCCGGATCGTGCGGCATCGAGATCGCGTGCAGGTCGGCGAGGAAGAACAGGCATTCGCCGCCTTCACGCCCGGCATCGTCCTGCATCCGCACCCAGTTGCGGATCGCGCCGAGATAGTTGCCGAGGTGCAGGTTGCCGGTGGGCTGGATGCCCGAGACGATGCGCATGATGCCAATCCACTGCTGATGCCGGCGTCAGGCCGGTGCGCGCTCCCCTAGCTTCGCCAGCCACCGCTTGTCCAACGCGCCGGTGGCAAAGGCCGCGGCAAAGAACACTGCCATGCCGCCGCCGAGCAGCAGCGCCAGCGCCATCACGCGGCCGACGATCCCGCCCGAATACCACGGCTGAAGTTGCGGCACCGCCCACCACAGCATCGCCGCCATCACGGCGGTCGCCAGCATCTGCCGTAGAACCCGGCCGAGCAGCGCGGCATCGAAGGTGAGCCAGCCGCGCCGCGCCAGCAGCACGCCCAGTGCCAGCGCGTTGACCGTCGCGGTCAGCGCGGTCGCCCCAGCCAGTCCGACGATGCCGTAATGCGGCACCACCGCGAAGTTGATCGCGATGTTGGCGAGCAGCGCGATACCGGCGACCGACATCGGCGTGCGGGTATCGTCGCGGCTGAAGAACCCGGGCTGGAACACCTTGACCAGCACATAGGCGGGCAGGCCCAGCACCAGCGCGATGACGATGGCGCTCATCGTCGCGCCGTCCGCCGCGGTCAGCCGTCCGCCGACGAACAGCGCGGTGACGAACGCCGGCGCGCAAATCGCCAGCGCGACCGCGGCGGGCAGCGTCAGCAGCAGCGCCAGCTCCACCGCGCTCGCCTGCAACGCGCGTGCTTCCTGCTCCTCGCCCGCATGGACATGCCGCGCCAGGCTGGGCAGGATCGCCGTGCCGAGCGCGATGCCGACGATGCCCAGCGGCATCTGGACCAGTCGATCGGCGAACTTGAGCAGCGTCAGCGAGCCCTGCGGCAGGCTGGTGGCGAAGAACGTGTCGATGAACTGGCTGGCCTGATAGATGCTGGCCCCGGCAGTCGCCGGCACGATGCGCCAGGCCAGCCGGCGCATCTCCGGCGTCAGCCGCGGCAGTCGCAGCGTCGGTCCGACGCCCGCCTTGCGCGCCGCGTGGACCATGTAGAGCAACTGCACCACGCCCGCGACCGCGACCGCGGCGGCGAGCGTGCAGGCGATGCCGACCTCGTCCTCACGGCCCCTGAGCCAGTATCCCGCGCCCATGCCGGCAATCAGCACCGCGTTGAGCAGCAGCGGCACGATCGCGCCGGGACCGAAGCGGGAGCGGGCATTGAGCACGCCCGACAGCATCGCGACGATGCTCACCAGGCCAAGATAGGGAAACGTGATGCGCGACAGTGCCACCGCCAGCGCGAACTTGCCCGGCACCGCCTCGAACCCGCCGGCGAGCAGCCAGACGATCCCCGGCATCGCCGTCATCGCCAATGCCGAGACGCCGATCAGCACCCAGACGAAGATCGCCAGCACCTGATCGGCGAAACGCTGTGCCGCCGCCTCACCCTCACCCTGCAGGACCTTGGCGTACATCGGCACGAAAGCGACCGAAAACGCGCCTTCAGCAAATAGCCGCCGGAACGTGTTGGGCAGAACGAATGCCAGCTGGAACGCGTCTGCCGCCAAGCCCGCACCGAGCAGCCGCGCCAGCAGCATGTCGCGGGCAAAGCCGAACACCCGGCTGATCGCGGTCAATCCGCCGATCGTGCCGACGTTTCGCGCCAGCGTCATGGTCGCGGCAACCCCCGCCATCACTTGATGGCTGTCAGTGGGCCGCAGTCGCGGGGCAGGGGACCGCACGCGCCGATCCCCCGGCCGTCGTCAGATCAGGCGTTGCCCATCGTCGGCGCGAAGCCATCGTCGCCTTCGGTCCGCGAGGCGAGCTGCTGCAGGTAGAGGCCGTTGAAGTCGATCGGGTCGAGCATGAACGGCGGGTAGCCCGCGTCACGGATCGCGTCGGCCAGGATGCGGCGGGCGAACGGGAACAGAATGCGCGGCGCCTCGGCATAGAGGAACGCGTGCATCTGCGCCTCTTCCAGATTGCGCATGCCGACGAGGCCGCAATACGCCAGCTCGACCGCATAGGCGATGCCGGCTTCGGCCTTGGCGGTGACGCCCAGCTTCAGCTCGACTTCGTGCACATCGCCCTCGACCGGGTTGGCGCCGATGTTGAACTGGATGTCGACATGCGGCGGATCCTGCCACTGAAAGCTCTTGGGCGCGTGCGGGTTCTCGACCGACAAGTCCTTGACGTATTGCGAGATGATCCCGGCGGCGGGTGCGGTATCCTCGCCATTGCCCGCATGGTCGAGATCGAGATTGGTGATGATGTTGCCTTCATCGGCCATGGCGCTGTGCTTTCCAGATTCAGTGAATACGCCTTGTGCGCTTACCGCTGCACCGGGCTATTGCAAGGCGGATGCGGCTTCGCTGCCGCCATTCCGGCGCGAAAAGGTGCAACCGGGCGCTGTGCCAACGCGTTGTTCATTTGTAATGCCTACCTATCTGGGGCATCAAGCACAGTGGCGTTGGCCATGGCGTGGATACCGGTTTGTCAAGTTTGACGAGTCTTCGAAATCCACTCCTCGGCGACGCCAGACATGGAATGGAGTCTGGCCGTGACTGTTCAAATCGTGATCCTTGCGATGATCGCGGCGTTTCTCGGCCTGCGCCTGTACTCGGTGCTTGGCCGGCGCGCCGAGCATGAGGAGGAGCCCATCCAGGGCCGGATCGAGCAGCCTGCCCGCCCACAGCAGAAACCGCGTGTCGTCGCCGAGGCGGTGACGCCAGGCTCGGTTCAGCGCAATCAGCCGCTTCCGGCAGCCAGCGCCTCAGTCGAGCGCGGCCTGCGCGAGATCGGCGCTGCCGACCGTAAGTTCGATGCGTTCGCTTTCGTCGAAGGGGCACGTGGTGCCTATCGCATGATCCTCGAAGCGTTCTGGCGCGGCGACAAGGATGAGCTTCGCCAGCTGTGCGACGGTGAGGTCTATGAGAATTTCGCCAGTGCGATCGACGCCCGCAACGATGCCGGGGAGACGATGGACAACCGTCTTATCCGCATCGAGGAATCGACAATCGTCGAGGCCGACTATCGGGCGCCGATCGCACGCATCACGGTTCGCTTTCACAGCGACATCGCGTCGGTGACGCGCGATGCGCAGGGCGTCATGGTGGCCGGATCGCTGGATGACGCGATCGAGGCACATGACGAGTGGACCTTCATGCGCAACGTCCAGTCGGCCGATCCTGACTGGATTCTCGAAGCGACCGACGAAGCCTGAACCGCGACGTCAAGGTGTGATCGGAGTTGGGCGGGACATATCCCAGCGGATATTGAATATCCGGAGCTGGTTGGTTGCCGCGTTCCTGTTGATGGTTCTTGCGGCGTGCGGGCGGGTCATTCCGCCCGTTAGCCGTTCGGCCCCGCCAAGACGGCCCCCTGCCGGTTCTTCCACGAGCCCTCGACCACCGGTCAGGCCGGTATCTACCGCAACCGCGATTTCGCTCGGCCTCTATCCAGGGCCGCAGGTTTCCGCACTGGTGTTGCGGCCCGATGATGCCGCGGAAGCGCTGGAAAGCTTTCGCACGACGTGTCCGTCGCTGCTGGTTCGCACCGATACCAGCGGGCTGACCAGGCCATCCGACTGGCGTCCCGCCTGCACCGCTGCCGTCAACTGGCCTGCATCGGATGCGGCAGGTTTCTTCGCCTCGCAGTTCGAGACGGTGCGTGTCGGGGATGGCGCTTCGTTTGCCACCGGGTATTACGAGCCCGAGATCGCCGGGGTCCGCACACGTCAGCCCGGCTTCGACGTGCCCGTCTATGGCCTGCCCTCCGATCTCGTGCGTGCACGGCAGGGTGAAGCTGTTCCGCTGCGCAGCGGCCTGATGCCCAAAGGGCGCTACGATCCGAACGGACGGTTCGTGTCCTACTACGATCGTGGCGCGATCGCCGATGGTGCGCTGGCAGAGCGGGGGCTGGAGATCGCCTGGGTCGCCGATCCGGTCGAGTTCTTCTTCCTGCAGGTGCAGGGTTCCGGCCGATTGCTGGCCCCCGACGGCAGCGTCATGCGCATCGGCTATGCCGGGCAGAACGGCTATCCTTACGTCAACATCGGCGGCATCCTCAGCGATCGTGGCCTGATCGGCAGCGGACCGGGGCAATATGCCGGATCGATGCAGGGTGTGATGCGCTACCTGCGCGATCAGCCCGATGGTGGTGCCGCGTTGATGCGGCGCAATCCGAGCTGGGTATTCTTCCGCGAGATCATCGGCCCGGGGCCGGTCGGCGCGCTCGGCCGGCCGATCACGCGCCACAGCACCGTCGCCGCCGATCCTCTGTTCGTGCCGCTGGGTGCGCCGGTCTGGCTTGATCTCGATCGCGCTGCGGCGAACGGACTGTGGATCGCGCAGGACACCGGCGGTGCGATCAAGGGGCCAAATCGCTTCGACACCTTCTGGGGTGCCGGGGCAGAGGCGCGCCGGATTGCCGGCGGCATGAGCGGGCATGGTCGTGCGCTGCTGCTGCTGCCGCGCGGCGCGCTTGCCCGGCTGGGTCGATGAGACCTCCGCGCGGGCTGTCGCCCGAAGAGGCGGCGCTATGGCGCAAGGTGGCGAGCACGGTGCGTCCGCTGGCGCCGCAGCCCAAAATCATCGCGCGAGCGCCGTTGATCGAAACGCCCGCCATTGCCGCGATCGCCGAGCCGATCGCCCCGCCTCCGCGCCGCGTCGGACGGGTGCCACCACCCCTGGCCCCACGCCCGGTCGAGCCGCGCAAGCCCGACCCCAATCGTCACGGCCTCGATGGCGGGTGGGAGCGGCGGCTGGCGCGGGGGCTGGTGCATCCGGACTTCACGCTCGACCTGCACGGCGCCACGCTCGACATGGCCTATGTTCGGCTAGCCAACGGCTTGGCACAGGCGCGCGCTATGGGCGCACGGGTGGTGTTGCTGATCGCCGGACGGCATCGCCCGGTCGAGGCGGCCGATCGCGGCCGGTCGCGCGGGGCGATCCGCGCCAAGGTAACCGACTGGATCGCCGCCAGCGAACATGCCGGTGACATCGCCGCGATCCGCACCGCACACCGCCGCCACGGCGGGCCGGGTGCGCTCTACCTGATCCTCAAGCGCCGACGCTGACCGTTCCTCCCGAACAGGAGGAACGGCGCCTGTCGGTTACTCGGCGGCTTCGGCCTCGCCCCAGTTGAGCAGGCTCTTGATCTCCAGATATTCGTGGAAGCCGAACTCGCCCCACTCGCGGCCGTTGCCCGAACGCTTGTAGCCGCCGAACGCCGCACGGAAATCGAACCCGCCGTTGATGCCGATCCAGCCGGCGCGCAGGCGGCGACCGATCGCACGGCACTGCGCCTGATCCTCGCCATCGACATAGCCGGCCAGGCCAAAGGTGGTGTCGTTGGCGATCTCGACTGCATGATCGACATCGTCATAGGCGATCATCACCAGCACAGGGCCAAAGATCTCCTCACGCGCGACGGTCGTGTCGTTGGTGGTGACGAAGACGGTCGGCTTGACGAACCAGCCCTTGTCCAGCCCCTCGGGCCGGCCGGGTCCACCCGCGACGAGCTGCGCGCCGTCGGCGATGCCCTTCTCGATGTATTCCTGGATCGTGTTGTACTGCGCCTTCGATACGACCGGACCCATCGCGAAGTTGCCGCGCGGATCGCCGACCGTGACGCCTTCGACGGCGGTCTTCGCCGCGGCGATGGCATCGTCGAGCCGCGCCTTGGGAACCAGCAGGCGCGAGCCGGCGCTGCAGGTCTGGCCGGAGTTGCCCATCATCGTAGCGGTAGCGACGGTGACGCGCTCAGCCAGGCTGGCGTCATCGAGCACGATGTACGGGCTCTTGCCGCCAAGCTCGAGGCCGACGCGCTTGACCGTGTCGGCGGCGTCCTTGGTGATCTGGATGCCGACGCTTTCCGAGCCGGTGAACGAGATCATGTCCACATCGGGGTGCGTCGTCAGCGCGGTGCCGAGCGTCGCGCCCGAACCCTGGACCAGGTTGAACACGCCCTTGGGCACGCCGGCCGCATCGATGATCTCGGCGAGGATCTGCGCGCTGAGCGGCGCGAGTTGCGGCGGCTTGAGGATCATCGTGCAGCCGGTGGCGAGCGCCGGGAAGACCTTTACGCAAGTCTGGTTCATCGGCCAGTTCCATGGCGTGATCAGGCCGCAGACGCCGATCGCCTCGCGCACGATCAGCGTGGCGCCGCGCTGCTCCTCGAACTTGAAGTCCTGCAGCACGTCGATCGCCGCCTGCAGGTGGCCCGAGCCGAGGAAGACGTGGAAGCCGTGCGCGAGCGACGAAGGTGCGCCCATCTCGTCCATGATCGCTTCGGCGAGATCGCCCTGGCGACGCTCGTACTCGGCCTTGATCGCGTTCAGCAGATCGAGCCGTTCCTCACGCGTGGTCTGCGACCAGGCGGGGAAAGCGCGGCGGGCGGCGGCGACGGCAAGGTCGATGTCGGCGGTCGAACCGAGCGAAATCGTACCGCACGGCGTTTCGGTCGCCGGGTTGATGACCTCGACGGTCTTCGGCGTGAACGGATCGACCCATTGTCCGTCGATGTAGAACTTGGTGTATTCGCGCATATCCTGCTCCCAGACGCCCGCGGCGGTTCGTGGCCGCGACCCTAGCCGCGTCGCCGCGAAGGGCAAGCGGGGGATGAAGCGCGCGTGGCGATAGTCGTCGCGGTGGTGATCGGTCGCGTCGACCCTGCTCCCCCTCCCGCCTGCGGGAGGGGTTGGGGGTCGGTTTGCGATCGATCCGCATCGTAAACAGTCAGCGGTAGATAGAAGAAAGGCCCACCTCCGGCCCCTCCCGCAAGCGGGAGGGGGGAAGGTGAGCCTGGCCCCGATTACGGGGAAGCGGCGAAGTCAGACCTTACTGTGTGCCTTCGGCGTACCAGGTCTTGAACTCGCTGTACTGCGGCTTGTCGCTGGCATTGGCCTTGGGCTCGATCGGCACGTGAATCACGTTGACGCCGCCGCGCGCATAGGCCGCGGTGATCGCCGCGCCGAGCTCCTTGGCGTCCTTCACGACTTCACCGTGAGCGCCGAAGCCCTCGGCGATCTTGTCGAAGCGGACCTTGGGTGACCAGTGCACGCCCGCCTCGTTAGTGCCTTCACCAAAGAAGGTGCGATAGATGCCCACTTCAAGGCCCCACTGGAAGTCGACGCCGACCACGATGACCAGCGGCAGGTTCAAGCGGACCGCGACTTCGAGCTCGCCGATGTGGAACAGGAACGACGAATCGCTGGTCAGCAGCATGCCCGGACGGGACACGCCGGTCTGCGCCTTGTCGGCGATCATCGCACCGGTGGCATAGGGCAAGCCGGTGCCGATGTGACCGTAGTTCTGGTTCCAGATCACGTCCCGCGGCTTCGCCTGGTTGTAAGTCCAGGTGTAGATGACGGTCGCGCCGCCATCACGGATCATGATGCCGTCCTTCGGGAACGCCTTGGTCGCCTCGACGATGAAACGCGCGGTGTTCATCTCGATGTTGCCGGCGCCGTCGTCGCGGGTCTGCGACTCTTCGTCCAGGCTCTTGATGTAGGCGGCATCCTGCTCGATGAACTCGGCCAACTGCGGGTGACCGGGAAGGTCGGCACCCTGCAACGCGCGGATCAACTGCGGCACGATCGCGCGCAGGTCACCGACCAGCGGCACGTCGTAGCTGCGGTTGACGCCGATCGAGGTCGGATCCTGGTTGACGTAGATCCACTTGCGGTTGGCCTCGTTGTCGACCCAGTGACGCCAGCGCCCGTAGTGCGAAGGCTCACCCAGTTCGGTGCCGAGCGCGAGGCAGAGATCGCTGTCGACCACCGCATCGATCGAGACTTCGGAGAAGCCGTAGGGGAACGTGCGATCCTCAATCCCGGGGATGAAGCTGGTGCCGCCCGAGGTCTGGATCACCGGGCAGTTCATCAGCTTGGCCAGTTCCGCCACCGCTTCGCCCGAACGCGAGGTGTGGACCGCGTGGCCGACCAGCAGGATCGGCTTCTTGGCCGCCTTGATCAGTTCCACCGCCTCGGCGAGACGATCGCCGTCGGCACCCTGCATCGTCAGGCGGTACTGGCTGGGAGCCAGCACCGGCGGGACGTCGAGATCCTCAAGGATGATGTGGCTGGGGAATTCGATGTAGGCCGGACCCGGCGTACCCGACATCGCGACGCGGATCGCCTCGCGGACGATCTCGTCGGTTTGGTCGGCATATTCGATCGAGCTAGAGAACTTGACCGAATCCTCGATCATCGGCTCCTGCCGGACGAACTGGATGCGGCCGCGGCGCACGCGGCGCTCGGTCACGCGGGCACGCTGGCCGCCCATGATGATGATCGGATCGTTCTCGACCTTGGCGCACTGGATCGCCGGCATGAGGTTCGCCATGCCGGGCCCGAGGGTGCCGATGCACAGCGCCGGCTTGCCGGTGATGCGCGCGGCGGCCGCGGCCATGTGGCCACACGAAGCCTCGTGATGCGGCGCGATGACGGTCCAGCCGCGCTTCTCGGCTTCGAGGAACATGTGCACGAAGTTGGGATCGGGGATGCCGAACAGCGTCTTGATGCCTTCGGCCTCGAACAGGTCGAGGATGCGCTTGTAAACGGGCACGCCCCCGGACGCCTTGGTGGTTGTCTCCGCCTGCGGCTGGTCATCGTACATCGTGTCGCCTTTCCTCTTCTCGGCCCGTCCGTCGGATGGATGGATTAATTCTTCAAGATCGTCTTCGCGATGGGCTCGCGCATGCCATCAACAGGGCATGCGGCGGCCGTTCGGGTCCGCTGGTAGCTTAACCTTTTCGGGCCTGCCAGCGCTGATTCACGCGCCGCTGCCATCACCGGTGCTGGGCTCGGGTGCGGCGGGAAGCCCCACTTCGGCCAGCACCGCCGCAGTATCCTGCCCCAGCAGCGGGGCGGGACCGCGCACCTTGCCGGGCGTGGCCGAGAACCAGGTCGGCACGCCGGGGAATTTCACCGTGCCCTGCGGCGTCTCGACTTCCTCGAAAAAGTCGATCGCGGCCAGTTGCTCGTTGTCGAACAGTTCGTCGGTCGTGCGCAGCCGCGCCGCCGGGATATGCAGCGATCGTAGCAGTTTAAGCCATTCGTCGGTGGTGCGTTCCAGGAACGTCTCGGCCAGCAGGCCATAGACGCGGCCGATCTGCTTGGCGCGCAGTTCCAGCGTCGCATGTTCCTCGGTCACCCAGGGCGGGTTCACCGCCTTGACGAAGGCGTTCCAGTGCTTGTCGTTATAGATCAGCGCGGCGACATAGCCGTCCCTGGTCTTGTACGGCCGGCGATTGCGCTCGACCGCGCGATGATAGTTGGCCGGCCCCAGCGGCGGGTCGAACAGCATGCCGTTGGCATGCTCGACCAGCATGAACGAGGCCATCGCCTCGAACATCGTGACCTCGACCTCCTGTCCCTCTCCGCTCTCGCGTCCGCCGGTGCGTTCACGGTGGAACAGCGCCATCAGCGTCGCGTGCAGGGCGTGCAGGCCGGCGACCTTGTCCGCCATGATCGTCGCGACGAAGCCCGGCTCGCCGTTCATCAGCCGCTGGACATGGGTGATGCCGCATTCGGCCTGGATCGTGTCGTCGTAGGCGGGCTGGTCCGCCTCCGGCCCGCGACGGCTGTAGCCATAGCAGTTGGTATAGATGATCCGCGGGTTGAGCGCGCTGACCGCAGCATAGTCGAAGCCGAGCTTGGCGATCGCGCTGCCGCGCATCGAATGGATGAACACGTCGGCGGTGGCGATCAGCCGACGCAGGGCCTCCTTGCCTGCCTCGCTGCGCAGGTCGAGCATCACGCTCTTCTTGCCGCGGTTGACGTTGACATAGACGCCGCCGAGGCCGGGGGCAGGGGCGGCCGAGATGTAGCGGGTGTTGTCGCCGGCGGGCGGCTCGATCTTGATCACGTCGGCGCCCATGTCCGCCATGATCTGCGTCGCATAAGGGCCGAAGACCACGCTGGTGAGATCGACCACGCGAATGCCGGCCAGCGGTCCGGGCTTGCTCTCGTCCATGGCTGCGTATCCTCCCCACGGTTCCCGTGCTTTACCGAAGATCGGCTAGCTACAAGCATCCGCCGACGCCATACGCATTTTCGTGCAGCGTTCCGATATCAGTCTGACGGGAGATTGTGCGGGCGGTGCCGCGCTGCTAGTTCGCGCGGCCATCCAGCGACCATAATCATGCGAGGCGCCCCGTGGACTTTTCGCTCTCCGACGATCAGCAGAACATCCGCGAGGCGGTCCTGCAACATTGCTCACGCTTCACCGACGAATACTGGCTGCAGCGCGACGACGATGGCCAGTTTCCGGTGGAATTCCACAAGTCGATGGCTGAGGCCGGATTTCTCGGCATCGCCATGCCGGAGGCGGTCGGCGGATCGGGCCTGGGCATCACCGAGGCGGCGATCATGATGCAGGCGGTCGCCGAAAGCGGCGGCGGCATGACCGCGGCCTCATCGATCCACGGTCCGGTCTTCAGCCTTGAGCCGGTCGAGCGGTTCGGCACCGAGGAGCAGCAGCAGCGGATGATCCCGCCGATCCTGTCGGGCGCCGAAAAGATGTGCTTCGCGGTGACCGAGCCTAATGTCGGCCTCGATACCACCAGCCTCAAGACGCGGGCCGAAAAGGTGCAGGGCGGCTATCTGGTCAACGGCGAAAAGGTGTGGATCACCAACGCGCACGTCGCCGACAAGATGATGCTGCTGGCGCGGACCACGCCGCTCGATCAGGTGACCAAGAAGACGCAGGGTCTGTCGCTGTTCTTCACCAAGCTCGACAAGGAAAAGGTCGAGAGCCGGCTGATCCCCAAGATGGGTCGCCACGCGGTCGGATCGAACATGCTGTTCATCAACGACTTCTTCATCCCCGAGGAAGACCGCATCGGCGCCGAGGGCGATGGCTTCAAGATCATCCTCCAGGGCCTCAACCCCGAGCGGATCCTGCTCGCCGCTGAGGCCGTGGGCCTGGGCCGTGTCGCGATCCAGCGCGCCGCGCGCTATGCCAAGGAGCGGATCGTGTTTGGCCGGCCGATCGGCCAGAACCAGGGCATCCAGCATCCGCTGGCCAAGGCCTGGGCGCAGGTCGAGGCGGCCAACCTGATGGTGCTCGCCGCCGCCAGCAAGTTCGACCGGGGCGAGGATGCCGGCGTCGAGGCGAACACCGCCAAGTACCTGGCGGCCGAAGCCGGGTTCGAGGCATGCCAGGTCGCGGTGATGACGATGGGCGGCATGGGCTATGCCAAGGAGTATCACGTCGAGCGTTACATGCGCGAAGTGATGATCCCGCGGATCGCGCCGGTCAGCCCGCAGATGATCCTCAACTACATCGCCGAGCGTGTGCTGGACCTGCCCAAGAGCTATTGATTGCGGCGGCCGCCCCCGCCATTGCGGATGGCGGGGGCCATGGCTCCCGGGATGACGGACAGCATGAAGGGCCTACCCAGATGATCGATACCGCGTCGCTGCCCAAGATGCGCTCCTGGCTGTTCGCCCCTGGTGACAGCGAGAAGAAGATGGCAAAGGCGATGGGCGGCGATGCCGACATCGTGCTGATCGATCTGGAAGACGCGGTCGCGCCCGAATCGAAGGCCGCCGCACGCCCGCTGGTGCACGACTTCATCAAGGCCAATCCCGACCAGCGCCACCGCCTGTGGGTGCGGGTCAATCCGCTCGACGGGCCGCACACGCTGATCGATCTCGCCGCGGTGATGCCCGCGCATCCGGGCGGCATCATGCTGCCCAAGGTCTATGGCCGGCAGGACGTGGAGGTGATGAACCATTACCTCTCTGCGCTCGAAGTCGCCAACGGCATCGAGCAGGGATCGACCCCGGTGATCGTGCTGGTGACCGAGACTGCCGAGGGCATGTTCCACTGCGGCGACTACAAGGGTGCGCCGCGCGTGATCGGGCTGACCTGGGGTGCCGAGGATCTGGCCGATTCGATCGGTGCCTCGTCCAACCGCAATCCCGATGGCTCCTATGGCTTCACCTATGAACTGGCACGGACGATGTGCCTGCTGGGTGCGGCGACCGCCGGGGTGGCGCCGATCGAGACGATCAGCGCCGACTTCAAGGATCTCGACGCGCTGCGCACGCGGGCCGAGAAGGTCCGGCGCGATGGCTATCGCGGGATGCTGGCGATCCACCCGGCGCAGGTTCCGGTGATCAACGCCGCCTTCATGCCCAGCGAGCAGGAGATCGCCGACGCGCGCGAGATCGTCGCGGTGTTCGCGGCCAATCCCGGCGTCGGCGCGATCGGCTGGAAGGGCGGCATGCTCGACCGGCCCTATCTCGCCCGCGCGCAGACGCTGCTGCGGCAAGCCGGCGAATGAGCGTCACCGTCACGGCCGAAGCGCTCGATCTTTCGGCCTACCTGAAGCCCGGCGATGCGATCGTCTTCGGCCAGGCCTGCGGTGAGCCGACCACGCTGGTCGAGGCGTTGATCGCGCAAGGTGCGGCGATCGGCGGGTTGACGGCGTTCATCTCGACCAGCTTTTCCGGCCTGTTCCAGCCCGAGACCGCCGGTGCGTTCCGTCTGTCCAGCATGGGCGCGATCGGCGCGCTGCGTGCGATGACCAAGGGCGCCAAGGAAGGACGGGGTGCGCTCGACGTCATTCCCGTCCATGTCAGCCAGGTCGCGCCGCTGATCACCGCGGGCGTGATCGCCTGCGACGTCGCGATGATCCAGGTCAGCCCGGCCGATGCCGATGGCAATCACAGCTGCGGGCTGATCAGCGATTACGTTCGCGCCGCGGTGGACAAGGCGCGCGTCGTCATCGCCGAGGTGAACGATCAGGTGCCGTTCGTACCGGGCGAGCTGATCCCCGCCAGCGCGATCGATGTCGCAGTCACCGTGTCGCGTGCGCCGGTCGAAGTCGCGCCCGGCAAGATCGGCCCGACGGACGAGGCGATCGCCAAGCTGTGTGCCGCCTACATCGGCGATGGTTCGGTGATCCAGACCGGTGTCGGCGCGGTGCCCGATGCGATCCTGCGCCAGCTGCACGATCGCAAGGATCTGGGCGTTCATTCGGGCATGCTGGGCGACGGACTGGTCGAACTGGCCGAGGCCGGCGTGCTGACCAATGCGCGCAAGGAGATCGATCGCGGCGTGTCGATCAACGGCGCGCTGATTGGCACCCGCCGGCTCTATGACTGGGCGAACGACAACCCCACGATCCGCATGACGCCGACCAGCTATACTCACGACGCCGGCGTGCTGTCTCAGCTGTCGCGGCTGGTGACGATCAACTCGGCGCTGGAGGTCGACCTGACCGGGCAGGTCAACGCCGAACAATCTGGCGCGGCCTATCTGGGCGGCACCGGCGGCCAAGTCGATTTCGTCCGCGCCGGCGCACGCTCGCCCGGCGGTGCCTCGCTGATGGTGCTCGCCTCTACCGCCAAGGGCGGCACACTGAGCAAGATCGTGCCGACGCTCTCCGGCCCGGTCACCAGCGCGCGCAGCGAAGTGGACGTGATCGTCACCGAGTTCGGCGCCGCCGAGCTCAAGGGTCGCAGCCTGGCCGAACGCGCGCGCCGTCTGGTGGCGATCGCGCATCCGGACTTCCGCGAGGCGCTGGACCGGCAAGCACATGAGATCGCCCGGCGGGGGTTCTGACCTGCTCCCCTCCCGCCTGCTGGAGGGGCCGGGGGTGGGTTCGCACATCTGCCTCCCCAAGTGCGACGCTGATGCGCCGCAAGCCCACCCCCAACCCCTCCCGCAGGCGGGAGGGGGGTTAGAAGAAGGCCGCATACGATGACCGACGCCGTCCGCTACGAGAGCCGCCCCGACGGCATCGCCATCCTCACCATCGATCGCCCCGACACGCGTAACGCGCTGAGCCGTGAAGTGCGCGAGGGCCTGCGCGCCGGCTGGGCACGGTTCGAGGAGGATGACGACGCGCGCATCGCCATCCTGACCGGCACCGGCGAAAAGGCGTTCTGCGCCGGCGGCGATCTCAAGGAGATGGTGACCCGCGGCCTGCGCGTGCCGCCGCGTGACATGTTTCCGCTGCCCTACGACAACATCGAATTGACCAAGCCGACGATCGCCGCAGTCAACGGCGTCGCCTTTGCCGGCGGCTGGATGATCGCGCAGGCCTGCGACCTGTGCGTCGCCAGCACCACCGCCAGGTTCGCGATCACCGAGGTCAAGGTGGGCCGCGGGTCTCCGTGGGCGGCACCGCTGATCCACATGATCCCGCAGCGGATCATGATGGAGATCATCCTCACCGGCAAACCGATCACCGCGCAGCGCGCCTACGAGATCGGCCTGGTCAACCGCATCGCCGAGCCCGAGGCGCTGATGGACACCGCGATCGCGCTGGCGACCGAAGTGCTCGAAGGCGCGCCGCTGTCGGTCAAGGCCGGGCGCGAGACGGTGATGCTGGCGACCGAGATGGGCCGCGCCGCCGCGCTCCAGGCCGCCCGCGCCGCGCATGAGCTGACGTACAACAGCCGCGACGCGCAGGAAGGCCCGCGGGCGTTTTCCGAAAAGCGCAAGCCGGAGTGGTCGGGGGAGTAGGCTTCAGTTCCCCTCCCGCAGGCGGGAGGGGAGCAGGGTCAATCCGGCCGCATCGCTTCCGATGCCAGGCTTTCCGCCTCGATCAGCAGTTCGTCGTCGGCGGCGCCCGAGGGCAGGTTCTCGCGTCCGACCATCGACAGCGCCGGCACCGCCAGCGGGCTGATCCGGTCGAGCGTCACATGGTCGATCTCGCGCGCCGCGCGGTCGAGCACGTCGCCGACGCGGCCCACGTCGGTCATCTTCGATCGCGCGTCGGCCCAGGCGGCCTGGATCAGCAGGTGGTCGGGTTCGTACTTGCGCAGCACGTCGTAGATGAGGTCGGTGGAGAACGTCACCTGCTTTCCGGTCTTGCGCTTGCCCGGCTGCTGGCGCTCGACCAGGCCGGAGATCACCGCCACCTCGCGGAACGCGCGGCGCAGCAGGTGCGATTGCTGGACCCAGTCGACGAATTCGTGCGTCAGGATATCGGGGCTGAGCAGCGCCAGCGGATCGTCGACCGCGTGCAGCCCCCAGACCAGCAGCGTGTAATCGGTGGCAGTGAAGCCCAGCGGGGCAAGGCCGCGATCCTCCATCCGGCGGGTGATCAGCATCCCCAGCGACTGGTTCGCGTTCCAGCCCTCGAACGTATAGTACGCGGTATATTCGCGGCCACGGTGCGGAAAGCTTTCGACCAGCAGCCGTCCCGGCGCGGGCATGTGGCTGCGCCAGTCCTGCATCTCCAGCCATTCGCGCACGCTGTCGGGAAACTGGCCCCAGTGCGCGCGGTCATCGAGCAGCGCGCGGACGCGTTCGGCCAGATGCCCGGTGATCGGCAGTCGCAACCCGCCATAGCTGACGAAGGTGGATGACCGCTTCGCCGCATGGACGATGAGGTCGAGGTCCTTGATCGCCTCCACCTGCAGGTCCATCCCGGCAAAGCGGAACGTGTCGCCTGGGGTCAGCGTCGCGCCGAAGCGTTCCTCCACCCGGCCGAGCGAGCGACCGTTGCGAAAGCGCACGTCGAGCATCTCGTTGTCGACGATGATCCCGGCGTTAATCCGGAACCGCGCCGCCTGTTCGGGATGAGTCAGCCGCCACAGGCCGTCCTTGCCTTTGGTGATGCGCTTGAACTTGTCGTAGCTGCGCAGCGAATAGCCGCCGGTGGCGACGAAATCGAGCACGCGGGTGAACGCCGCCGCATCGATCATCGCATAGGGCAGCGAGGAGCGGATCTCGCCGAGCAGATCGTCTTCGGCGAACGGACCGGAGCAGGCGACCGCCATGACATGCTGGGCCAGCACGTCGAGCGATCCGGCACGGAAGTCCTCGCCATCGCGCTTGCCCTCCGCCACTGCCTCGACCGCGGCGATCGCCTCGAGGAATTCGAAGCGATTGCCCGGCACCAGGATCGCCTTGCTGGGCTGATCGAGCCGGTGGTTGGCGCGGCCGATCCGCTGCAGCAGCCGCGACGATCCCTTGGGTGCGCCCATCTGGACGACGAGGTCGATATCCCCCCAGTCGACGCCGAGGTCGAGGCTGGCGGTGCAGACCAGCGCGCGCAGCCCCCCGTCGGCCATCGCTCCTTCGACCTTGCGCCGCGCCTCCACACCCAGCGATCCGTGATGGATGCCGATCGGAAGTGTATCCTCGTTCGCGTCCCACAGGTGGTCAAAGATATATTCGGCCAGGAACCGCGTGTTGGTGAAGATCAGCGTCGTCTTGTGCTGCTTGATCAGCGTGTAGAGCTGGCCGACCGCCCAGGTGGCGGCATGGCCCGACCACGGAATACGCTCGTCCACCGGCAGCAGGATCGAGACGTCAGGCGGCGGCCCGGCCTCGTCCTCGACCAGCCGCACCGTGTCGATTTCGCCCCACGGCGCCAGCCAGCTGCGAAACGCCTCCGGATCGGCCAGCGTCGCCGACAGCGCGACGCGGCGCATCTGCGGCGCTAGCGCCTGCAACCGGGTGAGCGCCAGCGCCAGGAGATCGCCGCGCTTGTCGGTGGCAAAGGCATGGACCTCGTCGATCACCACGCGCTGCAGGCCCGCGAACAGCGTCAGCGATTCGGGATAGCTGAGCAGCAGAGACAGCGACTCGGGCGTGGTCAGCAGGACGTTGGGCGGACGCGCACGCTGGCGCGCCTTGCGATCGGACGGGGTATCGCCGGAACGGGTCTCGACCGTGATCGGCAGCCCCATCTCCTCGACCGGCGCCAGCAGGTTGCGGCGGACATCGTGCGCCAGCGCCTTCAGCGGCGAGACGTAGATCGTGTGCAGCCCTTCCGGCGGCGAGGCCTCGCCAAGGCGCGAGGGGCAGAAGTCGGCCAGCGTCTTGAGGAACCCGGCCATCGTCTTGCCGGCGCCGGTGTCCGCCACCAGCAGCGCGTGTTCGCCGGCATCGGCGGCGGCCAGCATCTCGACCTGATGCGTGCGCGGGGCCCAGCCACGGGTGGTGAACCATGCCTCGATCTCGGGCGGGACGGGGCTGGTCGGCATCAGCGCCTAGGTGGTCGCGGGCGCGGGAATGCGCAAGCGACGGCAAATATCCTCCCCGCCTGCGGGGAGGAACTGGTGAGGAAACGATGCACCGGACCAGCCGTTGACTCCCTGTACATAACAGGAGCCGCATCATGGCCGATCACGATCACGACGATACCACGGACACGCCGACCGGCGAGCGCATCGGCAGCCAGTCAGGCGGCAGTACGCCTGCCGGCAAGGAAGGCGCCGCCGATCCATTGCGCGACCCCTCCGCCGCGGGGGCGGACCGGTACAACAGCGGCAACAAGACGGGCAATCCGGTCAAGTCAGGGACGGCCGGCACGCCCGAGAAGGGGGAAGGCGTCAACGCGCACAAGGGAACACCGGTGCACGAGAGTGACGACTGAAGTACCGCAACGGCCTGAATAAAACCGGAAGGGGAGCCATCGCTGGCTCCCCTTCTTGCATAGTGGACTGAGAGTTGTTCAGGCAGCCTTCTTGCGGCCGCGCTGCGGGGCCTTGGCGGCCTCTTCGTCCTCGTCCTCGTCCTCGTCGGCCTCACCGGCTTCGGTCAGCGCCTCGCCCAAGGCCTTGAGCTTTTCCTGGTTGCTGTCCGCCTTATCGGCGATCTTGGTCGTCGCCGCGCCCAGACGATGGAGCAGCGCGTAGACACGCTCTTCGTCCGGCGTGTCCTTTTCCAGCTGCTTGCGCAGCGCGGCAAGGTCACGCAGGATTCCCTTGGCGCCTGTCACTTCGACATCGGCGAGCGCGGTTTCCCAATCCTCGATCAGGTCGGCACCCTTGGCCGGCTTGGTGCTGTCGAGGCCGCGGTTGACGGCGTTCATCGTTCCTGCAAACTTTGCCATATCGGTCTTTCCTCGCTGGTGCCCGGGGGGCGGGCCCGCTCAACCAACGGGTGTCGGAAGGCCATTGTTCCGGGCCAACAGGGACCGGCGCAAAAGAAGCCGGCGCGTGCCCAACGGCGTCAGATGGGGCCTTGCGACAGCTCCTCCGGACGCGCCATGCCGGCTGCTTCCAGTGCATCGCCGACGGTCGCCAGCAGCCGGGCCAGACCCGCGGCATCGCGGCTTTCCGCGCGCACCGTCAGCATCGCCTGCGTGTTCGATCCGCGCAGCAGCCACCAGCCGTCGGGCGTGGTCACGCGCACGCCATCGGTGCGGTCGAGCGTGGCGCCGGCTGTGGCGGCGGTTTGCGCCACTTCGGATATGATCCGCTGCTGCTGTGCCGGATCGACTGCGAAGCGAATGTCGGGGGTGCTCACCAGCGGCGGCAGGGCATCGCCGAGCTCGGTGATCGTGCGGCCCAGTCGGACGCTCGCGGCGATCAGCCGGACCGCGGCGCACAGCGCATCGTCGAACCCGTACCAGTCGTGCGCAAAGAACATGTGGCCTGACAGCTCACCCGCCAGCGGTGCGCCTGTTTCAGTCATCTTGGACTTGAGCACGCTGTGCCCGGTCTTCCACATCAGCGGCCGGCCACCCAGCGCGGCAATGCGATCGAACAGGGCGTTCGAGCATTTGACGTCGGCGATCACCGTCGCGCCGGGCACTGCACGCAGCAGGTCCTCGGCCAGGATCGCCAGCACGCGGTCCCCCATCAGGATGCGGCCGCGCGCATCGACCACGGCGATGCGATCACCGTCGCCGTCCAGCGCCACTCCGAAATGGAGACGGTTCGCGGCGACCAGTGCGATCAGGTCTGCAAGGTTCGCCGAAACAGAAGGATCGGGGTGATGATGCGGGAACCGGCCGTCGACATCGGTGTAGAGCAGGTGATGTTCGCCGGGCAGCCGTGCGGTCAGCGCGGCGATCGCCGGCCCGGCGGCCCCGTTGCCCGCGTCCCAGCCGATCCGCAGCCGCGCCAGCTTCGCGGGATCGAGCCCGTCCAGCCCGCGCAGCAGACGCTCGACATAGGCGGACAGGATATCGCGGCGCTGCTGTCCGGGGCCGGGCACGTCGATCGCCGGCCGCTGGTCCGCCGCGGCCACCCGGCCCAGTTCGGCGATATCCTCGCGAAGAACGGGCGGCCCGCCATTACCATCTTGAAGCCGTTGTGATCGGCGGGATTATGGCTGCCAGTTACCTGAACGCCGCCTTGAATGTGGTCGCCCGTCTCTTCGGCTGAGGCCTGCGCGTAATAGAGCATCGGCGATGGACCGATGCCGATGTCGATCACCCGGGCGCCGCCGCTGTTCAGCCCGGCGATCAGCGAGGCGGTGAGTTCGGGGGAGCTCAGCCGGCCATCGCGGCAGACGGCGACGCGCCACTCACCGCTCGGCGAGGCGGGGGTGCGCTGGCGTAGCATCGCGGCGAAGCTGCGGCCGATGGCATAGGCATCCGGGGTATGCAGCGTCTCGCCGAAGACGCCGCGGATGTCGTATTCGCGCAGGATCGAGGGGTCGAGGGCGTGGCTCACACGCCGCCGTGGCTCCCGGCGTCGCCGCCCGCGCCGCCACCTGAGCCCGAACCCGCGCCGAAACCGGCCCCGGATCCTGCGCCCACACTGGCGTCCGCGCCTGATCCGATGCCCACGCCCGTACCCGGCCCACCCGGGTCCGCCGCCGCGCCGAAGCGGTTGCGCCGCAGCGGCAGGATGCTGTCTAGGCCGCGCCGCCCGGCATCGTTGAGCAGGACGTCGCGCGCCGCATCCGCCTCATGCACCGCTTCGTTGCTGCCGCCGCGATCGGGATGGACGCGGGCGATGACTGCGCGGTGGGCCGCCAGGATCTCCGCCCGGTCCGCATCGACACCGACACCCAGCAGCGCGCGCGCGCGATCGAGCACCGCATCGCTCCGCGGCTTGCCCTCCCACGGCCAGCGGTTGAACAGCATCTTCCACACGAGGATGCCAAGGACGACGAAGACAAGCAGTTTCATACGCCGGTCGCCTCAAACGGTTGCGCCACGGCAAACCCCGGGCCTTCGTCTTCGCCCGGTGCCGGCTCGGGCCGGACCGCCTTGGGCAGGTTTAGTCCGGACAGCAGCGATCGCACCTCCTGCCGCGCCACCAGATGGCTGGTGCCGAGCTCGCCCAGGTGATCCTTGTCGAGCAGCGTCAGCCCCGACGGAAACAGCTCGCGATAGATCACGCGTTCGGACAGCCCCTTGGCGACGCGGAAGCCGGCGCGCTTGGACAGTTCCAGCAGCGCGCCGTCGATCCGGCGCATGTTGCGCGCCTCGATGTGCTGGGTGCGGTTGCGCAGCACCAGCCAGTCGAGCTGACGCCGCTGGAGCGTCGCCATCGCCCGCTTCTTGCGCGCCTCCCACATCAGTTCGGCATAGAACGACAGCTTGCGCACCTTGAACGTCTCGGCATCGACCTGGCCGATCAGGTCGAAGTCGACGAAGCTGTCGTTCATCGGCGTGACCAGCGTATCGGCGGTCGTCGCGACATGACGGGCGAAGGGATCGTCGCGGCCAGGGGTATCGAAGAGCAGGAAGTCGTGCCCTTCCTCGATCTGCTGCGAGAGCGTCTCCAGCCCCTCCACGGTGTCGCCGTTGAACACCGCAAAGGTCGCGCCGGGCAGCGCGATGCCGCGACGGCGCTCGGTCTCCACGCGGTTCTCGAAATAGCGGTGCAGCGTGCGCTGCCGCGGATCGAGATCGACCGCGGCGACGCGCGCACCCTGATAGGCGAGCGCCACGGCGACGTGGACCGCGGTGGTCGACTTGCCGGTGCCGCCTTTTTCATTGGCGAAGACGATGCGATGCGCGGCCACGGTGCCCCCGTTCTGTGCCTTGTCGACCGCCGCGCCATGCGGCTAGGCAGGCGGCTGATCGCCGCGACCCCGGCCTTATCGGAGCCATTGCCCCCATGCAAACCATCGACCGGCTCGATCCCCTGCGATCGGCGATCGCGGCGCTGCGCCGGGAAGGAGAGACCGTCGCGATGGTGCCGACGATGGGCGCGCTGCATGACGGGCACCTGACGCTGGTGCGACAGGCGCGGGTGCGGGCGACCCACGTCGTCGTGTCTATCTTCGTCAATCCGATGCAGTTCGCCGCGCATGAGGATCTGGGCGCCTATCCCCGCCAGATGGCGCAGGATGCCGCGCTGCTGCAGGGGGAGGGCGTGGCGCTGCTGTGGGCGCCTTCGGTCGAGATCATGTACCCGGCAGGCTTTGCCACCACCATCGATGTCGCCGGGCCGGCGCGCGATCTGGATGGCGCGGCGCGGCCCGGGCACTTCGCTGGGGTGGCGACGGTGGTCGCCAAGCTGTTCGCACAGGTCCAGCCGGACGTGGCGCTGTTCGGCGAAAAGGACTGGCAGCAGCTGGCGGTGATCCGCCGCATGGCGCGCGACCTCGATCTCACGCATCCACGCGCCGACGCGATCCTGGGCGTAGCGACCGTGCGCGAGGCGGACGGCTTGGCGATGAGTTCGCGCAACGCGTACCTTTCGGCCGCAGAGCGCGCGCAGGCCGCCGTACTGCCGGCGGCGATGCGCGATGCGGCTGCGCGGATCGAGGGCGGGGAGGCGGTCGCGCCGGCGCTGGCCGATCTGTCGGCGGCGCTGCTCGGCGGCGGTTTCGCCTCGATCGACTATGCCGACCTGCGCGATGCCGCGACGCTGGCACCGGTCGACGGGGCCGCCTCGGCCGAGGCGCGGTTGTTCGTCGCGGCGCGGATTGGGCGGGCGCGGCTGATCGACAACCTGGCGGTGCGTGTGCCGGGCCGCTGACCCTCGCGCGCTTGCCTTACTGGCTGAGCAGGCTTGCCACCGGCACGCGGAACGTCACCTTGAAGCCATCGGTATCGTAACGCCGGTCGACCGAGCGCGAGTTGGCGATGCCCATGCGGATCAGGCGTGATCCGAAGCCGTTGCGGGTCGGCTCGACCACCGGCGGGCCGCCTTCCTCGCGCCAGTCGAGCACGAACGTCTGCTTGTCCTCCGCCGTCTCGATCCGCCAGTCGAGCAGCACGCGGCCACCCGGAACCGACAGCGCACCATACTTGACCGCGTTGGTGCCAAGCTCGTGCAGCACCATCGCCAGCGATAGCGCCGCCTTCGGCGCGAGCATCAGGTCGTCGCCGCTGACCGCGAAGTGACCGTCACCGTGCAGCACCAGGATCGCGTCCACCACCGCGCGTACGCTGGTGCGGGTGATGCCGCCGCGCAGCAGCAGGTCATGCGCCTGGGTCAGTGCGCTGAGCCGCTGCTCCAGCGCCTGCACCGCATGCCGCTCGGTCACGTGGCGCAGCGTCTGTGATGCGATCGCCTGCACCATCGCCATCATGTTCTTGAACCGGTGCGCCAGTTCGCGGTTGAGCATGTCCTGCTCTTCCTCCGCGCGCAGCTTGGCGATCGCGGCGTGCATGCGATCGGCGCAGGTGCGGATGAAGGCGACCTCGTCCGCGCTCCATTCGTGCGTTCGGTCGTGCTGGACATAGAACATACCGGTCAGCGACCCACGCTCGATCAGCGGGACGATCACCTGCGCGGCGACATGGATCCTGGCATAGACGTCCCGGTCGGCCGCCAGCCGCGCATCGGCGGCGGTGTCGTTCACCACCAGCGCGCGCCCGGTTCGGGCATGTGCGGCGGTCGCGGCGAACGGCCCGATCGAATAGCTGCCCTGGATGACCGCCGCCTCGTCGCGCGACCAGTCATCAGCGACGGTATAGGTGCCGGCGTGATCGTCGACCACCGAGTACCCTGCGCGCATCGCATCGACGGTGCGACCCACCAGATCGGCGGCGATGCCCATCGCAGCGCGCGGGGTGCGCGCATCGCGCAAGGCATCACCCAGCGCGACCAGCGTGGCGTTGCGCGCATCGGCATGCACCCGGCCAGTGGTCTCGATGACCGTGTCGATCATCCCCGCCACGCGCCCGTCCGCGCCCCGGACCGGACTGTAGCAGAACGTGAACCAGGCGCATTCGGGATAGCCGTGCCGCTCGATCACGATCGGATGGTTCTCGACGAACGTAGCTTCCCCGGCAAAGGCGCACTCGGCGATCGGGCCCAAGTCGTCCCAGACCTCGCTCCAGATGTCGGCGAACGATCGGCCCTGCGCCGGCGGCTTGTCCCCCAGGATGGTGCGGAACGCGGCGTTGTGGATGGTGGTCAGCCCCTCGCCCCAGACCAGCGCGGAGGGGAACAGCGATGTCAGCACGATGCCAGCGGCGGTGCGCAATTCCGGTGACCAGCCGGCCGGATCACCCAGCGGCGTCGCCGCCCAGTCGATATCGGGCAGGCCGATGATGCGCTGCGTCGACGCGGCATGCCCGCTTGGCAAAGTCATGCTGATCGCCCGGTCGTGTTGCCAACGGACCCGATCGTAGCAAGCTAGGCCACGATCAGGCAACGATCCTTACGCTGTCCAAACTGTCCCAGGTGTCAGGCAGCCGCATGCATGAGGTGGTGATAGGCGTTGCCGATCACGCGCGACGAAACCGGCTTGGCCAGCACCATCGCGTCGGGACAGGCCGCGACGCACTCGTCGGGCGATCCGGTGATATACATCACCGGGATTGGCCCGAGCGCATCGATGATCCGGTCGACCGCGGCGGGACCGTTACCCGGAGCCAGATTGACGTCCGAAGTGATCAGCTCGGGCATATGTTCGTGCGCCGCGGCGACGGCCTCGTCGGCACTGGCGGCAAAGGAGAAAGATGTCGCGCCCTGGTCCTCAAGCAGATCCTGGATCTGCATGGCAATGATCGCCTCGTCCTCGATAATCAAAACGTGGCACATTTGTTAATTCTCCGGGCGTTCCAGAAAGCAACGCCTGTGAACGGCAAATAGTTCAGCCCGGTTGACAGAAATCTGCATCACAGTGACAAAAATCACACGTAGAACGACCAAGACGGTAGCCGCACTGGCTCGATCATGGATGAACAGGGACCGCACGGCGTGGAGCGGTAGCGGGAACCGCGTATAAGGCCTCAATGCCAGCATTTCCGGGCATTTCTGGCACGGCGCAAACGGGAAGGCCCCCAATCGGGCCCCCAAATCTGACAGAGCCGCCTGAGTTATCCACAGGGAAGATCGGTCGGGGGCATCTCAGCTTTCGCCCCTGACAAATTCGTAAAGGCTGTCCGCCATGATGACACGCCTGCCTCCGATGCGACGTGCCTTCAAGCGCCCTGCGGCTATGTGCGCGTAGATGGTGGAGCGCCCCAGGCTGGAAGCAGCGCACGCCTCTGAGACTGAGTAGGCGAGCTTCCCCGGAGGTAGCGAGAGGGGGTTTCCGTCAGCCATGCCGCCCCTCCCGAATGATACGGGGGAGGCAAGCGAGGGGGTATGCACGGGGGACAGGGCGCCAGCCGACCCATACGCTTTGGGGGGTTGAGGCGCGTGGTGAATTATTCTGGTTCATCACCGCCTCCACTCTCCAGCGCGTCCAATAGCTCCTCAGCGGAACTATCCTGTGCCGGCTCCTCGTCGGGCCTCTCCGGTTCGTCCGCCTCCTCCGGCTCAGCGGCAGGGTCCGACCCTTGCTCCTCATCGGCTGTCCGTTCCGTGAGCTTGCCGGAGTACGTCTCAGGATTAATCCCGTTCGCTCCGTATAGATCGGGGTTCGTCGCCAGTTGCTCCAGCGGGACATCCGAGAGGTAGGCATCGTCCCGGTGCTTGGCGGCTGCGGCTGTCATGTAGCGAAGGGCGATGTCGGAGGAAGCCGCCACCTCAGCCTTGATCGCCCTGTTATATCGATCAAAGACCCGGCTCACCATGTAGGCCCTGCTAGGGTCTCCAAGCGAGGTCACCTTCTGGCCGGCATCCGCATCCACCGCCTCATTGTAGTCGGGGCTGGCGAACAAGTCGTTGAGCGCTTCCTTAAGGGTCATCCCGTCGATCCGCACCGTGGCGCGCTTTTGGGTGAGGTGACCGTACAGGCTCACCCCGTCCTCCAGTTCAAGGTCCTGAGGGTCCATCAGCCCGAAGAGGGCTTGCTTCGGGTCGGCGCTGCCCGAGAAGCCCGTCTTACGATAGAGCCGCTCCAGTTCGTCCAGTACGGGCTCCTTGGCGAAGGTCGCCACTGGGGCCAAGCTGATCGGGAAGACGGCTTCCACGATGGAGTTGTTGGGGTAAGCTGCTGCCGGTTCCGTGGACACCGAGATAAGGTGTTTTTGGAACCGGAGGATGGAGATGCAACGACGGAAGTTCAGCCGCGAGTTCAAGCTCGAGGCGGTGAAGCTGGTGCGGGAACGCGGGGTGTCGGTGTCGCAGGCGGCGCGCGATCTGGACCTGCACGAGAACGTGCTGCGCAAGTGGGTGCGCGAACAGACGGCGGACCCGGGATCGGCGTTTCCCGGACACGGCGTGCTGAAGCCCGAGCAGCAGGANTCTACGTCGCTGTCGTCATCGACCTGTTCTCGCGCCGCGTGGTCGGCTGGTCGATGAGCGACACCATGACCGCTCAGCTCGTGACCGATGCGCTGATGATGGCGATCTGGCGACGCGGAAAACCCGACGCCCTGCTGCATCACTCGGACCAGGGCAGCCAATATACGAGCGAGCAGTTCCAACGGTTGATGGCCGACAATGGCGTCACATGCTCGATGAGCCGGTCGGGCAACGTCTGGGACAACGCGGCAATGGAGAGCTTCTTCTCGTCGATGAAGACCGAACGGATCGGCCGGAAGAAATATCGAACGCGCAATCACGCAAAGGCGGACGTGTTCGATTATATCGAGCGCTTCTACAACCCGACACGCCGGCACTCGACGCTGGGCTATCTCAGCCCCATGGACTTCGAGCGGCAAGCGCATGTAGCCTAACTTCGTGTCCACGGAACCGGCAGCAGCTCACCTTCCGCATCTTGGTCTTCGCGCCGGGGATGGTCCAGACGGCCCGCTCAAGGTCTATCTCGCTCCAGTCCGCATGTCGTAGCTCTCCCGGCCGAACGAACACATGGGGTGCGAGCTGGAGAGCGAGCGCGGTTAGGCCGGACCCTTGGTAATCATCGATCGCCCTCAGCAACTCCCCCGCGCCTTTAGGATCGGTGACGGCTCCGTAGTGGGTGACGGTCGGAGAAGCCAAAGCTCCCCGAAGGTCCCTTGTAGGATCGGACTTGAGGCGGGCAGTAGCGACGGCATACCGAAAGACGGCACTGGCGAGTTGTCCCGTGCGCCGGGCACTCTCCAGCTTCCCCCGCGCCTCCAGCTTCCGCAAGGCCCCCAACACGTCCGCCGGCTGTATGTCTGCCACGGGAAGATGCCCGATGGAGACGCTTAGGCGGGAGAGGAGGTATTCGCAGCGCTCGGCGGTGGCAGGTGCCCAGCCCTTGTGTCCGTCTCGCTTCCGCTTCGCGCAGTATTCGGCAGCTACGCCCGCAAAGGTGTTCTCGGCGGAGAGCTTCGCCTGGAGCTTGGCTCGTTGCTTCTCACGCGCGGGGTCTTTGGGCTCCGGCTGTTGGAGTTGTTCCTTCGCGTCGTCGCGTCCCCGGCGCGCCGCCTTGAGGCTGACAGCGGGTTACTGCCCCAGTGCTAGCTTCCGCTCTTTCCCCGCGACTCGATATTTCAAGCGCCAGAGCTTGCCTCCCGATGGCGTGACTAAAAGATAAAGCCCGCCACCATCCGCCAGTTTATATTCACGCTCACGCGGTTTCGCGTTGCTGGCCTGTGTGTCTGAGAGAGGCATGCCGGGGGCCTTTCGCTGCTGCCAACCATCCGAAGATGGAACGGCCCCCGAAAAGAGCCCCCGCCAAAGCTGGACAGGGGCGGACACTCTTGGACGGATTGGGCCGATTGACCCTTCGTATAGCGCAGAAAACCGCCATTTGTCTAGATGAGGAGGGATGTGGCTGGACACCGGCGTGGAGCGGGTAGCGGGAATCGAACCCGCATGACCAGCTTGGAAGGCTGGGACTTTACCACTAAGCTATACCCGCGAGCGGGCGGCGGGCTGCCGTCCCGGCCACGCCGTGCGACGTGAGGCTTGCCATGATCGCTGCCGTGTCGTCAATGGGTGCTCGCCCATCTGCCATCGCCGTGCGATGAGCCGCGGTGGCGGATCGGGCGTCCGGCGGGCAGCTGGCGGGGGAGCCGGCGAGAGAGTCTGGGGGGTGGGCTGATGTACGTCGCGTTGCTGGCTCTCACCGTGGTGATCTACGCGATCGTCTGCGTCTGGTATGCGCGGCACCGGGCGGCCGGCTGGTTTCATCCGCTGACGATCTATCTGGCGTTCCACGGGATCGTCTTCGTGCTGCGGCCGATCGTCGCCTGGGCCTATGGCTTCACCTTCATCTACCACCTCTACCGCTTCAGTCCCGACGACTATGCGAAATCGATGACGCTGGTCGCCGCCAATCTCGGCCTCGTCAGCTTTGCCGTCGCCAGCCTCCGCGCCGGCTCGGCGCGTTTCGTGCCGCGCACCGTCTGGCGGCGGGACGGGCCTTTGGGCGATGCGCCATCGGTGGAGCAGGAGCTTGCCGTGCTGCGCTGGCCGCTGTGGCTGATCGCGGTATTGCTCGCGCCGTTGGTCGCCTGGTCGCTGACGCTCGCCTGGCGGCTGCGGACGCAGACCGGGGCGCTGGCGGTCGATCTCTCCACCGGCACCACGGTCAATACCGAGGGTAACGGCTATGCACAGTTCGCCTATATCCTGATCGTCACGCTGCTGCCGCTGCTCGCTTGGGCCGGGCGGTTCCGGCTGCACTGGCTGATCGCGACCGGCGGCGTGCTGCTGCTGCTCGCCGGATCGGGGCTGCGCGGGCCGATCGTCAGCCTGCTGGTCTGCCTGATGACGCTCTACCTCTATCATCGGGGGCGGCGGGTGCCAGACTGGCGCATCGTCGTCGCGGGGATCGCGGCGGTGGTCGTGTTCAACACGGTGGGCGCCGATCGCGGCGCCGCCGCGCGATCGTTGTTAACCGGTGAGCGTACCGGCGTGGTCGAGGACCAGTACCGGCTGGCGCCGATGGAAGGCATGGACCTCGGCAACCTGGAGTTCTTCGAATACCTGGTCGACAAGGTGCCGCGGGAAACGGGCACGTACGAATACTTCGTCGACAACCTGCAACTGTTCACCGAACCGGTGCCGCGCGTGTTGTGGAAGGAGAAGCCGGTGGGCCAGCCGATCCGGCTGTTCAACCTGTTCGACTATGGCTTTCCGATCGGCATGACGCGATCGCTGCCGGGTGAGGGCTGGGTCCAGCTCGGGCTTGCCGGCGTGGCGATCTGGTGCGTGTTGTGGGGCTGGATCTGCGGGGCGATCTATCAGGCCTATGCCCGGTCGGCGCAGACGCCGATCCAGACCGCGTTCTATGCCGCGTTCATGGCCAGCCTGATCGTGTTCTATCGCGACGGGCTGCTGCTCACGCTGCTGCGGCAGGGGGTGTTCTTCATCGTCCCGCCGTTGCTCTGGGCGATCGGCGCGCGCATCGCGCGGGGGCGGCGCGTTGCGCGCAGGCCGGTGGCGCGGCGACGACAGGCGGCCGCATCGCGCGACGAGCCGGCAGACGCCGCNTCGTCGGGCGCGGGCGGGCGAAGAAGCGGATCGCGCGCGCGATCTACGAGTGGGCGAGCTGGCGGCGCGCGGCCGCCTTTCACGCGCTGACCGACGTGGAGGCCGCCGACATCGCGCGCGAGACGGGGCGGGGCGACACTATGGTGATCCCCAACGCCGCACCGGCCCCGGTGCCTGCCCGCACCGCGATGCCGCCGCCGACGCTGCTCTATATAGGCCGCATCCATCCCAAGAAGAATCTCGCCGCACTGCTCGCCGGCTGGACGATGGCCCAGGCCGCAAACCCGTCGGCGCAGACCGGCGCGCGGCTGGTGATCGCCGGCTGGGGCGATCCCGCACATGTCGCCGATCTGGAGCGCGGCATCGCCGGCACCCCCGCCGCGACCTTCGTCGGCCCGGTGTTCGGCGCGGCCAAGCAACGCCTGCTGGCCGAGGCGCGGTTCGTGGTGCTGCCGTCGCACAGCGAGGGGTTGCCGATGGCGATGCTCGAGGCCTGGTCGGCGGGCGTGCCGACGCTGATGAGTGCGGCCTGCAACCTGCCGGAGGGCTTTGCGGCGGGTGCGGCGATCGACAGCGGCACGGCGCCCGCCCGGATCGCGGCGGCGCTGACGCAGGCACTAACCCTGTCCGATGCGCACTGGTGCGCGATGGCGCTGCATGCGCAAGGCCTGGCGGCAGGACCGTTCGCGGCGTCGACAGTCTCCGACGCTTGGATTAGAAGTTATCGCGCGCTTGCATCGATGTAGTCAGCGCCGCACGACTGGTACTGGCAGCAAACAGAACAGGCAGGGTTAAGGCAGCCCGGCTAGATACCATGGGCAATGGTGATTCGGGGGTCGCGGCGTCTTGGGGGAATGTTCGTGAAATGAAGGTGCTCGACGCTTCACTCAGCCGTCCGCTGGAAGGCGGACCGACGTTCACGCTGGGCAATCGGCTGACCCGTGCCGCGTGGATGATCTGCTGGCTGTTGCTTGCGCGCTGGACCCCGCCGCCGCTGCATCGCTGGCGCGCGCTGGTGCTGCGCGCGTTCGGTGCGCGTATCGCGCCGAACGCGCGGGTTCACGCCAGCGTCCGCATCTGGCTGCCCGCCAACCTCGTGCTGGGCCCGCATGCGCTGATCGGGCCGGAGGTGATCATCTACAACCAGGGCTGCATCACCGTGGGCGAACGCAGCGTCATCTCGCAGCGCGCGCATCTCTGCGCCAGTTCGCACGACATCAAGGACCGCAATTTCCAGCTGCAGCTCCGCCCGGTGGTGATCGGCCGGCGCTGCTGGGTCGCGGCCGAGGCGTTCGTCGGCCCCGGGGTGACGATGGGCGATGGCGCGGTGGTCGCGGCGCGCGCGGTGCTGTTCGACGATGCCGAGCCACTGGGCGTCTATCGCGGCAACCCCGCCGCGCTGATCAAGGCGCGGCGGCTGGCCGACTTCAACGACTGAGCCGGCCGGCCGCCGGCGCATCAATCCTTTGGCGCGGCGCCCTGGCGGGCCATCGCGAAGCTGTGCGTGATGTGGTCGACATGGCCGTGCAGGCCGAAATCGTGCAGCGTCGTCTTGTCGCAGATCGCGTCCATCTCGTTTGCGACATCATCGATCGACCATTCGGGGCGATAGACGCCTTCGGTTTCGGTGATGAACATCCGCGCCACGCGTCCGGCGATCGCGCCCAGCATCTCGCCCGACAGCGTGCACGCCTCGTGCGCCAGCCAACCCACCACCGGCGCGACCAGCTCGGGGTCCATCGGCGGGTACTGCGAGATGTCGATTCCTTCCGCCATCCGCGTCACTGCGCTGGGCACGATGACGTTGCACTTCACGTCGTGCGGCTCGCCTTCCAGCGCGGCGACGTTGGCGAGGCCGATCATCCCCGACTTGGCGATGCCGTAGTTGACGCAGCGCAGGTTGCCGTAGACCCCGCCGATCGAACTGGTCAGCACGATCCGGCCGTAATTGGCATCGAGCATCGGGCCGAACGCCGCCTTCACCACGTTGAACGCGCCCATCAGGTGGACGTCGATCACCGCCTGGAAATCCTCGTAACTGATGTCGCGGATCGTCCCGTAGCGCACGTTGCCGGCGTTGTGGATCAACGCGTCGATCCGGCCCCAGGTGTCGATCGCCGCCGCGACGATCGCCGCCGCGCCCTCCGGCGTGGCGACGCTGTCGGTATTGGCGATCGCCTCGTCGCCCGCGGCGCGGATCTCGGCCACCACTTCGGCGGCCGGACCTTCGTCCACCCCGTCGCCGGTCATGCTGCCGCCGATATCGTTGACCACCACTTTGGCGCCGCTCGCGCCCAGCAGCAGCGCATAGGCGCGGCCAAGTCCGCGGCCGGCGCCGGTGATCACCACCACCCGCCCGTCGAAACGCAATCCGTTCATCGTCATCCTCTCGCCGTCCTATCGCGCGGACTTACAGCCGATTTCCCGGTTGACGGCAATGTATCCGACGCGCTCTGATCCGGGCACAAAGCGCCGGGTGAAGGCGCATCCGACAGGAGAGACGATGCCAGGATCCCAGGGGCCGCAATCACAGGCGCTGGCGCCACAGGGCCGCAACACCGCGCAAGTCCCGGCCACCTTGGCGGAGGGCTGGACCGCGCGCCGCCTGATCCGGCCGAGCCGGCTGGCCGGCGCCAACGGCATCCGCACCGGCGCCGACGGCCGCATCTATGTGGCGCAGGGCGCCGGCAGCCAGGTCAGCGCGATCGACGTCGATACCGGCGCGGTCAGCGCGTTTGCGCCGATGGGCGGGCCGATCACCGGGCCGGACGATCTGGTGTTCGACGATGCCGGCAACCTGTTCGTCACCGAGATCACCGAGAACCAGGTGCGGATGCTCGCGCCCGACGGCACCAGCCGCGTGATCCAGGGCGACATGCCGGTGGCCAACCCGATCACCTGGCACCAGGGCCGGCTGATCGCGGGCGAGCTGCGCATCGGCGGCCGGCTCATGGAGCTCAGCCTCGACGGCGGTGCCCCGCGGGTGATCTATGACAAGTGCCCGATGGTGAACGCGTTCGACGTCGGGCCGGACGGCAAGCTCTATTTCCCCGCGCAGGGTGCGAACGAGATCTGGCGGATCGATCTTGCCGGTGGCGAACCCGAAGTCGTCGCCACCGGGCTCGGCGTGCCGGACTCGGTCAAGTTCCACCCCGATGGCTACATCGTCTCGACCCAGGTCTATTCGGGCCAGGTCTTGCGCATCGATCCGCAGACCGGCGACAAGCAGGTGCTGGCCGACATCGGCCCCGGGCTGGACAACGTGACGTTCGTCGGCCGGCGCATCTTCGTCTCGCACATCACCGGGTCGGTGCATGAGATCGTCGGCCCCGGGCAACTCGGTTCGGGACACGTCAGGCCGCTGGTCGACAAGGGCATGCAGTGGCCGCTGGGCATCGCGGTGGCGGCAGACGGCGGCGTGTTCATCGCCGATGGTGGCTTCGCCTACATGGTCGCGGACGGCGCGGTCGAGGGCGGCGAGCCGCAGATGCTCGGCATGCTGTTCTCGCCCGGCTTCCCCGGCTGGACGCGCGATGTCGCGGCAGCCGGCGCGGGCGAGTGGATCGTCACCACCGCCAACGGCGATGTCGCGCGCTGGAACCCGGGAAGCCAGGCGCACACCATGCTCGCCAGCGGCTACGACCGGCTGATGGGCGTGGCGGTGGGCAGCGACGGCGCCATCGTCTTCACCGAGAGCGTCACCGGCCGCGTGCTGTCGATCGAGGGGGGCGGCGTCAACGAACTCACCGGTGGCCTCAGCCGTCCGCACGGCGTCGCGATCGGCCCCGACGGCGCGGTCTACGTCGCCGAGGCTGGCGCGGGCCGCGTGGTCCGGCTCGCCGGCGGCCGTCGCGAGACGGTGCTCGACGGCCTTGGCGAACCGCAGGGGCTGACGATCGTGGACGGGCGGCTCTACGTGGTCGATGTCCGCGCCAAGCAGGTGGTCGGCTGCGATCTCGCCGGCGGGGCCATCGAGATCGTCGGCTCCGACCTGCCGGTGGGCGCGCCGCCGGGGATCGTGCCGCGGATGCTGGGCGGGGTCGGCGACATGTGCGGCCCGATGGATATCTTTGCCGGCATCGCCGCGGGGCCGGACGGCGCGCTCTATGTCGCCGCCGCCGCCGAGGGCAGCGTGATCGTGTTGCAGGCGGAAGGAGGCCGATAGTGCTGAAGCAGATCTGTTTTTTCCGGAAACGGCCGGACATGTCCATGGAGGAGTTCATGGACTATTACGAAAACCAGCACTCGCAGCTGGCGAAGAAGAACAACGCCAAGCCGGCGATCCCCAACGCGGTGCGCTATGTCCGCCGTTACCTGGTGCCAGAGAAGAACCCGGTGACCGGGCAGGTGATCGATCCCGGCTATGACTGTCTGATGGAGATCTGGTGGAACAGCCGCAAGGATTTCGAACGCTCGCAGGCGATCATCTCCGATCCCGAACGCCTGCCGATGCTCGCTGCGGACGAGCTGAAGCTGTTCGCCAGCCACGACAACCCGGTGTGCACCTGCATCGAATACGATTCGCCGATGGGCGCCAATGGCGAGGCGACCGAGGTGGTGGTGCGGACCGCCGGTTGAGCGACCGTCTCCCCTCCCGCCTGCGGGAGGGGCGGGGGGGTGGGCTCTTCTTCTGCGACTTTCACCAGGCTTCGCCCACCCCTAACCCCTCCCGCAAGCGGGAGGGGGACCTAGCGGCGCCTCTCGGAAGCGTTTCGCGTTGAACCACCACTTCTTCTCCCCTCCCGCCTGCGGGAGGGGCCGGGGGTGGGCACTCACTTCCTTCGTTACTCTCCCAAGCCCCAAACCAACCCACACAGGCTGGCCTTCCGCGCGCGCCTCGCCTAGTCGCGGCGCTGCCAACAGGAGCCTGTCATGCCGGATACCCCGCCCCCCGCCGTCAAACCCCTGCGCATCGCCCTCGCCGGGCTGGGTACGGTCGGCGCCGGGGTGATCCGGCTGGTCGAGACCAATGCCGCGCTGATTGCCCGGCGCGCGCGGCGGCCGTTGCAGATCACCGCGGTCAGCGCGCGCGATCGCGCCAAGGATCGCGGCGTCGATATCTCGGGCTATGCGTGGGAGGATGACGCGACGCAGCTCGCCGCGCGCGACGATGTCGACGTGGTGGTGGAACTGGTCGGCGGGTCGGACGGTCCGGCGCTGACTCTGGCGCGCAACACCATCGCGCGGGGCAAGTCGCTGGTCACCGCGAACAAGGCGATGATCGCGCATCACGGGCTGGAGCTGGCGACGGCGGCCGAAAGCGCCGCGGTCGCGCTCAAGTTCGAGGCGGCGGTGGCGGGCGGCATCCCGGTGATCAAGGGGTTGAGCGAGGGCGCCGCAGCCAACGCGCTGCTGCGCGTCTACGGCATCCTCAACGGCACCTGTAACTACATCCTGTCGACGATGGAGGACACCGGCCGCTCGTTCGCCGATGTCCTGGCCGAGGCGCAGAAGCTGGGTTTCGCCGAGGCCGATCCGAGCTTCGACGTCGACGGCATTGATGCCGCGCACAAGCTGTCGATCCTGGCGGCGATCGCGTTCGGCGCACAGGTCGATTTCACCGCGGTGGAGGTCGCCGGGATCACGCCGATCCTCGCCGCCGACATCGCGCAGGCAAAAGCGCTGGGCTATGTCATCCGGCTGATCGGCATGGCCGACACGGAATATGACGAGACCGGACAGCCCGACGGCACCTGCCGCCTGTTCCAGCGCGTGCAGCCGCATTTGGTGCCGATCGACCACCCGCTGGCGCACGTTGACGGCGCGACCAACGCGGTGGTGTGTGAGGGCAACTTCGTCGGCCGGCTGCTGTTCCAGGGCGCCGGCGCAGGGGACGGCCCGACGGCGAGCGCCGTGGTCGCCGACATCATCGACATCGCTCGCGGAGAGATCGGCCAGTCGTTCGCCATGCCGGTGGGCGAGCTCGAAGCGCTGTCGCCGGCCGACAGCGGCCGCCGCCGGTCGCGCGCCTACATCCGCTTCACCGTCGCCGACCGCACCGGCGTGCTGGCCGAACTCACCGCCGCGATGCGTGATGCCGGCGTCTCGATCGAAAGCCTGATCCAGACCGGCCGGCCCGAGGAAGCCGGCAACGTGCTGGTGGCGATGGTGACACACGAAGGACCGGAGTCCGCCGTCACCGAGGCGCTCCGCCTGCTGGACGGCTCCCCCAGCCTGACCGCCCCGCCGCTGGTAATGCATATCCTGGGGGATTAACGTCGGTCGGCCGCGTCACCGCGGCGGGCGGACACGCGCTCGCCCAAGCGCGACCACCCCACCCCTCGTCATTCCCGCGCAGGCGGGAATCCATCTCCTGCGTTGTCGGCCCCGGTGACGTCGAGGATCGGGAGATGTCAGGAGATGGATCCCCGCCTTCGCGGGGATGACGAAGGTGGGGTTGCGCCTGAGCCATCAGGTCCAACGCCCGTCGCCCCTGCGGAGGCAGGGGCCTAGTTAAGCTTTTCGCGTCCATGCAGCGTTGCATGGAGGCGAGAGCGCGATGGGCCCCTGCCTCCGCAGGGGCGACGTGAGGTTGGGTGAGCACGTGGGCTGGGCGGCGTCAACGCCGGACACACCTCCACCCCCACCGGCGAACGCGGGATAACGCCTCGAGGAAAAGCACGGCGTTGGGCCGGCGCGTTGACCTGACACGACAGGCTTGGCTCATGCGCGTCTTCGTTGCGAACGGACGTGAGCGGCACATCACTCTCACGTCCTGCCCATGGGCAACGAGGCGTCGGTGGGCAGGGCTCGCGACCCGCGTCACCGTCCGTCGGGACTACACCCGAATCCATCCCTCGCTGCGTGGCGAGCGCCCGACTTGATGGCGCCGACCCCTGGTGCGGGCTGGTAAGAACGAGGCCTTCGTCCACCCGCACCCGCCGCATGTCAGCGTGAACTGACGGCGAGGCATATAGCCTATATGGTTCATTGTGTCAAGATGGTGGATTGTCTTCTAAAAGACCTTTGTCGTCACTCCTTCGTCCGCGCTTTCAGCAATTTGCCTGTAATTTCCTGATTTATGACAACAGCATCTTTCTGCGCGTCAAAGAGCAGTTCCTCGATTGCGTCGAGCTTCGCCCAATAGGACGACCAGACCTTCGGGTCGACCAACGCGCTCAAGTCGACGGGCTCTAATCCAAGCTCGGATTGCAGACGATCCAAGCGTTCGACCCGGATCAGAACGTCAGACACGCCGCGATTTGTAGGTGATCCCTTGGCCGATCCAAGCATCCAGTTCCTCCATGGATGCCCGCTCTTTGAAGTGTTGCATGGCCCACACGCCGGCACGAGATTGCGGGCCTCGTTCAGGAAGCCAGATGGACGCTTTTTACGTACATACGGATTCAGGTGGTCCCAGTGGTGAGCACTTGCGCCACAATAAGCGCAAGTCAACGCCGCTGGGTCGATCTGTAAAATCCGCAAGACGGCAGTATGTTCATCATTGTCTGGATGAATCGACGGGATGATCGCCTGAACAAAGCCGTTTGTCACCGATGATGTGCGGCTCGTGATCTTCAATGGCTTCTTGAATTTCAAGCCCGCGCCTCCTGCACCCCCGCGCTGTTATGCCGCAGTGCCTTCAGCACCGTGTCGACGATCTGCGGGGCGTTGAGGCCGGCGGTGTCGTACTGCTTGTCGGGTGCGTCTTGGTCCTGGAACTGGTCAGGCAGGCGCATGGTGCGGATCTTGAGGCCCGCGTCCGTCAGGCCCTCGTCGCTGGCGAGCGTCAGGACGTGCGCGCCGAGGCCGCCGATCGAGCCTTCCTCGACCGTGACGATGACGTCGTGCGTGGCCACCAGGCGGCGGATCAGCGCCTCGTCGAGCGGCTTGGCGAAGCGCAGGTCGGCGACCGTGGTCGGCAATCCCTTGGCGTCGAGCGCCTCGGCCGCCTTCATCGCTTCGGCCAGACGCGTGCCGAGGGACAGCAGCGCGACCTTGCTGCCCTGCTTGACAATGCGGCCGCGGCCGATCTCCAGCCGTTCGGGCACTGCGGGCAGCGCCACGCCGGTGCCGTTGCCGCGCGGATAGCGGAACGCAATCGGGCCGCTGTCGTGAAGCGCGGCGGTGTGCGTCATGTGGACCAGCTCGGCTTCGTCCGCCGCGGCCATCACCACCATGTTGGGCAGCGTGGCGAGGTAGGTGACGTCGAACGATCCGGCATGAGTCGCGCCGTCCGCCCCGACGAGACCGGCGCGATCGATGGCGAAGCGCACCGGCAGGTTCTGGATCGCGACGTCGTGCACGACCTGGTCATAGGCGCGCTGCAGGAACGTCGAGTAGATCGCGCAGAACGGCCGCATGCCCTGTGCGGCAAGGCCGGCGGCAAAGGTCACCGCGTGCTGTTCTGCGATGCCGACATCGAAGCTGCGATCGGGGAACAGCTCGGCGAACTTTTCGAGACCCGTGCCCGAGGGCATCGCCGCGGTGATCGCGCAGATGCGCGGGTCGGCCTGCGCCTCGGCGATCAGCGCGTTGCCGAACACGCCGGTGTAGCTCGGCGGGCCGGCCTTGGCCTTGACCTGTTCGCCGGTGATGACGTCGAACTTCTGCACGCCATGGTACTTGTCGGCGCTTTCCTCGGCGGGGCCATAGCCCTTGCCCTTCTGCGTCACGACATGGATCAGGCACGGCCCGTCCGCCATGTCGCGGACGTTCTCGAACACCGGGACCAGCTGTTCGAGGTTATGGCCGTCGATCGGGCCGACGTAGTAGAAGCCCAGCTCCTCGAACAGCGTGCCGCCCATGGCGAGGCCGCGCGCGTACTCGTCGGTCTTCTTGGCCGCGCGGTGCAGCGGACCGGGCAGCTTGCGCGAGATCTTGCGCGCGAGGTCGCGCATGTTGAGGAACGGTTCGGACGACACCAGCCGCGCGAGATAGGCGGACAGCCCGCCGACCGGCCGCGCAATCGACATGTCGTTGTCGTTGAGGATGACGATCAGGCGATTGCCTGCGGCGCGCGCGTTGTTCATCGCCTCGTACGCCATGCCCGCGCTCATCGCGCCGTCACCGATCACCGCGATGCCGCGGCCCGGCGTGCCGGCCAGCTTGTTGGCGACCGCGAAGCCCAGCGCCGCGCTGATCGAGGTGGAGCTGTGCGCGGTGCCGAACGGATCGTATTCCGATTCGGACCGCTTGGTGAAGCCCGACAACCCGCCGCCCTGACGCAGCGTGCGCATCCGGCTGCGGCGGCCGGTGATGATCTTGTGCGGATAGGCCTGATGCCCGACGTCCCACACCAGCCGGTCGGCCGGCGTGTCGAAGACATAGTGCAGCGCGACGGTCAGTTCGACCACGCCCAGCCCCGATCCCAGGTGGCCGCCGGTCTGGCCCACCGCGGCGATGGTTTCGGCGCGCAATTCGTCCGCAAGCGTACGCAATTGTTCGGGCGGGAGCTTGCGCAGGTCTTCGGGTGTGTCGACCGTATCGAGCAGCGGCGTGGCCGGGTTGGCTGTCATCGCGTCGCCTTACACTCGTGCATCGCGGGTGTCGATCAGTCTCCGGCAGGGTGCGGCAGCGGCCTTGGCGGAATGTGATCCGCCTCTATCCCCAGAGGCTTAGTTGCATTCGGCGCAGGTGCCGCGCAGTTCAACTACCGGGCGGATGTCGGCGAAGCCCGCCGCGTGCGCGGTGCTGACCAGCGCCTGCGTGAGTCGGTCGTCATCCGAATGGACCAGACGGCCGCAGCTGTCGCAGATGAGGAAGATGCAGTCGTGCCGGCAGCCCGGATGGCTGTTGGCGATGTAGGCGTTGACGCTCTCCACCCGGCGGGCAAGGTTGGTGCGCACGAACAGGTCGAGGATGCGGTAGACGCTGTTGGGCGCCACCCGCTTGCCCCGGCGGCGCGAGACGTTTTCGGCCAGGTCATAGGCGGACGCCGGGCGTTCGGCATCGGCGAGCGCGACGAAGACATCCTCGCGCATGTCGGTCCATTGCTCGCCCGCGTCGACCAGCACGGTGCGCGCCGCCATGATCAGGCCGTCGCCGCTATGCTCGTGATGATGGTGCCCGCCCATCAGGGAGATATAAGGATGCCACGGTGTTCAGGCAATCGGCGCTACGTACGCGCCGCCCGGCTCGTACAGGTCAGCCTTTGTAGAGCGCCGGGTACAGCTGCCTGAGGCCGGCGACCTTGGGCGCATCCCACCGCTGGATATAGGGATGGCCGGGATTGCGGGCCATGAAGTCCTGATGGTAGCTTTCGGCTGGGTAGAAGGCGCCCGCACGCTCAAGCCGCGCGACGATTGGCTGCTTCCACAGGTGGGCCGCGCGCAGTTGCGCAAGATAGGCGGCGGCAACGCGGCGCTGCTCCTCGCTCATCGGTGCGATGACGGTGCGATATTGCGTGCCGCTGTCGGGGCCCTGCCGGTTGAGCTGAGTCGGATCGGCCGCGACCGAGAAGAACACCTGCAGCAGCTGGTCATAGCGGACCTTGGCGGGATCGTACGTCACGCGCACCGATTCGGCATGGCCGGTGCTGCCGGTACTGACCCGGTCATAGGTAGCGTCCGCCGCGGAGCCGCCACGATAGCCGCTGACCACGCTGGTCACGCCCTTGACGTGACTGAACACGCCCTCGACGCCCCAGAAGCAGCCGCCCGAGAAGATCGCTGTCTTGAGTCCGCTCTCATTCGCCTTCACCGTCGCGACAGGCGCGCGCACGATCCCCTCGGCCGAAGCCGAGGAGATGCAGCCGGCGGTGACCGCCAGCAGCGGCGCGGCAAGCGCGAGCCGCCAGGAGAGCGGGAAACGGTTCAACGAATTGCCTGGGCGTGCGCCGTAGGTACCAGCGACGGCGTCGGCATCGAGGTCTGCATGCCGGTGAACACCAGCACCGCGCCGGCGGCGAAGCCGAGGCTGAAAAAGCGGAAGGTCTCATTCTTGATGAGGCGCATGGGTCTGCCCCCTTTGTTGTCTGTTGGTTGATATCGGATGCGTCGCCGTCGCCAATGGCCCCCACCGGCTGAGCGCCGGCTGAATGAGCCTGTCAGGCTGTGGACTGCTATGTCTCGGCGCCCGCCCGACAACCGGGCCGCATCCGGGCCAGCAGGCAAGGCGATGGTGCGGACGGCGGGACTCGAACCCGCACTGGAATCCCAAGCGGATTTTAAGTCCGCAGCGTCTACCATTCCGCCACGTCCGCGCATCGTCGCTGTGACAGACCGCCGTGCTCGTCGCAACGACCGACATACGAGCGGCCTCCATCGCTCGCATCGGGCGAGGTGGGGGCCATTAATACAGCGCGTAACCCGCTACCCGAAGCTAACTGTCTGAATTGTCCCGATTGTCCCGTTGTGGATCGAATCGGAGGCGTTTTCAGTCCATGTTCAGGCGGGTGCGCATTTCCTTGCCCGGCTTGAAATAGGGGACGCGCTTGCCCGGAACCTCCACGGACTCCCCGGTGCGCGGGTTGCGGCCGATCCGCGGGTTGCGCTCGCGGGTCGAAAACGCCCCAAATCCGCGCAATTCGACGCGTCCGCCGCTCGCAAGTCGCTGACCTATCTCGTTAAAAAAAGTATCCACGACCAGTTCGACCTCTTCCGGACGAAGCTCGGGATTGTTCTTAGCAAGCAGTTGCAACAACTCCGACTTGATCATGCCATGCTTCCTTTGCGAACCCGATGTTATACAGTGCCGCTTAGCAGCATCTTGGCCTTATCCATGACATCCGTAAGTTTACTTTGCAATCGTGTCCGGTGATCATCCCGACAAGTCGAACCTGCTCCGGCTTACACGCGCAAACCCTTAGTTTATTTGGAAAACCACTCTGCTGGCACCTGTCGCGCGCCGCCCTTTTGCTCGACGCCAATGATCGCTATCGTCTCACAGCATGTGTTTTACATGATCCAATATGGGACAGCCAGCTGACATGAAGGACGTAAGCCTCTGGAATGAGGGCGATTGGATCGCGGCCATTGGTACGGCCGCGCTGGCGGCGGTGCTGGTGATCGGCGGCTTGATCGCCGCGCGCCGCAGCGAAGAGGTGCTGGGCCAGCCTCGCGGCCTTTACGTGCTGTTCTATGCCGAGATGTGGGAGCGCTTCTCGTACTACGGCATGCGTGCGCTGCTTATCCTCTACCTGACCAAGTTCTGGCTGTTCAGCGATGGCAAGGCGAACCTGATCTATGGTGCCTATACCAGTCTGGTCTACATCACCCCGGTGCTGGGCGGGTACATCGCCGACCGACACCTCGGCCAGCGCAAGGCGGTGCTGTTCGGCGGCATAGTGCTGGCGTTTGGCCATCTGCTGATGGCGGTGGAGGGCGCGCACGGCGTCACCGACCCATTGGTCAAGCAGGCCGACCCGGCGATCAACGTGTTCTGGCTGGCGCTGTCGCTGATCATCGTCGGCTCGGGCTTTCTCAAGGCCAACATCTCGGTGATCGTCGGGCAGCTCTACAAGCTGACCGATGTGCGCCGCGATTCTGCCTATACGATCTTCTACATGGGGGTGAACACCGGGGCGGCGCTGGGCACGATCCTGGTCGGTTATCTGGGCGAGACGATCGGCTGGGCCTGGGGCTTCGGCATCGCCGGCATCGGCATGGTCGCGGGGCTGGTCATCTTCGTGGCCGGCAAGTCCGCGCTGCGTGGCAACGGCGAGCCGCCGGTGCCATTGGCCAGGCGCACCGAATACGGCCTCTATGCAATCGCGCTGGCATCGGCGGTGGTGATCTGGGGGCTGATCCAGTACCAGTCGGTGATCCAGAACCTGCTGATCGTCAGCGGCATCGCGATGCTGGCCTACACCTTGTACGAGGCGTTCAAGCTGCCGCGCGAAGGGCGCGACCGCATCTTTGCCATCCTGTTCCTCGTCGCGCTGAACCCGGTGTTCTGGGGCCTGTTCGAGCAGGCGGGCGGATCGCTGAGCCTCTATACCGACAAGTACGTCGATCGCGCCGGGGTGCCGACCAGCCTGTTCCAGTCGATCAACCCGATCTACATCGTCACGCTCGGCCCGATCTTCGCCGCGCTGTGGCAATGGCTGGGCAAGCGCGGGCTGGAGCCATCGGCGCCGGCCAAGTTCGGCCTGGCGCTGCTGCAGGTCGGCCTTGCCTTCCTGGTCTTCGTCTGGGGCGCGAACAGCGTCGGTGCGGCGGCGATGACGCCGGTGATCTTCGTGTTCCTGATCTATCTGTTCCACACCACCGGCGAGCTGTGCCTGTCGCCCGTCGGCCTTTCCGCCATGACCCGGCTGGCACCGGTGCATCTGGGCAGCTTCATCATGGGCGCCTGGTTCTACATGACCGCGGTGGGCAACTTCGTCGCGGGCAAGATCGGCGAGGCGACCGGCGGCGAAAGCGGCGCGATGTCGAAATCGGTGACGCTGGGTGTCTACAACCAGATCGGCTGGATCACGATCGGCATTGGCGTGGTCGTGCTGCTGCTCTCGCCCATCGTAAAGCGCTGGATGCATCTCGATACGCTGGAGGACCGGGTCGGACCGGCGGATCAGGCGAATGTCTGGGGCGGCGATGACGATCGCGAACGGGCTGACGTCGGACTGCCGCATAGATAATGCGATTGACTCGCAATAGTCAGGACCCTAGCTGACTCTCCGACATTCAAGGGAGAAGCAGGTGGCCGGACTTTTGCGGGCGACGTGCCGGCAAGCTGGTGCGCAGGGGAGCCGTGCCCGGATGACCGGCATCAGGCGGGACCGCGTATGAGGGTCGTCTGGCGGCGGAGCGACTCGGTGCTGCGCGCCATCGCCGCGATGCCGCTCGGCTATGCGGTCGCCAGTCTCTCGGCGATGGCGCTCGCCCGGGTGTTGCCCGGCGATCGTTCGGAAGCGACCGTCGTCGCGACGCTGGCCGCCTTTGCGATCTGCGCCTGTGCCGCGATGTGGGCGTTCATCGCGCGGACCGGCTGGCGCGCAGTGTGGACGCTGCTGCTCGCCGGCGGCATCGCCGGGCTGATCGCCTGGCTGTCAATCCGCAGCGGCGGTCGCCTGTGACGTGCTTTCGATGACCCGCCCGCTATGACCCGCCCGCTATGACACGCAGCGTTCGCCAGTCGCAATCGGTGCTGCACACCTGGTCCGGGCTGCTGCTCGGCTGGGTGCTGTTCGTGATCTTCGTCTCCGGATCGATCGCCTTCTGGCGCGACGGGATGAACCGCTACATGCGGCCGGAACTGGCGCAGGTGGAGCAGCCGATGGTGGCGCTCGCCGGCGCGCAGCGGTTCCTGCAACGGACGGCACCGGGGGCGAGCAACTGGTTCATCACGATGCCGTCCGCCACCACCGCCGGCGTGCCGGTGTTCTGGCAACCCGATCCCAACGACGTGCCCGCCGCCGGTCCACCGCAGGAGACCGAGGCGCTGATCGGCCCCGACGGCACCCGCAGCACCGCGCGCGACACGATGGGCGGCGAGTTCTTCTACCGCTTCCACTTCGACCTGCATTACATGCCGGTGGTCTGGGCGCGCTGGATCGTCGGCGTCGCGGCGATGATGATGCTGGTCGCGATCCTCAGCGGGATCGTCACCCACAAGAAGATCTTCCGCGATTTCTTCACGCTGCGCCGGGGCAAGGGGCAGCGGTCGTGGCTCGACGGGCACAACGCCACCGCGGTGCTGGCGCTGCCGTTCCACCTGATGATCACCTACACCGGGCTGGTCACGCTGGCGACGATGCTGATGCCGTGGGCCGCGGTCGCCAACTATGCCGACATGGAAAAGATCGAGCACGTGCTGTTCCCGCATCTGGAACCGCCGGCGCGCAGCGGCCGCGCCGCGCCGCTGATGCCGCTGACCGCGATCGTCGCCGATGCCGAGCGGCGGCTGGGCGGCCCGGCGGGCTATATCGACGTCAACCTGCCCGGCGATGCCGCAGCGCGCGTCTCGATCAGCCGCGCCGCGGGCTCGATGCTGTCCGCACGCACGCCGCGGCTGACGTATGAAGGCGCGACCGGGCGGCCGATCTGGCAATCGCCCGATCCCGGCGGCGCGGCGCTGACCTATGGCGCGATGATCGGGCTGCACAGCGGTCGTTTCGCCGATACCGCGCTGCGCTGGCTCTATTTCCTCTGCGGCATCGGTGGCGCGTTGATGGTGGCGAGCGGGCTGGTGCTGTGGACGGTCAAGCGGCGTGAGAAGCTGCCCGATCCGGCGCGGCCGCACTTCGGCTTTTGCGTGGTCGAGCGGCTGAACCTGGCGGTGATCGCCGGCTTCCCGCTGGGGATCGCCGCGCTGCTCTGGGCCAACCGGCTCGTTGCGGTCGGCCTGCCCGGACGGGCGGAGCGCGAGATCGCCGTGCTGTTCTGTGCCTGGGGCGCCGCGGCGGTGCTCTCGCTCGCCATGCGCCCGGCGCGCACCTGGGTCCTGCTGCTGTCGGTGACCGGTGCGGCGCTGCTCGCCTTGCCGGCCTACAACGTGATCGCGACCGCGCGCGGCATCCCCGCCGCGATCGCACAGGGAGACTGGCTGTTCGTCGGCGTCGATGCGATGCTGATCGTGTTCGGCGCCGGCCTGCTGGCGATCGCGCGCCGGGTTGCCCGGNCCGGTCGCTCCGCCGGAAGCGTCGGCGCACCTCCGCCGAAGCGCAGCCGGATCACCGCACTGTGCCGGCCCAGCGACTGGAACACCGCCGCGACCTCCACACCCGCCTTGATCCGCCCCCCGATCAGCGGCGCACGTTCCGCGGTCAGGTAGCCCAGCTGCACGCCGCGGCGGCTGAACACCGCGACCGCGTTGGCATCGTGCGGGTTGCGCGGCTCGGGCACCAGCTTGACCGCCTCGCCCGGCATGCAGAGCAGCAGCTCGAACCGGCGGTTGCTCCTGGCCTTGTCCGCGTTGGGATGATCGATGCCGACGACGGCGAGGGATAGCTCGTCCATCACCCGCGCCTAGCACGGTATGACGCACTTCTCCCCTCCCGCCTGCGGGAGGGGCCGGGGGTGGGCTTTTCTTTCCTGGCAAACACCGCCAAGTCAGCCCACCCCTAACCCCTCCCGCAAACGGGAGGGGAACGGCGTCCCATGCATCCGTAACCGAGGCATTCTTCCACTCATGCGTCACCCTCTGCCAGCTTACGACGTCGTCATCCCCAGCTTCAATCGCGTTGCCAGTATCGAGGATGCCGTCGCCAGTGTGCTGGCGCAGGATCACCCGCCGGAACGGATCATCGTCGTCGACGACGGATCGGCGGACGAGACCGCGCATGTCCTGACCGAGATGGAGCGGCACCATGCCATCGTCCACGCGGTGCTGCTGCCGCGCAACGTCGGCGCGTCGGCCGCGCGCAATGCCGGGCTGGCGCTGGTGCGCGAACCGTGGGTCGCTTTCCTCGACAGCGACGATGCCTGGTTGCCGGGTGCGGCCGAGGCGCTGCTGGGTGCCGCGGCGATCGGCGACACCGACATCGTCGTCGGGCAGTTCCGGCGGTCATGGCCCGACGGGCGGGTGGATGCACCCGAATGCGGCTGGCCGGGTGACGATATCCGTGCGGCGCTGGGGCGCGGGGGGGTGATCGGGCCGAGCTGGACACTGATGCGCAGCGTCACCGCGCGCGCAGTCGGCGGCTTCGATCCCAGCTTCCACAACTGCAACGACTGGGATTTCTATACCCGCGCCGCCGCCGGCGGTGCCCGTTTCCACCGCATCGACGCGGCGATCGCGCTCTATCACTATGGCGACAGCGGCCGGCTGAGCCACGATGCCCATGTCGGCAGCATCAACGCCGCACGCGTGCTGGCGCACAGCTATCTGGCGACGGCCGGCTGAGTCAGCGCGGGGTCGGAGCGGCGGCGATCACCTGCCAGCGGGCGGTCTGCGCCACCGGCCGCACGCGCCATGGCCGCCCGGTCGCTGCCAGGAACCGCTGCTGGATGCCCTCGGCATGCTGGGCAAAATCGTAGAAGGTGATGCGATGGTGCGCGAGCACCAGCCGCCCGCCCGGCGTCAGCTGCACGGCGCAATCGCGCGCCAGTCGGGCCATGTCGCGCGCCGACAGGTAATAGAGCAGTTCGGCGATGACAATCGCGTCATAGCGCGTCCGCGGCGGACGGGCGGGCACTGCCAGCTGCAACGCCCGCACTCGCGGACAGCGCGCGACCGCCCTGGCGATCAGCGCGGTCCCTTCCGCGGTTCCATCGGTGGCGTCGAGCCGCAGCGCGCGCGGGGCGATCGCCACGCTGTTCGATCCGTTGCCCGCGCCCAGTTCCAGCACGCGGCCGAACGGACCGGGGCCGAGCGCGTGCAGGATCGCCTCACGCTTGTGCGCCTCGTCCCGGCTGGTGAAGGTGGACCAGGGATCGGCGGTTTCGGCGAACTTGCCGGCGAACCCATCGAGCGTGATCGCGCGCGTCATCGCAGCACCGCGAAGCGTTCCGGGCCGCGGGCAAAGGCGTCGACTTCATGGCGGGCCATGGTGAAGCCGCCGGGATCGTCGCGGATCAGGCCCGTCTGCGTGCGATAGACGCCGATCAGCGATCGCTTTGTCGCAGCGGCCAGCGCCAGCGAGACCTGCCGCCGCAGCGGCCGCCGGCGGAAGCGGTGGTCAAGCGGCCAGACGCCATAGCCCAGCTGCCGCACCTTGCCGCGCACCCGCGCCAATGCGCTCGCGATCATGCGATGATCGGGGTGTGCATCGTCGCGCATCGGGCCGACGATCAGGTCCAGCCGGGTGGACTGCCGGGCTTGCGCGCCGAGCAGGGCGTGGCACGCCGCGGCATCGGTCGCGCCATCGGGCAGGCCGAGGAACCGCACCGCCGGCACGCAGACCCCCAGCCGGCGCAAGGCGCGACGGCTCTCGCGTCGACGCGCCGCGACCAGCCGTTGCCTGGGCCAGCGGANCAGCTCGGCCAGGCGCGCGGCCTGGAAAGGGTCCGCCGCGCGTCCGCTCGCCACCAGATGGTCACGCGCATGATCGCACAATGCGGCGATGCCGCCCGCGTGCACCGCGACGAAGCGCAGCGCACCGCCGCTGAAGAACGGCTCCCGCGCATAGTCGTGCGGCTGACCGATGCGGTCCGCCGGCTCGATCGCCGCATCCTGCCAACGCACGATATGCGTCTGCGATCGCTGCATGCCGATCGTCCGCCACCAGTCGCGATCGATCGCGGCAGGCGTGCGGGCAAGATCGATCAGCAGCAGCTGCGGCCCGTCGGGCGTATCGGCGGAGACCAGCGCATGCGTCAGCACGCCCGCGCCCGAGGCATAGCTCTTGCCGCCGCTAAGCTGCGCGCCGCCCAGCACCAAGGGCTCGCCCGGCAGGCCGGCGTTCCACACGCCCAGCATGGCGCCATCGCGCAGCGCCTCGCGCAACGCGCGCACTTGCGCGGCAGAGCCATAGCGCAGCACGATCTGCACCGCATCGACGTGTCCCTCCAGCAGCCGGCCGAGCGGCAGGTCACGGCGCCCGGTGGCATGCAGCACACGCAGCAGCGCGAGGTATTCGGTGACATCGCCCGGGTCGCCAGCCGGTGCCGCGTCCCAGCCAGCATCGGCGATCGTCCGGTGCAGCAGGCCGGTCATGGCTTCCGTCTCGCTCATGCCGCGGCCTCGCAGCGCAATCCTTCAAGCCGCGCGAGCGCCTCTTCCGCTTCGGCCAGCGGGATCAACCGCTCGCCGCCCGGTGCCGCGGGGACCAGGCGCATGCAGAACGCCTCGGCATTGTGGCTGTCGCGCGCGACGCCGAGCACGTGATCGCCGCTCAGGCCGATCGTCGCGCCCAGCCTGTCGCGCATCGCCGCATGTTGCAGCATGCCAAACGCGGCGCGGGCGCAGGCCTGTGCGCGATACTGCCAGTCGGCGGCGTCGGGATGCGGCACCATCGGCAGGCCGCGCGTGTCCATCTCCGCCAGCGAGGCGGCAAGCCCACCGGCGGCGCGCCCGTCGCGCCGCGACGATGTGCCGACGACCATCGCCGGATCGCGGCGCACCCGCCAGCCGGCGCGTGAGGCATCGTCGAGCAGCGCCGCATCCTCTCCGGACGTCAGCGGCCGGAAACCGCCCAATGCGTGATAGGTCGCCGCGCGGATGGCAAGGTTGGCGCCGCCGCCGAAATGGCAGCCGCCCGGCACGTCCCACGGCACCGCATCGATCGCGCGGCGATGCGCGTGCAGCCGGTCATAGTAATGTTCGAGCCGGGTCTGGTTGAGGTCGCCGGTGCCATGCAGCCGCACGACCTTGCCCGCAGCGACATCGGCGATGTCGAGCGCGCGCCGCGCGGCCTGCATCCAGCCCCGCTCGGGCTCGCTGTCGGCGTCGGTCGACAGCAGCAGCGCGGACGGATCGCCGCCCACCACGCGCTCTCCCAGCGCCATCGCCGCGCGACGGGCGCGTCCGGCGTTGGCTTCCGGATGCACAGGGCCCTGTTCGGTGACGATGGCGAGCGGCAACGCCGGAGTGATCTGCGCGACGACCGCGGCGCTGTCGTCCGTGCAGCCATCGAGATAGAGGCACAGCGTTGCGGTGACGTCCGACAGGTCGAGCCGCCCGCAGGCGTCCAGCAGATGCGGCAGCAGCTCCCGCTCGTTCCGTGCGGGAACGCAAATGGCGATCTGGGACAGGGGCAGGGACAGGCTCCGCTTCAATCAAGGGCTTGCATGGTAAACGGATCAGACGCCCATGGGTCCCGAGCGCAGGCGGATTAACATTCGGATGGTTCGCCGGCCTGCAGGCCGGTGCCTGCATGGTTGCGCCGGACGGCCCCAGCGGTTAGCGGGCGCTATTCATCTGGACCCGGTGCGATCCCGGGTGGCTATTCCGGCCGCCGATCCGCCGGACAACGCACCCTGCATGTCTCCTGCCTGCCGCATACGATCGTGCGCGGCACCCGAACCATGCGGTGAATGCGGATACCTGCTGCATGACCGATCTGTCCCTGACCCGTTACCGCGCCGAATGGTTCGGCACAGGCGCCGCCGCCCGGCGCGACGTGCTGGCCGGCATGGTCGGCACCTTTGCGCTGATCCCCGAGGTGATCGCGTTCGCGTTCGTCGCCGGGATCGATCCCGAAGTCGGCCTGTTCGCATCATTCGTCATCGGCATCGTCATCGCCTTTGCCGGCGGGCGGCCGGCGATGATCTCTGGCGCGGCAGGATCGGTGGCGCTGGTCGCCGCCGCGCTGGTCCATGCGCACGGGCTGCAATACCTGCTGGGCGCGACGCTGCTCGCCGGGATGATGCAGATCGTCTTCGGGCTGCTGCGGCTCGACGTCCTCATGCGCTTCGTCTCGCGATCGGTGCGCACCGGCTTCGTCAACGCGCTGGCGATCCTGATCTTCTCCGCGCAGGTGCCGCAGATGCTGGGTGTGACCTGGCATACTTATGCGATGATCGCGCTGGGGCTGGCGATCATCTACCTGCTGCCGCGCATCCCGCTGAAGGCCGCATCGGTAATCCCCTCACCGCTGATCTGCATCGTCGTGCTGACGCTGGTGAGCATTGCCGTGCCGATGCCGCTGCGCGTCGTGGCCGATCTCGGCCGGTTGCCCGATTCGCTGCCGTCGTTCGTTTGGCCGGCACTGCCGCTCGGCTGGCAGACGCTGGCGATCATCGCGCCCTATGGCTTCGCCATGGCCGCGGTCGGCCTGCTCGAATCGATGATGACCGCACGCGTGGTCGATGACCTGACCGAGAGCACCAGCTCCAAGGCGCGCGAGTGCACCGGGCTGGGCCTTGCCAACGTCGCGGCCGGGCTGTTCGGCGGGATCGCCGGCTGCGGCATGATCGGCCAGACGGTGGGCAACGTGCGCTATGGCGGGCGCGGGCGGCTGTCGACGCTGGTGGCGGGGGTGTTCCTGCTGATCGTCATGGTGCCGCTGCGCCCGTGGATCGCGCAAGTGCCGGTGGCGGCGCTGGTGGCGATCATGATCAAGGTGTCGGTCAGCACGTTCTCATGGGGATCGCTGCGCGACCTCGCACGTCATCCCAAGGTTTCGGGCGTGGTCATGCTGGCGACGGTCGCGGTCACCGTGGCGACGCATGATCTTTCGGCCGGAGTGATCGTCGGCGTGCTGCTCAGCGGGGTGTTCTTCGCGTTCAAGGTCACGCGGCTGATGCATGTGGCCGTGGCGCATGACGCGCTGTCCGACACGCGCGTCTATACCGTGTCGGGGCAGGTGTTCTTCGCCAGCGCGGAGATATTCACCGATCGTTTCGACCTGCGCGACACCGCGCGGCATGTCCGCATCGACCTGACCCGCGCGCATTTGTGGGACATCACCGCGGTCGGCGCGCTCGACGATGTCGTGGCGGCGATGCGCCGGCATGGCATCGATGTGGAGGTGATCGGGCTCAACCAAGCGAGCGCGGTGCTGGTCGATCGCCACGCGCCGCTGGTGAACGCGTCCTCCTTCTGAGTCATCAGGCCTGAACCACCGGGCCTGAACCGCCGCGCCTTCCAGCGGAAGACGCGGCGCGGTGCGTCAGCGGGTGCCGCGCAGCGTGTTCAGCACGGTCAGCGCGGCGATGCCGGCGAAGGCGGCGCTGGTCCACGGGCGCGCCTTGGCAAAGCCGCGGGCCTTGTCGGTCACCGAACCGTTGCCGGCGAAGTGCGTGCGGAATGCGTCGGCAAGGCCGGTCTTGGCGTTCGAGGTGGTGCTGTTGGCCATCGGAAATCTCCGTGATGATGGGGCGGGATTGCGGCCGGGATAACGCGCGCTGGCAGCGATGGTGCCGCACCGATCTACCGGATGCGCCGGGGGCGGGGCAGACCCGCCGCCATTGACCCGGCTATCTCGCACCCGCACAACGATTTTGTTCTTTTGGGGCCAAGGCGACCGCATGCATCCAGTGGCGAACTTCGAACTGATCATCGCGATGTTCATCGCGGTGCTGGGGCTGCATTACCTGGCGCGGCGGCTGGCCTTGCCGCCGGCAGTGGCGTTGCTGGTCGGCGGTGGGGCGCTCGCCTTCCTGCCGGGGCTGCCGGCGATCGAGATCGATCCCGAACTGGTACTGGTGCTGTTCCTGCCGCCGCTGCTGATGGACGGCGCCTGGTTCACCGCGCTCGCCCCGTTCCGCCGGAACATGGCCGGCATCCTGTCGCTGGCGGTGGGCGCGGTGTTCTTCAGCGCCGCGGTGGTGGCGGTGGTGACGAAGCTGCTGCTGCCGGGCTTGCCATGGGCCGCCTGCGTCGCGCTCGGCGCGATCCTCTCGCCGCCCGATGCGGTGTCGGCGCGCGCGGTGTTGCAGCGGGTGCGGCTGCCCCGCCGGCTGTCGACGCTGCTGGAGGGGGAGAGCCTGCTCAACGATGCCGCCGGCCTCGTGCTGTTCCGCTTCGCCGTCGCCGCGGTGCTGACCGGCAGCTTCAGCCTGGCGCAGGCGACCGGCAGCTTCTTCGTCCTCGTCGCCGGCGGGGCCGCGGTGGGCGGCGCGATCGGCGCCGTCTGGGTGCTGCTGCTGCGCCGGGTCGGCTGGCAAAGGGCCGCGCCGCTGGGCCCGCGTGCGGCGATGGTGATGAGCTGGGCGGGCATGCGCGGCGTCGTGACGCTGGCGGTGGCGCTGTCCCGGCCCGATGCGATGCCGGGGCGCGACCTGATGCTGGTGACGGCGTTCGCGGTGATCGTGGTGACGGTGCTGCTACAGGGCACCTCGCTCGGCCTGGTCATCCGGCTGGCCCGCCCGCCCGAGACCGATCCCGCACCGCAGCTCGATACGCACGCGGCGGAGACGCTGATGTATCGCGCGCAGCTGGCGGTGGTGGAGAGCCGCGCCTATGCGGCCGACGGCACGCTGATCCATCCGCAACTGCTGCGCCGCTACCAGACGCGCGCCACCGTCGGCGATGCGTTCGTCGGCACGGTGGAGGAACGCAACATCGCGATCGCCAGCCATTTCGACGTCATCATCGCCGCGGTGGATGCCGGGCGAGAGGCGCTGGTGCGGCTGCATCGTGCGGGATCGATCGACGACGAGACGCTGCACGAACTGGAGCGCGATCTCGATCTGGAGGAACTGGTGGCGGTCGCCGCGAAGAACTGACCGCCACCCGTGTCGTGCCGGATCAGCCCGGCTGCTTGTCGAACGCCGCGGTGATCGTCAGCGTCGTCTCGTCGCTGACCAGAGCGACGTACTTGGATACGCCGAAGTCGGAGCGCTTGATCCGGCCGCTGGCCTTGAAGCCCAGCAGATAGCCCTTGCCCATCGGCGCAGGGCCGGCGGCGTTGAACGTCGCGTCCAGCGTGACCGGCTTGGTCACGCCGTGCAGCGTCAGGTTGCCGGTAACAGATGCGGTGCTGGCCCCGGTCTTGGTCACCTTGGTGGAGACGAAGCGGATCTCGGGAAAGCGCGCGGCGTCGAACCAGTCGCTGCCGACCAGTTCCTGGTCCAGCTTGGCATTGGTGGTCGAAACCTTAGCCACCGGGATCGTCACGTCGAGCTTCGTCGCCGGGATGTTGCGCGGATCGATGCTCAGCGTGCCGGTGGTGCCGGGAAACGTCCCGAAGTAATCGTTGATGCCGAAATGCAGGACGCTGAACTGCACCAGCGTGTGACCGGTATCGATCTTGTACGTGCCCGCCTGCACCGCGGCGGCATCGCGATTGGGGGCGGGCGGGGCGACGCCCTGCGCCAGCAGCGGAGACGCGGCGGCGAGCGCGAAGGCGAGCGTGGTCTTGATCATGCGGTTCATCGGCAGGCTCCTCTGTTGATCATGGCAGGTCAGGCGAACAGCTTGATCGCCGCCTTGGCGACAAGTTCGCCCTGGTGGCGGGCACCGGCAAGCTCGATCTCGCTCGGCTGGCGGCTGCCGTCGCCCCCGGCGATCGTCGTCGCGCCGTACGGCGATCCGCCGACGATCTCGTCCAGCGTCATCTGGCCCTGGTGGCTGTACGGCAGGCCGACGATGACCATGCCGAAATGCAGCAGGTTGGTGATCAGCGAGAACAGCGTCGTCTCCTGCCCGCCATGCTGGCTGGCGGTGGAGGTGAACGCCGCGCCGACCTTGCCGTTGAGCGCGCCGCGCGCCCACAGGCCACCCGTCTGATCGAGGAACGCCGCCATCTGCGAACTGATCCGGCCATAACGGGTGCCGGTGCCGATCACGATCGCGTCGTACTGCTCCAAGTCGGACACCTCGGCGATCGGTGCCGACTGGTCGAGCTTGTAGTGGCTGGATTTCGCGACCTCGTCGGGCACCGTCTCGGCCACGCGCTTGACGTCGACTTCCGCGCCGGCGCTGCGCGCACCCTCGGCGATGGCATGGGCCATCGTCTCGATATGACCGTACGACGAATAATAGAGCACCAGAACCTTGGCCACGTCATGTCTCCTGCAGGGCCGCACCGGGCCGTCGGCCGCTATCTGCGCGCCCGCCGGCGATGCCGCCATCCGTATAACCTTGGCCGTAACGTTCGACGGAGCTGAATAGGCGCAACGCTCACGCCCAATCCGGCGATAGGCTTCAGCCGATCACGTGCGGCACGAACCGCGCAAGGTCGCGGGTGATGGCGACGTCATCCTCGCGGATCGACAGCGCCACCGGTTCCTCGCCGACGATCCACGATCCGATCACTGGGCGCTGGCCGGCGAATTCGGGCAGCGGCGCCAGCGCCTGCACGATCATGCCCTCGGCGCCATAGCCGCCCTGCGGCCCGCGCTCGGTCGCATCGCCGTCGACCAGTTCGATGTCCCAGCCCTCGCGTGAGAAGAACGGCTTGCGGGCATAGCGGGGACCGATCTCGGCCACCGCGGCGGTATCGTCGGCGAAGGCGGCGGGCAGCAGGTTGGGGTGGCCGCGGTGCCGCTCCCACAACAGGGGCAGCATCGCCTTGTTCGACAGGATCGCCTTCCACGCAGGCTCAAGGAACAGCGTGCGCGCGGTGGCGATGTGCGCGGCGTATGGCTCGCGCAGCATGTCTTCCCACGGGTAGAGCTTGAACAGCGCGCCGATGATCGTCTCGTTCGTGTCGACGAAGCGGCCGTCGGCATCGACGCCGATCTCGCGCATCGCGACGAACTGCGGATCGAGCCCCGCCTGCCGCGCGACTTCCTCTAGATAGCGGACCGTCTGGCGATCCTCCAGATGATCGGCGTCGCTGGCGAAATGCAGCAGGCTGCCCGACGTCAGGATCGCGCCCATGCGATCGACCAGCGCATCGTGCAGCCGGTTGTACTGGTCGTCGTCCTTCGCCAGCGCGCCGGTGGCGATCATGTCCTCCAGCCAGCGCCACTGGAACACCGCGGTCTCGAAGATGCTGGTCGGGGTATCGGCGTTGTATTCGAGCAGCTTGGCCGGCTCGCTGCCGTCGTAGCTGAAATCGAACCGGCCATAGAGCGAGGGCGCACGCGCCGCCCAGCTGTTGGCGATCACCTCGCGCCGCGCCTGCGGAATCGCGATCCGCTCCATCAGCGTGTCACTGGTCGCCACCTCGTTCACCAGATCGAGGCACATCGCGTGCAGTTCGCCGCTCGGCGTCTCGATCCGCTCCTCGATCTCGTCGAGCGAGAAGCGATAGTAGGCGCGCTCGTCCCAGTATCGCTCACCGCCGATGTGATGGAAGGTGAACCCCATCTGCTCGGCAGTCGCGAGCCAGTCGGCGCGTTCGGCGACCGCGATGCGTTCCACGGCTCGCGACTATTCGCGCGGCAACGCAGGTTTCGCGCCGTCCTGCGTCCCATCCTGCGGCAGCGCCTTCAACTCGCCGCCGTCCTTCGGCGCGGCAAGGCGCGCGAGGATGTCGTCGGCGCTGCTGTGGCCTTCAAGCAGGCCGGCATTGCGCAGTTTGGCGTCGAGGTCGGCGCCGGTGCGCATGTCCTCCAGCTCGGCCGAGGCGCGGAACTTCTCGTCGCGGATCGCCTGCTGTTCCTTGATCCGCTTGAGACTGTCCGCCGCCGATCCCATTGAGGTGAGCGTGCCGCCATAGCTGGCCGCGACGCTCGCCTGCGCCTTTTGCACGCTCTCGTTCGCGCGGACGACCTCGACCTCGCGGCTCAGCGCCTGGATCTTGCTGTCCGACTGCTTGATGATCCCGCGGATGCGGTCCTCGGCGGCGCGCATGTCGGCGATCTGCGGCGTCTTGGTGGTCTGCTCGGCCTCGATTGCGGCGAGCCGCTCGGCGACTTCGCGCGCCAGGTCCATGTCGCCGCGCTGCATCGCCGCGCGGGCCGACGCCTCGTACTTCGCGTTCTGCGTGGCGAGCGCCTCCAGATCCTTTTCGATCAGCCGGCGCCTGGCGGTCAGCGTCGCGAGATCGTCACGCGCCTTGCCCTGCGCGGTCTGCGCGTCGCGAATCTGCTGGTCGAGGATGACCAGCCCGCGCTTGTCGACGATAGCCTGGCCCGCTTCGTGCGCGTTGCCGCGGAGCAGGGTGACGAGCTGTTTCCACATGGACATCGAAGGCTTCCTTTAACCGGCGAACGCGGTGCGCAAGTCACCGGCGGCGGAGATGGCGTTGTCGGCCAGCACGCGCAACTCCAGCGCGATCATCTCGATCGGCGAAGCGGCGGCAAGTTCGCCGATCAGTTCGTAATATTCGCGGCCGTCGACCTCGGTGATCGCGAAGTTGGACAGCGGCACGACCTTCTGGGCCTTCAGGATGAAGCGGTTGAACGCGTCGGCATCTTCCTGCTCGTCCACCGGCCACAGCAGCGTGGAGGCGACGATCTGGTCGCCCGCGGTGCTCAGGAACACCGGCAGGTCGCCATGGTCGCGCATGGTGACGTGCAGCACCGACGCCTCGCCGCCCAGTTCGCTGACGGCGAATTCCTCATCATGGCCGCGCAGCGCCTGCGCCAGCGTCTCGATCGTCCAGCTATCCGACAATGCTGCATCCTTCCGGTGCGAATTCGCACGATTTACCATGCCCAGGGTACCAAGCACGCTCCCGCGGCACTTGCAACATCGCGGCGCGGGGGCGATGGTTGCATAACGCATGGCGGCCCGCGCCGCCGATTGCGCCACGCTGGGTTCGTATCGCCGGGAGCGGTTTCGTCGTCATGATCTGGAAGTCGCTGTTCGGCATGGATGACCGGGATGGTGGCCGGCGCACGTCGCGCCTGGCCGAAGTGCGCAACATCACCATCGGCCGCACGGTCCGGCTCGATCCGCTGATGTGGCGGGTGTTCGAGGATACCGGCTTTCAGGTCGATCGCGACACGCTGGAGATCACCGCGCAGGGCGTGATCCGGCTGGACGACGGCAGCCATGTGCACCGGTTCTATACCGATGACGACCTGATGCTGCAGGCGGTGAGCCAGCAGGCGGAAGGCAGCGATGCCGATGATTTCACGCTGTTCCGCCCGTGGGCGAGCACGTATCCCGCCGATCGCGCCGACAGCGAGGCGTTTGTGCGCCGGCTGTCCCGCCCGACCTGGGACCAGGAAGGCCTGCCGCGCTATCGCCGGTTCTGGTACGAGGGCGACGATCGCGACCAGCCGCCGGTGCAACTGTGGGAAGCGGTCTATTACGAGCGCGATGCAGAGCCGGTGCGCAACATCCGCCAGACCTGCATGCTCTATGCCCGCGACCTGCGGCCAGAAGGAATCGAGCTACTGCTGGCGCTGGCGATGGAGCCCGAAGGCGGCGACTATACGCACGAGATCATGGTCGGGCTGCCGCTGGGGCCGGCTGAATTCACCGCCTGATGGGGGATGGCATGGACTATTTCACGCACGTGTTTTTCTTTGCCGCCGGACATTTCGTAGTCGCGTTCGGCCTCGCCTGCGTACTGCTCGCGCTGTTCAAGCGGGTCTACCAGATCTCCACGCCCTATGATGAGGCGAAGCTGATCGCCAAGGGCAACGTCGCCGCCGCGATCGCGCTGGCCGGGGCGATCATCGGTTTCGCGCTGCCGCTGGCATCGGCGCTGACCGAAACCGCCGATCCGATCGAGTTCACCGCCTGGGGCATCCTCGCCGGGTTCGTCCAGATCATCGCATCGCTGGTGGTGCGCCGCTTCGTGGTGCGCGACATGACCGCGCGGATCGAGGCGGGCAATGTCGCCAGCGGTATCTATCTTGGCGGCACGTCCGTCGGCGTCGGACTGCTCAACGCCGCCAGCATGACCTATTGAGGGCAAGCCCATGTCAAAGCCACCTTCAAGACCGGGGACCGATCCGTTCAGGCAGCCGTCCCGCCGCCGCATGCGTTCGGTCGCCGCCGGGCTGACCGTGATCGGGTCCGCCACGCTGCTGCCCGGCTGCGACCCCAGCCCCGATGAGCAGGCGCGCCAGCAGTTCGGCGCGCCGACCGAGGTCGCGGCGTTCAAGTCGGTCGCCGAATGCGTCGCCAGCGGCGACTACAACCAGAAACAGTGCGAGGATGCGCAGCGCAGCGCCGCCGCCAACGATGGCAAGGCCGCACCGCGCTTTGCCGAGCGGGAGCTGTGCGAGGGGCAGTTCGGCGCCGGATCGTGCCAGGTGCGCAATGAAGGCGGGCAGAGCTTCTTCACGCCGCTGCTCACCGGGTTCCTGATCGGCCAGCTGATGAACGGCGGCGGTTATCGCTATGGCGGATTGTACCGCGATCCGCGCAGCGATCGTTATTATTCCGGATCGGGCGGGTGGCTGTCCAACGGCGGCTATGGCGGACGCAATTACCGGTATCAGGTCGGCTCGCGCGCGATCACCGAGCCGGTGACGACCTCACGCATCCAGACGCGCAGTTCGGTGGTGTCGCGCGGCGGGTTCGGCGGACGGTCAAGTTCGTACGGTGGCGGCTGGGGCGGATAGACTTTTCGCCTTCCGCAGGCGGTCAGAAGATGCCGAGGAACTTGCTCTTCTTCTTGCCGTCCTTGCCCGCTTCGTCCTTTGCCGTCGTGCCGCTGCCGACATCGTCACGCTTCTCGCCCTTGGTCGTGCGCTGTCCGGCAGCGGTGGCGCCCGCCAGCACCGGGCCGCAGGCGGCGGACTTGGCATCGCCGACATCGATGAAGGCGAGGATGCCGCCGACCGGCGTCGCGACGAGCGACAGGCCCAGCGCGGTGCCGGCACGGCCGACCAGTTCGGGACTGATGACGTTGAGCGACGGCTTGGCGAAATAGCCGCCAAGGCCGACCGGCGACTGCGCCGAGATCAGGCTGAACTTCTTGCCGTCCGCCCGAAAGGCGAGGTCCATCGCCTCGCTGCGAAAGCTGAAGCCGCCGCGGCCCAGGATCACGTTCTTGCGCGTGTCGATCAGGATCGGGTCGGCGGCGGCGATTCCGTCGCGCACGGTGAAGCCGACAAGCCCGCAGTTGATCGCCACCGGCTCCTTCAGCTTCCCCTCGAACATCTTGTAGGCAAACGTGCCGAGGTCGAGCTCGGCTAGCTGGACGTTGCGCGTCCAGAACGTGCCTTGCGGCATGACAAAGGCGATTCGGCCGGTAGCGGTGGACAGCGATCGGTGGATCGTGTCGCCGCGTCCGTTCAGCCTGATCCGGCCGCGGATGGTCCCCGTCGTTCCGGCTTCGGCGACACCGTAGCCGGCCAGCAGCCGGCCCATCGGCGTCGGCGCAAGGCGAATGTCATAGCTGACCGCAGAGGGCCGCTGGCGTGTGTCGAACACGACATCCGACGCGACCTTGCCCCGCGCCATGGTGAACGACATCGGCGACAGCGCCAGCCGCCCGCGATCGAGCGCCAGCGTCAGGTCGATGTCTGAGATCGGCACGTTGCGCGATCGCACCGCCGCGATCGTCCACTTGAGCGAGGCGTCGAACCGCCGGATGGTGTCCACCGGGATCGCCGCATCGGGCATCAACCGCTGCGGCGCGGCGCCGGTGGCGGCCGCCGCGGCGACCGCGCCCCTGGTGGCGACGATGTCCGGGTTGTAGCCGATGAAGGGCGCGGCATCGATGATGTCGAGCTGCCGCGTGGCAAGCTTGGAATCGAGCCGCAGCCGGTCACCATTGGTCACCGTCAGGGTGCCGGTGACATCGGTGGCGCCGAACGTGCCCTTCATGTCGGTGAAGCGGTAGACGCCTTCGTCCTTCACCATCCGCGCGTTGAGCACGTACGTCCGCGTGCGCGGGATCGCCACGCCGATGATGTCGAGCAGTTCGGACAGATCGCGCCCGCGCGCGCGGGTCTGCAGCGGCACGTTCTCGATCTCCGCCAGCGACGGCAGCGTGCCCTTTACGTCGATGACGTTGTTCGCGGCCCAAGCGCGCAGGGTCAGCTGGTTCTCGCCGCGGCGGACGGTCGCGTCGGGGGACAACAGCTGCGCGGTGACGTGGAACGGCGTGGCGCGAAGGCGGCCATCGCCGTTGACCCCGACCGCACGGCCGATCTTCGCATCGCTGGCATTGATCTCGTCGATCGCCAGATTGGCGATCAGCTGCATCTTGGGGTCGACATAGCGCAGCGTGGTGCCGGTCACCGTCGCCTGATCGATCCGCGGCAGGTCGAGCGGCTTGCCGCCCTTGGTCTCGCTGAACGTCCAGGTGTTGTGCTGGCGGCCGGCATCCCACTCGAGGTCGACCGCGCCCTTGGTCAGGTCGAGCCAGTAGAGCCGCCGCTTGCCGAAGATCAGCGACAGCGGCGCGATCCGCGTGTCGATGCGATCGGCGGTGAACAGGTTGGGGCGGCTGGCCCATGCCGGGTTGGAGATCGCCAGACGCTCGGCATAGAACTTGATCCGCAGCGGCGCGAAATAGAGCTGAAAGTCGCCGTCTATGGTGACTTTGCGATGCGTCAGCGAACCGACCGTGCGTTCGAACGGGTGCTTGAGGAAGCGCCCCTTGGTGATGAACAGGATCAGCCAGACGGCAAAGATCAGCCCGACGATGACGATCAGCGTGTTGCGCACGATCCGCCGACGCCGCGACCGGCGCGCCGGCTGGGCGCTGGCCGGCTGCGCCGTGGCCGGCGGATCACCTTGATCAGTCATATCCATCGTTGCGGAGCGAGCGAGGGGAGGTTTTGTTTCCGCTTTGCGTGCGCTTGGTCGTCCGTCCGATCCCGCAATCGGAGGTGTGGGCAGGCCTTCAGGTGGCTTGCCCCGGATCGTCGTCATCGCCGTCATCGTCGCTGGCCGGCTCCAGCCCGAGCCGCTTCTCGGTCAGCGTCCGCCAGCCGGTGATGAACAGCGCGCCGGCCAGTGGCCCGACCACGATGCCGCTGAGGCCGACCAAATTGATCCCGCCCAGCGTCGTCACCAGCACCAGCCAGTCGGGAATGCCGGTGTCGCGGCCGACCAGGATCGGACGCAGCACGTTGTCGGCCATGCCGATCACCACCACGCCCGACACGATCACCACGATCGCCTGCCATGTCGCGCCGGTCGCCAGCAGATAGAGCGCGACCGGACCCCAGATGATCGCCGGACCGATCGCGGGCAGCAGCGCGGCGATCGCCATCAGCACGCCCCACAGCAGGGCCGCGGGCAGGCCGACAATCCAGAACGTGATCGCCCCCAATGCGCCCTGCACCAGCGCGACCACACCCGAACCCTTGATCGTCGCGCGCGATACGGCGACGAACTTGTCGGTGAAGCGCTGCGCGATCGCCGGCTCCAGCGGCATCCCGCGAACGAAGCTGGCGCCGATCCGCTCACCATCGCGCAACAGGAAGTAGGTGACATAGAGCCCGACGCCCGCGGCGAGCACGAACGAGGCCGCATTGGCACCGATCGAGAACGCCTGACGCGCGATGTTGCTGGCGCCGTCGCTGACCACCTTGGCGACACGGCCCTGCACCTGCTCGAAGCTGTTCAGACCCGAACTGTCGAGCAGCCGCTGCAACCGCATCGGCAGCGCATCGTGCATCTGCTGGAAATAGAGCGCGAAGTTGATCTGGCCGCTGCGCAGCTGGTTATAGACGCCCATCGCCTGGTCGACGACCATGCTGGCGATAATCACCGCCGGAATGACTACCGCCACGGTGATGATCAGCAGCGTCAGCGCCGCCGCCATGTTGCGGCGGTCGGGCCAGCGCGCGAGCAGCCGCTTGAACAGCGGCTGGAACAGCAGCGCCGCCAGCGCCGCCCACAGCAGCGCGCCGAGGAAGCTCGACACGACAAGGATCAGCCCCACCGTGATCAGCGTCAGGAACAGGATCAGCCCCCCGTTCTCAACGCGTTGTCGGTCGATCGTCATAGGGGGCCAAGCCTTCGCATGAGGAAGCGCGCCGGCCGGAAGGCACCGACGGCGCGTTTCGCCACCAAACCACCCGGCGGCCGATTTGCTCCGCCTAAAACACCGGCGGCCTGTCCCGGTCTGACTGCGGAAGCGTTTAGTGCGCCGCGCCCCAGCTGTGGCCCCAGCCGATCTCGACCCCCAGCGGTACGTCGAGCTGCACCGCCGGCAGCGCCGCCTCGGCCATCACGCGCGCGATCACCGGGCCGGCACGCTCGGCATCCGCCTCGGGCAGTTCGAACACCAGTTCGTCGTGCACCTGCAGCAGCATCCGCACGTGGCCGAGCCCCGCATCGTGCAGCGCGGGCAGCATCCGCACCATCGCGCGCTTGATGATGTCGGCCGAGGTGCCCTGGATCGGCGCGTTGATCGCCGCGCGCTCCGAGCCGGCGCGTTCGTTCTGCTGCTTGGGCTTGGAGCTGATCCGCGGAAACCAGGTCTTGCGGCCGAACAGCGTCTCGGAATAGCCGCGCTCACGCACCTGCTCCAGCGTGTGGACGATGTAGCGCTGGATGCCGGGGAACCGCTCGAAATAGCGGTCGATCATCGCCTGCGCCTCATCCCCGCTGACGCCAAGCCGCCCGCCCAGCCCCCAGCGGCTGATGCCGTAGAGGATGGCGAAGTTGATCGTCTTGGCGCGCGCGCGGGTGTCGCGGTCGACGATGCCGAACATCTCCTCGGCCGTGCGCGAATGGATGTCCTCGCCATTGGCGAAGGCTTCCTTCAGCGGCGGCACGTCGGCCATGTGCGCGGCCAGCCGCAGCTCGATCTGGCTGTAGTCGGCGCTGAGCAGCACCTGCCCCGGCTCGGCGACGAACGCCTCGCGGATCTGCCGGCCGATCTGGGTGCGGATCGGGATGTTCTGCAGGTTGGGATCGTTCGAGGACAATCGCCCGGTCTGCGCGCCGACGAGGCTGTAGGACGTATGCACGCGCCCCGTCCGCTCGTTGATCGCCGCCTGCAGCGTCTCGGTATAGGTCGAGCGCAGCTTGGTCAGCTGCCGCCATTCGAGCACTTTGGTGGCGACTTCCGCGCCCTGTCCGGCCAGCCCCTCGAGAATCGCCTGATCGGTCGAATACTGGCCGCTCTTGCCCTTGCGCCCGCCCTGGTAGCCCATCTTGTCGAACAGGATGCGGCCCAGCTGCTGTGGGCTGCCGATGGTGAACTCCTGGCCGGCGATGGCAAAGATCTCGGTCTCCAGCCCGGCGATGGCATGGGCGAACTCACCCGACAGCTGCACCAGCCGCTCGCGGTCGACCTTAATGCCTTCGCGCTCCATGCCGGCGACGACCGGGATCAGCGGCCGGTCGACCCGCTCGTAGATCCGCGTGCCGCCCTCGTCGGGCAGGCGGGGTTTCAGCAACTGGTGCAACCGCCAGGTGACGTCGGCATCCTCCGCCGCATAGCGCGTGGCGCGATCGAGCGGCACTTCGCCAAAGGGAATCGCCTTCTTGCCGGTGCCGCAGATGTCCTTAAACGTCAGCGTGGTGTGCGACAGGTGTCGGGTGGCCAGCTCGTCCATGCCGTGGCCGCCGCCGATCCCCTCGATCTGCCGACCGGCATCGAGGCAGAAGCTGATGATCATCGTGTCGTCGACCGGGCCGACCATCACGCCGTGCCGGGCCAGCACGTTGATGTCGTACTTGATGTTCTGCCCGACCTTGAGCACCGCATCGCTTTCCAGCAGCGGCTTCAGCGCGACGAGCGCGTCCGCCAGCGCGATCTGGGTGGGCCGCTCGGCAAACATGTCGGTGCCGCCATGGCCCAGCGGCACGTAGCAGGCCTGGTTCGGCCCGACCGCCAGGCTGATGCCGGTGAGGTCGGCACGCATCGCATCGAGCGCGCTCGTCTCGGTATCGATCGCCACCAGCCGCGCGGCAAACGCGCGGTCGATCCAGCCCTGCAGCGCCTCCTGCGTGGTGACGCATTGATAGGCGTCGAGATCGATCCCCGGCCATTCCGGGCGCGGCTGGCGCGTGCCCCTGGGGGCGGGCGCCGCTCCGGGGGTGACGGGCTTGGCCGGATGCAGCTGCGTGTTCGGGCCGGGACTGCCGGCGCCTGCGCCCAGTCGTTTGAGCAGACTGGTGAAGCCGTGAGTCGTCAGGAACGCGGCGAGCGGCTCGGGCGGGATCGCGGCGAGTGCGAAATCCTCAAGCGGTAGCGGCAGCGCGCAGTCTTCCTTCAGCTGCACCAGCACGCGCGACAGCCGCGCCATCTCGGCCCCGTCGATCAGCCGGTCGCGCAGCTTCGACGGCTTCATCCCCTCGGCGCTGGCAAGCGCGCCTTCGAGGTTGCCGTTGTCCTGGATCAGCTTGGTCGCGGTCTTTGGGCCGATGCCGTAGATGCCGGGCACGTTGTCCACCGCATCGCCCATCAGCGCGAGCACGTCGCCGACCAGTTCAGGCACGACGCCGAACTTCTCGACCACTTCGGCGACATCGATCCGCTGGTTCTTCATCGTATCGAGCATGTCGATACAGCCGCCACCCTGGCTGCAGCGGCCGACCAGCTGCATCAGGTCCTTGTCCGAGGAGACGATCGTCACGTCCCAACCGCGCAGCGTCGCGGCGCGCGCATAGGAGGCGATCAGGTCATCCGCCTCAAGGTTGTCCTCCTCGATACAGGCGAGGCTGAAGGCGCGGGTGGCGTCGCGAATCAGCGGGAACTGCGGCACCAGATCCTCGGGCGGATCGGGCCGGTGCGCCTTGTATTCGGAATAGAGCTCGTTGCGGAACGAGTGCGATCCCTTGTCGAGAATCACCGCCAGGTGAGTCGGGCCGTCGGCCTTGTTGAGGTCCTCGGCCAGCTTCCACAGCATGGTGGTATAGCCATAGACCGCACCGACCGGCGTGCCTTCGGGATTGGTGAGCGGGGGCAGGCGGTGATAGGCGCGAAAGATATAGGCCGAACCGTCGACGAGGTAGAGATGCTGCTTGGGCTCCATGGCGGGCGGTGTAGCAGCGGGGCGATGCGCCGTCAGCAGCGATGCGGCACACCCCGATCGGGGCTGCGCATGCGACGATATGCCCTTTGCAACCGACGAACGACGATCCGTGCCTGAACGGCGCCAGATCGCGCTTGATCTCCATTCATCGTGGTTTCATTAACCTGCGCTAGACCTTAGGGTACTCGATGTTGACCGTTGTGTGCTGTCGCTTGCCGACTAGCGCTTGCATGCGGGTGCCAAGCCGATTATGCGAAAACTCCGAAGTCTACCGAACAGGTAGGCTATCGGCCCGGCCATGTTCTTGACTTGCGCCGTGTGTTGTCCACTCGCTGTTCAAGGATTGTTGTACATGCGCAAGTTCGTTCTCCTCGCCGCCGCCGCCGCCGGCGTGCTCTCGCTCTCGGCCTGCAAGGGCAGCACCGACGCCACCGCCACCGACTCGACCGACTTCGCGACCGACGCGATGGCGACCTCGTCGGACGTTGCTGCTGAAGCTTCGATGGCTTCGGAATCGGCCGCGATGGCTTCGGGTGCCGCTGTTTCGGCTTCGGCCGCTGCCAGCGATGCCGCTGCCGTGACCGCCGGTGCGGCTTCGGAAGCCGCCGCCGACGCTTCGAGCGCGATGTAAGCCTTACCGCTTATACGTGTTACGCGAGGGCGCGGGGACTTCGGTTCCCGCGCCCTTTCGTTTGTCCGCTGGCGTCGGCAAATCGCAGGCCGGATGATCGCCTGCGTAGGCGGGCCGCGCAAACACGGCCGCCGGATCGATCAGGCGACGGTCGCGCGACTCAGCGCGAGGCGAGCGCCTCGCTGGCATAGCCATCGTAGATCGCACGGGAGATTGTCGCGATCCGGGCGTCACGGGCGATCTTGGTGCCCTGACCCGTCACGTAGATCGCAACCGCGATCGATCGGCCGCTGGGCGTCGTGATGACGCCGACGTCGCTCGCGGTGTTGGACAGGGTGCCGGTCTTGTGCGCGATCTGGATGCCTTCGGGCAGATCGGCCTTCAGGCGATGACGTCCGGTGAGGCACCGCGTCATCGTGCCCAGCAGCACGTTCTGGCTGGTGGGGCTGAGCCACTGGCCACGGTAAAGGCCCGAAAGCAGTTGCACCATCGCCACCGGGGTGGTGCTGTCGCGCCGGTCGATCGTCACCGCCGGGTTCACCGCGCCATCGTCGCGCACCAGCGTGGCAATGTCGCGGTCCATGCGGATGCCGCTGTTGCCGGTCTTGCGCAGCCACGCGTTGACCGCGCGAGGGCCGCCAACCGCGGCGAGCAGGGCATCGGCCGCCTGGTTGTCGCTGCGGGTCAGCGACAGGTCGATCAGGCCCAGCGCGCTCATCATCGAACCGGCACGTACGGGCGCGATTGGCCCGTCGAACTTGCGCGACGGCAGCGGCACCATCAGCGGGTACTGCGTGTTCAGGCTGTAGATGCCGTGATCGACGCCATCGAGGAAGGTGGCGGCGATCGCGATCTTGCTGGTGCTGGCGAGCGGGAAGGGCTGGTCGCCCATCACCGTCACCGCACGGCCGCTGGTCAGATCCACCGCCGCAACGCCGATTCGGCCCTGCGACGCATTGGCCAGCGCGGCGATTCGCGCGCTGAAATTGCCGACTGCCGTCGTCGGCAGCACGGGCACCACGACGCGCCGCGCAGCCGGCGCACTCGGCGCCGCCCAGCTGTCGGGCACCGGGACCATGCGGGTGGAAGGAATCGAACGTGCGGCAGGCCGGACGATCGGCACCGCGACGGGCGCGACCGGGGCAAATGTCTGGTCGAACGTCGATTCGAACGGTGCCGCTTCACCGGACTGCGCGGCGGCCTGCATACCGAACGAAAACGCCGCCGCGAGGGCGACTACGGCGACTTTGCCGCGCTGCGCCATGCCGCGCCTGTTGCTGAAGATTGTCACTGGTGTTCCCTAAACCCCCGGGGATGGAACAATGCTTAATTTATGGGCAGGGATCGACATAGATGGCCGCGGCGGAACGGTGTTCTGATGCGCCGAGCCGATTATCGTGTGAGAACGGCCGGCGTCGGCGCACATCAGATGACGTACTGCGATCCCAGTTCGATCACGCGATTGGGTGGAATGTTGAAATAGTCGGTGGGGTCGGCGCCGTTGCGATAGAGCGCGATGAAGATCAGGTCCTGCCAGCGCGGCATGCCGACATCGCTCGCCGCGGCGAAGCTGTTGCGGCCGATGAAGTAGCTGGCTTTGGCCGCGCCGGTGATCGCGCAGCCGCCGGTCGTCAGGTCCTGGCTGACCATCGGCGTCTCCATGAAGCCATAGCGCAGCTCGATCCGGGTGAAGTTGTCGTCGAGTCGCTCGATCCTGATCCGTTCGGTCGGATCACACCAAGGCTTGGTCAGCGTACGGATCGTGGTGATGTAGTTCATCCGGTGCAGCACATGATTATGCTTGATGTTGTGCAGCAGCGCATGCGGGGTGAGCTCGCTGTTGCCGGTCAGGTACACTGCGGTGCCCTCCACCCGGTTGGGCGGGCGCGCGGCCAGGATCCGCGCCATGTCGACCATCGGCAGCGAATCGGCCTGCTCCAGCTTGCGCACCATCGTGCGGCCACGAACCCAGGTATACATGATCAGCAGCAGGACCGCGGCGACCAGCAGCGGCACCCAGCCGCCTTCGATGACGCGCAGGATATTGGCGCCGAAGAACAACAGGTCGATCGCCAGGAACGGCGCGATCACCGCCGCCGCCAGCGGCAGGCTCCAGCCCCAGCGGCGATGGATGACGACGAAGGCGAGGCACGAGGTGACGACCATCGTTCCGGTCACCGCGATGCCATAGGCGGCGGCCATCGCGGTCGAACTGCGAAAGCCCAACGCCAACGTGACGACGCCGGCCAGGATCATCCAGTTGACCGAGCCGATGTAGATCTGCCCCGCATGCCCTTCCGAGGTCTGGCGGATGTGCAGCCGGGGCAGCAGGCCCAGCTGGATCGCCTGCTGAGTCAGGCTGAACGCGCCGGTGATCACCGCCTGGCTGGCGATGATCGTCGCCGCGCAGGCCAGCAGCACCATCGGCAGCCGCACCGCATCCGGGATCATCAGGAAGAACCAGTCGAGGTTGGCGAACGGTTTGCCGATCTCGTTGGCGTCGGCCAGCGTCTTCATCGCGAACGCGCCCTGGCCAAGATAGTTGAGGCACAGCGCCGGGAACACCAGCACCGTCCAGCCGAGCCGGATCGGGGCGACCCCGAAATGGCCCATGTCGGCGGTCAACGCCTCCGCGCCGGTCACCGTCAGGAACACCGCCCCCAGCACGAACAGCCCGAGCACGCCATGGCCGGTGACGAACAGGACCGCATGCCAGGGCAGGAACGCGGCGAAGATCGCCGGATTGTCCTTGATATGGATCGCGCCGACTGCGGCGATCGCCAGGAACCAGACGATGCACACCGGCCCGAACAGGCGCGAGACGACCGCGGTGCCGCGCGACTGGATCAGGAACAGCGCGACCAGGATGGTGATGCTGATCAGCAGGATGCGCTGATCGGTGAACACCGGGCCGACCCCGGGGATCGATTTCAACCCCTCGACCGCGGACAGCACCGACAGCGACGGGGTGATGATCGCATCGCCATAGAACAGCGCCGCGCCGATCGCGCCCAGCGCGGTGACGAGCACGGCGCCGCGCCGGGTGCCCCGCCGCGCCAGCGCGAGCAGGGCGAGCACGCCGCCTTCGCCTTCGTTGTCGGCACGCATCAGCAGCAGCACGTACTTGATCGAGACAATCAGGATCAGCGCCCAGAGCATCAGGCTCATGACGCCGATGATCTCTTCGCGCTCAAGCCCGTCGGATGCCGCCTGACTGAGTGCCTCGCGAAAGGCGTAGAGCGGGCTGGTGCCGATGTCGCCGAACACCACGCCGATCGCCCCCACGGTCAAGGGCAGCAGCCGGTGATGGCCGGGGCCATGGCTGTCGCTGAGTGCCGGAGTGCTGCTGGAAGACGTGGTGTCAGCCTGACAATCGGCTGGCGTGGACATGGCGCTCTGCATGGAAAGCCTTATTCGCCCGAACTGGGTCGGCGCGGCATCTACGCCTAGTTTTGCGCCAGGCAACCTTAATCGTCGCACCGAATGACGCATTGCGGTGCCGGGCCGGATTTCGGCCGCCCGCGAGGCGTGATCGGCAAAGAAAAAGGCCGGGGGATCGCTCCCCCGGCCCGTTTCGGCAATCGTGACTGGTCGGGGACTTAGAAGTCCATCCCGCCCATGCCACCCATGCCGCCGCCGCCACCCATGGGCATCGCCGGCTTGTCATCGGGACGGTCGCTGATCGCCGCTTCGGTGGTGATCAGCAGACCAGCGACCGAGGCCGCATCCTGCAGCGCGGTACGGACGACCTTGGTCGGGTCGATCACGCCGGCGGCAGTCAGGTTCTCGTACACGTCGGTCGAGGCGTTGAAGCCGAACGTCTCGTCGTTGCGGTCGAGCAGGCGCCCGGCCACCACGGCGCCGTCATGGCCCGCGTTCTCGGCGATCTGACGCAGCGGGGTCTCGATCGCCCGGCGGACGATGTCGATGCCGCGCGTCTGGTCCTCGTTGAAGCCCTTCAGCCCTTCGAGTGCCTTGGTCGCATAGAGCAGCGCCGTACCACCACCGGGGACGATGCCTTCCTCGACCGCGGCGCGGGTCGCATGCAGCGCGTCGTCGACGCGATCCTTGCGCTCCTTGACCTCGACCTCGGTGGCGCCGCCGACCTTGATCACCGCAACACCGCCGGCCAGCTTGGCCAGACGTTCCTGCAGCTTCTCACGATCATAGTCGCTGGTCGTCGATTCGATCTGCGAACGGATCTGCTCGACCCGCGCCTTGATCTCGTCGCCCGAACCGGCGCCATCGACGATCGTCGTGTTGTCCTTGTCGATCGACACCTTCTTGGCCTGGCCCAGCATGCCCAGCGTGACGTTCTCGAGCTTGATGCCGAGATCCTCGGAGATCATCTCGCCCGCGGTCAGCGTCGCAATGTCGCCCAGCATCGCCTTGCGGCGATCGCCGAAACCGGGAGCCTTGACGGCGGCGATCTTCAGGCCGCCACGCAGCTTGTTGACCACCAGCGTGGCCAGCGCCTCGCCTTCGATATCCTCGGCGATGATCAGCAGGGGACGACCCGACTGCACCACGGCCTCGAGAATCGGCAGCATCGACTGGAGGTTCGACAGCTTCTTCTCGTGGATCAGGATGTACGGGCTCTCGAGCTCGACCGTCATCTTGTCGGGGTTGGTGACGAAGTAGGGCGACAGGTAGCCGCGATCGAACTGCATGCCTTCGACGACATCAAGCTCGAACTCGAGACCCTTGGCCTCCTCGACGGTGATGACGCCTTCCTTGCCGACCTTTTCCATCGCTTCCGCGATCTTCTGGCCGACTTCGACGTCGCCGTTGGCCGAGATGATGCCGACCTGGGCGATCTCGGACGAACCCGCGACGGGCTTCGAACGGTTCTTCAGATCCTCGACGACCTTGGTCACGGCAAGATCGATGCCGCGCTTCAGGTCCATCGGGTTGATGCCGGCGGCGACCGACTTCATGCCTTCACGCACGATCGCCTGGGCGAGCACGGTGGCGGTGGTGGTGCCGTCACCGGCAAGGTCGTTGGTCTTCGAGGCCACTTCGCGCAGCATCTGCGCACCCATGTTCTCGAACCTGTCCTTGAGCTCGATCTCCTTGGCGACGGTAACGCCGTCCTTGGTGATGCGCGGGGCGCCGAAGCTCTTTTCGATGACGACGTTGCGACCCTTGGGGCCGAGCGTGACCTTGACCGCGTTGGCCAGCGTATCGACACCGGCGAGGATGCGCTCACGCGCGTCGCGCGAGAATTTTACGTCCTTGGCTGCCATTTTTCTTGTTCCTTTAAAAGCGTTGAGGGAAGCGGGGTCTCAGGCGATGACGCCGAGGATGTCGCTTTCCTTCATGATGATCAGGTCTTCGCCGTTGACCTTGACCTCGGTGCCCGACCACTTGCCGAACAGCACGCGGTCGCCCACGTTGACGTCGAGCGGGGTGATCTTGCCATCATCGGCACGCGTACCGGTGCCGGCAGCGACGATCTCGCCCTCTGCGGGCTTTTCCTTGGCGCTGTCGGGGATGATGATGCCACCGGCCGTCTTTTCCTCGGCCTCGATGCGGCGCACCAGCACGCGATCGTGCAGCGGGCGAAAGTTCATGGGCGCTCTCCTATTGTAACGGAACTGTCTTGGCACTCGAACCTGCCGAGTGCTAGCGCGCCGCATATGGTCCGACTGCCGAGGCCCGTCAACTGGCGTGAACGTGCATTTCGACTGAAGGGACTTCGCGGTGCGGCGCAGCGATGCGGTCGCGCCGCGACCAGCGCAGCAGCAGCAGCGCGGCGACGATCACCAGGCCGACCGCGAGGCCGATCCAGATGCCGGTCCCGCGCATCGGCGTGCCGAGCCCCAGCACCGCGGCGATGAGGAAACCGCCGAGCCAATAGCCCAGCACCGCGATCACCATCGGCACGCGCGTATCCTGGATGCCGCGCAGCGCGCCCGCGGCGATCGCCTGGACGGCNAGCATCGCGGCCGAGAACCCGGCGAACAGCATGCCGGTGATCAGCGCCGCCCAGCCGGCCCGGCCCACCGCGGCGGCATCGCGCGCGCCGTGATGATAGCCGACGCGGATCGTCGCGGCTTGCCCGACGCCGAACGGCACCTGGAAGAAGAACGCGGCGATCTGCAGCGCGATTGCGTGCGCGGCGAGCTCGGCATCGCCGATCCGCCCCATCAGGAACGCCGCGCTGGAGAACATGCCGCCTTCCGCCACGATCGTCGCGCCGATCGGCAGGCCGATGCGGACGAGATCGGCAAAGCGTTCGCGATCGACGCGCCACCAGCGGCCGAGCAGGTGGAAGCGGCGTAGCCGCCGATCGAGCAGGATCACCGCGGCATAGGCGCCGGCCGTGATGACGGAGGTGATCACCGTGGCGATCGCCGATCCATCGAGGCCCAATGCCGGCAGCCCGAGATTGCCGAAGATCAGCAGCCAGTTGCCCGCCGCATTGACCACGATCGCCAGCGCGGTGATCACCGTGGCGAACGCCGGCCGGCCGAGCGCGGCGACGCAGACGCGCAGCACGTTGGCGATCAGCATCGGGATCACCGCCAGCGACAGCATGCGGATGAAGTGCCCGGCGACCGCGGCCAGCCCCGCATCCTGCCCGGTGGCGATCATGATCCGCTCACCCAGAAAGCACACGCCGATGCCAACGACGCCGCTCGCCACCGCCAGCCACAGCGCCATCCGCACCGACCGCCGCACCTCGCGCACCGCATTGCGCTTGCGCCCGATCTCGGCGGCGATCAGCGGCGACACCGCGCTGGTCAGCCCCGTCAGCCCGAACACGACGAGGCTGAACAGCGCGACGGCGAGGCTCGACGCCGCCAGCGCATCCTGCCCCAGCCGCGCGACGAAGATCACGTCACTGGCATAGACCGCCATCTGCAGCACATTGGCCAGCGCGAGCGGCGCCGCCAGCCGCAAGGTGGCGGCAAGCTCTATGCGAAAGGGGGAGTGCGGCGGCGTGGACATGGCGCGCGCTGCTTAGGCGGGGCGCGGCGCGGGGGGAAGGGCAGTCGCGGACAGATCACCCGGGCGAAAAGACATACCGGCTGCTTCCGCAGGCGGCGTTAGTCTGACCGGCAAGGGCACCGCACTTTATTTCGACAATAATGCCCGGCTCAAAGCATCCGCCGGCGCTGCCAGCCGTACATTTGGGCAGGGCCTGCACGAAAGTTGGTCTTGAACGGGAGAGTTGATGCCATGAAGACCTTTTTCGCCTGCGCGGCAGCCATTGCCGCGCTGTCATCGACGCAAGCCTCGGCGGCGCAGTTCACCTTCAGCTTCGATACGACCAGTACGCTGTTCGGCGGCCCGACGCAGACGGTGCGCGGCCTGTTCGAAACCTCGGATGTCGCAGTCCAGCGCAACGGTGAGACGGCGCTGGCGATCACCGGGATATCGGGGCTGATCAACAACGTGGCCATCAGCGGCCTCTTCGACGCGCCTGGCAACCCCACCTACTATTACTTCACGACGGGTCCGACGTTCCTCGACGGCAGCGGTGTTCGCTTCAATGCCGGTGCTGCCACCAACATCGCCTTCTTCCATCAGGACGGGATGCCGGCCGACGCGTACCGGATCAATGGTAACGGCACGATCTCGGCGTTCGGCCCGGCCTCATCGGCTCCGGCCGCCGCGGCCGTTCCCGAACCCGCAACCTGGGCGATGATGCTGATCGGCTTTGGTCTGATGGGTGTGACGATGCGCTATCGCGGCCGCAGGACGGCATCCTACGCCTGAGCGGCGTAATCCGGATGATCCAGGCAAGCCGCCGCCCCGGTGGGGTGGCGGCACTTCGCCCTGGCTGCGAAAGCTGCGCAGAGGATCGGCTGATCCATCGGCTCTAGCCGGAACACTGGTGGGCGGTGAGGGGCTCGAACCCCCGACCCTCTCGGTGTAAACGAGATGCTCTACCAACTGAGCTAACCGCCCGCTGCGTCGTCCTCGCCGCGCTCCGCGGGCTATCGCCGGATGTGCGCGGCGCGTCAATCGGCTTGGCGGCGGGGCGCGCGCAGGTGGCTTGTGGTGGATCGCTGCAGGGGGCATCAGGTGGCAAAACAAGACTGATGGAAGGATGCCGCCGATGACCGCCGAGACCGCTACGGAGACTGCCGCGCCACGATCGCTGGACGATATCCGCGTCGCCTACGATGCACCCGATCATGTGCCCGCCGACCGCGTGGTCGATCTCAATTGGGCGATGGGCAGCCGGCCCAACGATCTGGTCGATCCCTATCTGCCGGTCGACTGGCTGGCGGGCGAGGACATTCCCCGGCTGTTGTTCAACGCGCCGTCGGGGGCGGGGCTGGGCGCGGTCGCGGGCGGTGGCCGCGGATCGTGGGTCGTCTCGCATTACAAGGATATCGAGCGGGTCTACAGCGACAACGCGATCTTCTCCAATCAGGGTACGGCCGAGTTCCAGCGGCTGATCGGCGAGACGTTCAAGTCGATCCCGCTGGCGATCGATCCGCCCGATCACCAGCAGTACCGCTATTTCCTGATGCCGTGGTTCGCGCCGTCCAAGCTCAACAAGATGGACGCCGACATCCGCGGCCTGGTCAACGAGATGATCGACGCGTTCGCGACATCGGGCGAGGTCGACATCGCCTGGGATTTCGGGCGCGTGTTCCCGGTGCGCATCTTCATGAAGCTGATGGGCTTTCCGCCACCGATGTTCGAACAGTTCCTAGATTGGGAATGGGACATCCTGCATTCGGGCAAGCTGGAGACGATGCAGGCGGCGCTGCGCGGCGTGCTCGATTTCCTGCGCGGGTTCATGGCGGAAAAGCGCCGTGAGCCCGACGATGCGCTGGTCAGCTACATCGTCAACACCCCGCTCAAGGATCGCGCGCTGACGGAGGACGAGCAGATCGGCATGGTCTGGTTCCTGTGGCTGGGCGGACTCGATACCGTGGCGGCGACGATCAGCCAGATGTTCCGCCGCATGGCGCTGGAGCCCGCGATCCAGGATGCGCTGCGCGCCGATCCCGCGCTGATCCAGACCGCGGTCGAGGAATTCCTGCGCACCCAGCCGATCCTGAGTTCGGCCCGGCTGGTCAAGGAAGACTTCGAATGGCACGGCATCCAGCTGAAGGCCGGCGACGGCGTGCAGTGCCTCAACCCCGCGGGCAACTTCGACCCCACCCAGTTCGCCGATCCGCGCAAGTTCGACCCGGCGCGCAAGGGCAACCGCCACTTCACGTTCGTCGCCGGCGTGCATCTCTGCCTGGGTGCACCGCTGGCCCGCCGCGAACTGCGCATCCTGCTTGACGAATGGTTCCGGCGGATACCGCCGTTCCGGGTCAAGGAAGGCGCGGATACCACCGTGTTTCCGGGGCTGATGTCGATCCGCAACCTGCCGCTCGTCTGGGATGGGTCCAAGGCGATCTGAGCCAAGGCGGGAACCTGTCAGTTGCAGAAAGACATGGTTCACCCTGCATCAAAGTGACCGGGCGTCATGAAGCGTCATCGGTTCGGCAGGGAGCGTGTGGCATGAGGACGAAGTGGCTTGCGGCGGCGATGGCGGTCTGCGCGCTGGCGGTGCTGGATGTCGCCGGCGGCCATTCTCACGCCGATGCCGCGCTGCCGGCCCCGCGCAATGATGCGGCGACGATGCCGATGGTGGCGCAGCCGGCGGACGTGGCCGGCCAGCTTTCGGTGATGACCTACAATGTCGAGGGTCTGCCGTGGCCGATCGCGCACGGCCGCCCGCCGGAGCTCGAGCGGATCGGCGATCGGCTGGCGGCGCTGCGCCGTACGGGCGAGCAGCCGCATGTCGCGATGTTCCAGGAAGCCTTCATCGATGATGCCAAGGCGATCGCGGATGCGGCGGGCTATCGCTATGTCGCCTATGGGCCCGACGGGGAGGATGCCGGCCGGGCGCCGTCACCGGCCGCGCCGCTGGGTGCCGGGTTCGCCGCCGGATCATCGTGGCTGAAGGGGGAGCGCATCGGCAAGTGGGAGGACAGCGGTCTGATGATCGCATCCGACTATCCGATCGTCGCCGTCCGCAAGATGGCGTTCCCCGATGACGCCTGTGCCGGCTACGATTGCCTTGCGAGCAAGGGCGTGCTGGTCGCCTGGATGAAGGTGCCTGGCGTTGCCCGGCCGATCGCATTCGCCGATACCCACCTCAACTCGCGCCGATCCTCTGGCGTGGCGTTCGACCGGGCGGACGCGGCGCAGGCGTGGCAGGTGGGCGCGGTGCGCGGCTTCGTGACGAAGGTGGTGCCCGCGGCGGACGATCTGGTGTTCGGCGGCGATTTCAACATCGGCCGCGTCCCGGGACGTATCGCCGCCGCGACAATCCACGGCGGCCCGCTGCCCGGTGCGCAGGAGGCGATCGCCCTGGCCGGCCATGACGGAGACTATGCGCCGGCCGAGGCCAGGGACTTCGCGCATGTCGTCCACCACGGCAAGGACAAGCAGTATTTCCGCACCGGCACTGGCGCAGGCGCCGATGGCCGGCTGACGCTGCGGCAGGTGTGGGTGCCGTTCGGCACCGAACGCGACGGTTCGATGCTGTCCGATCACATGGGGTATGTCGCCGATTACAGCCTGGACGCGCGCGGCAACCGGCCGGTGTGACTTACATCGCCGGCGCGACGACCTCACCCAGATCGGAGAAATAGGCGGTCATCGCCGCGCGCGACCGGTCGGTCAGCGTGATGAACGCGCGGCGGCGGTCCTGATCGTCTTCGCTGCGCGCCAGCAGCCCGCCTTCGGTCATTTGGCGGATCCAGCGCAGCGCGGTGGTCGGCGGCACCGATGCGGCGATGCAGAGCGAGCTGACCGAGACACGCACGCGCTCGGCCGCCGCGGCGGTGAGATCAAGCAGCATGTCCCAGGCGGGATCGGCGAACAGTTCGGGGTCGAGATAGCGCCCGCGCAGCTGGCGCTGGCGGATGATCTGCCGCACCAGCCGCGGATCGGGCAAGGCGTCGGCGTGCCGACCGCTGCTGCGACGATCGGGCTGCAGATCGGCGTGGCGCGGCTCGCTGCGCCAGCCCGGCTGCGTCGCCCGTACCGCCTCGGGATCGCGCCACGGGGTGGGATCGAAGCGGAACAGGGTGTCGTCGCCGGCGATCCCCGGCGGTGCGGCGATCTGGCCGGCGCGCGGGGCGGCCAGGCGATCGAGCCGCCGGGCGATCTGTCCGACCTGCTCGGTCAGCCGCAGCATCGCCATGCGGTCTTCCTCCGACAGCTCGTGCACGCTCGATCGCGAGATGCGCGCCATCGCCTCACCCAGCGCCACCACCCGATCAGCGCGAGTCGGATCGACCAGCAGTTGCGGGTGCGAGCGATCGAGGCAGCCGAACACATCGTCCAGCGCCGACACCGATGTCGAGACGATCAGCCGCGTGCCGTCCTGAGCCGCGCGCAGATCGAGCCGGCACAGCGCCGCCATCGTCGCGGCATCGACCACCGGGCAGTCGATCAGCACCAGGTCGCCCAGCGTTGGCACGGCTTCGTTCGCCAGTGTGTCCAGTCCGGTTTCGAGCACGATGCTGAGGCCGGCGGCAGAGGCATCGTCGCGCAGTTCGGCGCGCAGCGCGGGGCGATCGGCAAAGATCGATAACGCCGCGGTCAGCCGCGTGTCGGCTTTCGCCGGATCCTTGTCATATACGAACTGTGCCTGCGCCATGATCCCTGAACCCCATCCAACCTTACGCGAACAGGATGAGAACAGGCGATCAATGAGTCAACCGGGTCCCGGTCAATTCCTGCGGTCAGGCCCAGCCGCCAAGCTCCCGCCGGATCAGCGCCTCGATCATCGCCATGCCGGTGTCGTGGGCATTGAGGCAGGACAGCGCGGCAAAGTCGCTGCCGCCGGCGCCCAGGAACTGGTCGCGTCCACGGATCGCCAGTTCCTCCAGAGTTTCGAGGCAGTCGGCGGAAAAGCCGGGCGCGGCGATCGCCAGCCGCCGGGTGCCGCGCGACGCCTCCGCCGCCAGCACCGCATCGGTATAGGGCTCAAGCCACTTGGCGCGACCGAAGCGGGACTGGAACGCGACCTCGACCCGCAGCGTGGGATAGCGGGGGGCGAGCGCCGCGGTCAGCAGCCGGCCGGTCTTCTGGCAGTGGCAGTGATAGGGATCGCCCAGGTGCAGCGTCCGCTCGGGCATGCCGTGGAACGACAGCAGCAGCGTCTCGGGCACGAATGGCAGCGCATCGATCTGCGCGCCGAGATCGGCCGCCAGCGCATCGATATAGAGCGGATCGTCGTGATAGGGCGGCAGCGTGCGGATCGCCGGCACCCAGCGCATCTTTGCCAGCGCCTGCCCCAGCGCATCGACCACCGAACCGGTCGTCGCGCCCGAATATTGCGGGTACATCGGCGCGATCAGGATGCGGTCGCAGCCGGCCTCCTTCAACCGGGCGAGTTCGACCGCGAGTGCCGGATTGCCATAGCGCATCGCCCAGCCGACCTGCACCGCATCGCCCAGCCGCTGCTGCAGCGCGATCGCCTGCGCCGCGGTGATCGCGGCAAGCGGCGAGCCGTCCTCGGTCCAGACCTGCGCATAGGCATGAGCCGACTTCTTCGGCCGGACATTGAGGATGATGCCGCGCAGGATCGGCTGCCAGGCGATCGGCGGGATCTCTACCACCCGGCGATCGGACAGGAATTCACCCAGATAACGTTTGACCGCGCGCGGCGTGGCATCGTCGGGCGTGCCGAGATTGACCAGCAGCACGCCGATGCGGCCGGTGCGGACCACAGGATGTTCGGGCGGAAGTTGCATCGCGCTCATGCCGCGGTCCTGTCGAGCCAGTCGGAAACCTGTGCGGCGATCGCGGCGAAAGCCTGCACCTGCGGACCGTCTCCCGCGGCGGGCGGGGTGCCTGCGTCGCTCGCCAGCCGGATCGCCATGTCGAGCGGGATGCGGCCGAGGAACGGCAGGCCGAGTTCGCCCGCCGCGCCTTCCGCGCCGCCGCTGCCGAACGGATCGCTGACCTCTCCGCAATGCGGGCAGGCATAGCCGGCCATGTTCTCGACCAGACCCACGATCGGCACCTGCGTCTGGCCGAACAGGTCGATCGCGCGGCGCGCATCGATCAGCGCAAGATCCTGCGGGGTCGAGACGATCACCGCGCCGGCGGGCCTGAATTTCTGCAGCATGGTCAGCTGCACATCGCCGGTGCCCGGCGGCAGGTCGACCACCAGCAGCTCGATATCGCCCCAGTGCGCGTCGAGGAGCTGGCCGAGCGCATTGCTCACCATCGGTCCTCGCCAGGCGATCGCCTTGTTCGGCGCGATCAGGTGGCCCATCGACAGCAGCGGCACGCCCCATTCGCCGACGATCGGCTCCATGCGGCTGTCGTGCGCCTTGGGCTTCTGGCCCTCGCTACCCAGCAGACGCGGCTGCGAAGGGCCGGAGATATCGGCGTCGACCAGCCCGACCTTGCGCCCGAGCCGCGCCAGCGCGATCGCGAGGTTGGCGGACAGGGTCGACTTGCCGACGCCGCCCTTGCCCGATCCCACCGCCAGGATGCGCCGCGCGGGCTTTGCCGGGGCAGCGGCGCGATCGGCGGTGAGGGCGACCCGCACCTCGTCGACACTGGCCTGCGCCTGCAGCGCCTGCTTCACCGTGCCCTCGATCGCGGTGCGCGCCGGCGCGTCTTGCCCGGCGACATCGAGCACCAGCGTCGCGATCCTTTCGGCCAGCCGGGCCGACCGGACGAGGCTGCGCAACTCGGCGGGAAGCGCGGCGGTCAGTCTGCGGGCATCGTCGTCCGGCGTCTTGGGGTCAGGCGTGTCGGGCTGCTGCATCGCCCGGCGCCTAGAGCGTTCCTGGCCCAAGTGGAAGCGCCGGCAGTAACGCATTGGCGGCGAACGAATGATGCCTGGAAGTGAAAAAGCATGGCCAGACCCTGTATTTGTTCCGCGCGCGCCCTATAAACAGGGCCATGAAAACAATCGGAGGCGGGATCGCACGCGGCGTCCTCGGCATGGCAGGACGGCGCAGCCCCTGGGGCGGTGCAAAGGGCGATGGGTCTGACGGCGATGGCGTCCCGCCCGAGGGTGGCGACGAGTCGGACGCAGGCGAAGGGGAATCCCCCGAAAAGCCGCCCAAGCCCCGTTCTGACGGTGCGAAGGGCCCGCGCAACCCGTGGCTTCCCCCGAGCGACACCCCGCCGCCCCGGCGGACCGCGAGCATCGAGGACATCTTTCGCTCGCGCGAAAAGCGCGGCGCCGGCAAAGGTCCGGGCGGCGGACTGGGCGGATTGCCCGGCGGCGGCATCCCGCGCCTGCCGCAGCGTGCCGACGGCAAGAGCTGGACGCCGCTGATCGTCGCCGGTGCTGTGCTGGTCTGGCTGGCGCTGAGCACGACGCACATGATCGGCCCCAAGCAGCAGGGCATCGTCACCACGTTTGGCAAGTATTCGCGCACCGTCGATCCCGGCGTCGCGCTGACCCTGCCGTGGCCGATCCAGAAGGTCGCGACGACCGACGTCACCTCGATCAAGCGTGATTCGATCCCTGAAGGCGAGGGCGAGAAGCTGATGCTGACCAGCGACCAGAACCTGGTCGATCTCAGCTATCTGGTGCGCTGGAACATCAAGAACCTGAAGCTCTATACCTTCCAGCTTGCTGATCCGGACGAGACCGTGCGTGAGGTCGCCGAGGCGGCGATGCGCGGCTCGATCGCCGAACTGCCGCTGCGCGATGCGCTGGGCGGGGCCGGGCGGGCACAGATGGAGCAGGACGTGCGCCAGCGGATGCAGGCGCTGCTCGATGCCTATCGCTCGGGCGTGCAGATCCAGGGTGTCGAGATCAAGAAGGCCGACCCGCCGGGCAAGACGCTCAGCGCGTTCCAGGGCGTGACCGCCGCGCAGCAGGATGCGCAGCGCGATCTCAGCAACGCGCAGGCGTGGGCGGCGCAGCTGATCGCGCAGTCGCAGGCCAATGCCGCATCGTTCGACAAGGTCTATGGCCAGTACAAGCTGGCGCCCGAAGTGACCAAGCGGCGGATGTATTACGAGACGATGGAGCGCGTGCTGCAGAAGAACGACAAGGTGATCGTCGAGGCCAATGGCGTAACCCCGTACCTGCCGCTGCCGCAGGTCACCCGACGCACCCCGGCCCCCGCTCCCGCGGCGTCCGCCGCGGCGGGAGGTGGCAAGTGAGCCGCGCGACGAACACCGGCAATCCACTGTCCGGTGGTTGGCAGCGGTATCGTGCGCCGATCATCGGCGCGCTGCTGGCGCTGGTGGTGCTCGCCTCCAGCGTGGTCGAGGTGCCTGAAACCGAGCAGGCGGTAGTGCTGCGCTTCGGTGATCCGGTGCGGGTGATCAATCCGTTCCGGCCCAACCGCGACTTTGGCAACACCGGCGCCGGGCTCGTCCTGCGCATCCCGTTTGCCGAGCGGCTGATCCGCATCGACAAGCGGTTGCTGACGGTAGACATGGATTCGCAGCAGGTGCTGTCGACCGATCAGCTGCGGCTGCAGGTCGATGCCTATGCGCGGTTCCGGATCATCGACCCGGTCAAGATGGTGCGCACCGCCGGCACGCCCGAGCGGGTGGAGGAGCAGCTTCAGCCGATCCTGACATCGGTGCTGCGGCAGGAGCTGGGGCGGCGCACGTTCCAGTCGCTGCTGACCGCCGACCGCGGTGAGGCGATGCGGGACATCCGCACCGGGCTCGATCGTCAGGCGCGCGAATATGGCGCGCAGGTGATCGACGTGCGGATCAAGCGGGCCGACCTGCCCGAGGGCGCGCTGGAAAGTGCGTTCAGCCGGATGCAGGCGGCGCGCGAACAGGAAGCGACGACGATCCGGGTCGAGGGCCAGAAGATGGCGCAGATCACCCGCGCGCAGGCAGAGGCGACGTCATCGAAGATCTATGCCGACAGCTTCGGCAAGGATCCCGAATTCTACGACTTCTACCGCGCGATGCAGAGCTATGACTTCGCGTTCGATGCCAGCAACGGGTCGAGCACGATCATCCTGTCTCCCGACAATACCTATCTGAAGCAGTTCAAGGGTCCCGATCGCTGATCGGCCGCGTCGTTCGCGCAACGCCGGCATTCAAACCGCGTTAAGCGACGAACGGCTGAATCAGTGACGATTATGCGCGATCGACCGGCCCCGCCGGCGTCGCAAACGACATGAAGGACGTGCCCGTGCGATATGCCTATGGAGTGACTGCCGCTGCCCTGATGAGTGGTGCGGCCCTTTCGCTGGCAACCGGTTTTCCGGCCGGCGCGCAAGTGGCGCAGAACGACGCCAGCCAGATGGCACCGATGGCTCCCCGTGCCGGCGCGCCGACCAGCTTCGCCGATCTGACCGCGCAGCTTGCGCCGGCGGTGGTCAATATCGCCACCCGGCAGAAGGTGCAGGTCGCCAGCCAGAACCCGTTCGCCGGCACCCCGTTCGAGGATCTGTTCAGCGGCGCGCCCGGTGCGCAGGGCGGTGGCGGCGGCGCCCCGCAGACGCGTGAGGCGCAGTCGCTGGGTTCGGGCTTCATCATCTCGGCCGACGGCTATGTCGTGACGAACAATCACGTCATCACCGCAGAGGGCAAGGGGAGCGAGGTCGAGGCGATCACCGTGACGCTGCCCGGCGGGGCCGAGTATCCGGCCAAGCTGGTCGGCCGCGATGCCGCTTCCGATCTCGCGGTACTCAAGATTCAAGCCGGCAAGCCGTTGCCGTTCGTCAAATTCGGCGATTCGCGTCAGTCGCGCGTCGGCGACTGGATCGTCGCCATCGGCAATCCGTTCGGCCTGTCCGGTACCGTGACCTCGGGCATCATCTCCGCCGTCACGCGCGCGACCGGCACCGGCGGCGCCTATGACCGCTATATCCAGACCGATGCGGCGATTAATCGCGGCAACTCGGGCGGGCCGATGTTCGACATGCGTGGCCAGGTGATCGGCATCAACAACGCGATCTTCAGCCCGACCGGCGGCAGCGTCGGCATCGGCTTTGCTATCCCGGCAGAGATCGCCGCGCCGATCGTGCAGAAGCTGATGAAGGGCCAGGCCATCGAGCGCGGCTATCTCGGCGTCGGCCTCCAGCCCCTGAGTGAGGATCTGGCGGACTCGGTCGGCATCGCGCATAACCGCGGCGAGTTCATCGGCCGAGTCGAACCGGGTGGTCCGGGTGCGTCGGCCGGTCTTGCCGCAGGCGACGTCGTGGTCCGCGTGGCGGGCAAGGACGTGACGCGCGAGCAATCGCTGTCGTTCATCGTCGCCAACACGGCACCGGGCACGCGCATCCCGATCGACATCATCCGCAACGGCAAACCGCTGACGCTGAACGCCACGGTCGCCAAGCGGCCGAGCGAGGAACAACTGGCCGCGGCCGCCAATGCTTTCGGCCAGGGTGACGAGGGTTCGAGTGACGACAATCCGTTCAAAAATCCTGCACCAGAGGCGCGCAGCGGCGCGGCGGCGGCGCTCGGTCTGGCGGTGGTCCCGCTGACCCCGCAGATCGCCGGCCAGCTCGGTGTCGTGCCGACGACGCGCGGCGTCGTGGTCAACGCGGTCGATGAGAACTCCGATGCCGGCCGCAAGGGCTTGCAGCGCGGCGACATCATCCTCGCGGCCAACTACGCGGCGGTCACCACGCCGGCCGAACTCGACGCCGCGGTCCGCGCGGCCAAGGCGGCGAACCGCACCGCCGTGCTGCTGCAGGTGCAGCGTCGCGGCCAGCCCGTGGTCTTCGTGCCGCTGCGTCTGCGCTGAACCGACACCCCTCGCATGGCCGCCGGCCGTGCGAGGGGATCGATCGTCAGGCAAGCACCTGATCGACGCGAATGGCGGCATAGCCCAATGCTTCGGCCACCGGTGCGCAGGTCACCTGCCCCTCGTGCACATTAAGCCCATCGGCGAGATGCGCGTCCGCCTTCAGCGCCGCCCGCCAGCCGAGATCGGCAATGCGCAGCGCATGCGGCAGGACGACGTTGTTCAGCGCATATGTGCTGGTCCGTGCCACCGCGCCGGGCATGTTGGCGACGCAGTAGTGAACGATGCCGTCGACCACGAAGGTCGGATCCTGGTGCGTCGTCGGATGGCTCGTTTCGAAGCAGCCGCCCTGATCGATCGCCACGTCCACCAGCACCGCGCCGGGCTGCATCGTCGCCAGCATGTCGCGGGCCACCAGTCGCGGTGCCGCCGCGCCCGGCACCAGCACTGCGCCGATCACCAGATCGGCCGCCGCCACCGCCGCCGCCAAGTTGGCGCGGGAGGAGAAGATCGTCTTGGCCGATGCGCCGAAATGCGTCGCCAGCCGTTCCAGCGTCACCGGATCGCGATCGAGGATGGCAACATCCGCGCCCAGGCCGACCGCCATCTGCGCGGCGTTGAAGCCGACCACGCCGCCGCCGATCACCACGACGCGGCCCGGCGCCACGCCCGGTACCCCGCCCAGCAGCACGCCGCGCCCGCCATGCGCCTTTTCCAGCGCCGTCGCGCCCGCCTGGATCGACATACGGCCCGCGACCTGGCTCATCGGGCGCAGCAGCGGCAGCGAATTGCCCGGGCCGGTCACCGTCTCATAGGCGATCGCGGTCACGCCCGAACGGACGAGATCGGCGGTCTGGTCCGGGTCGGGCGCAAGGTGGAGGTAGGTGAACAGCACCTGCCCACGGCGCAGCATCGCCCGCTCGCCCGCCTGCGGCTCCTTGACCTTGACGATCATCTCGCACTGTTCGAAAAACCGCGCCGCTTCGGGCTGGATGATGCCGCCGGCCGCGACATAATCGGCATCGGTCGCGCCGATGCCGAGCCCGGCGCCGGTCTCGACCCAGACCTCGTGCCCATGGCTGGCGAGTTCGCGCACGCTCTCGGGCGTCAGCCCGACGCGGTACTCATGATTCTTGATTTCCCGGACTGTGCCGACGCGCATGATTGTTCTCCTTATGCGCAATCTAGTGTTGTCGTCGGCGGGCGCAAATAATTGCGATGCAGGAACGAAGCAGGCTGCCGAACTTTCTTTCGCGCATGCTTGTACAGGTCGATCACGCCGAGTTGCGCCTAGCCCCCGAGTCCGGCCGTACCGTGGTCCGGCCGTTCAGCCCCGGCTACCCCGCCTGCTATGACGAGGTGTCGCGGGCGCAGCGCATCGCCGACATGGTGCTGCAGTTCGACGATATCACCGTCCATGCCGAACTCGCCCGGATGCGCGCGACGCTGGACAACCAGCACCGTCATATCGAGACCGTGCTGATGCGCCGGTTCCAGGAGATGAACGGCTCGGCGATCCGCTGCGATGATCCGACGCCCGAGATGGCGACGCTGATCGGCGCCTATTTCAGCGAGGAGTACGCGTTCGAGGCGGCGGCGCTGTTCAATCCCAGCATGGTGCCGCACCCCGACCAGTCCGGGATGGATGCGGATTCGTTCCGCTTCATCCTGTCGCTGCGCGGCATGGGTGAGGGGCACCTGTCATCGGTGACGTTCCGCACCGGCGTGTGGCGCGGGAACAGCAACGTCACCGTCGATGCGCCCAGCCTGTTCGCCGTCGCGCCCAAGGTCATGGCCAACGAGAGTGACCGCCAGGATGGCCCGATCGATATCCGCTGCGGCGGTAGCCACGACCTGTCCGAAACCGTGCTGTTCCCGGTGCGCCCCAGCCAGGCCGGCGGGCTGGAGGACATGCGGCTGGTGCAGTTCACCAACGATGACGGGAGCCTAACGTACTACGGCACATTCACCGCATTCAGCGGATCGGCGATCCACAGCGAGCTGATCCAGACCGACGACTTCACTGACTTCACCATGACCCCACTGCAGGGAACGGCCTCGTCCGGCAAGGGTATGGCGCTGTTCCCGCGCAAGGTCAGTGGACAGTTCGTGATGCTGGGCCGCCAGGACAACGAAAGTATCTGGCTGCACCGCTCCGACGATCTGTTGACCTGGAACGACGGGGTAAAGATAATTGCCCCGCAATATTCGTGGGATGCGGTCCAGATGGGCAACTGCGGCTCGCCGATCGAGATCGACGAGGGCTGGCTGGTGATCACGCACGGGGTGGGACCGGTCCGTGGCTATACCATCGGCGCTGCGCTGCTGGCGAAGGACGATCCCTCGCGCGTGCTCGGCCGCTCGCCCGAGCCGATGCTGCGTCCGGCCCCGGAAGAGCGCGACGGCTATGTGCCCAACGTCGTCTATTCGTGCGGTGCGCTGGTGCGCGGCCGGCGGCTGATGCTGCCCTATGGCGTCGCCGACAACTATACCCGCTTTGCCAGTATCACGCTCGATAGTCTGCTCGCGACACTCGTGTGACTGATCCCGACCGCGATGACTTAAAGCGCCTTGCCGCGCGTGCGGCGGCCGAGCTCGTCGAGGACGGCATGCTGATCGGTCTGGGTACCGGCTCGACCGTCGCCTTCCTGCTCGACGCCCTGGGTGAACGCGTTGCAAAAGGCCTGCGCATCCGCACCGTCGCCACCAGTTACGCGACCGAGCGGCGCGCCTGCGCGCTCGGCCTGTCGGTCGAGCCGTTCGCCGCACTGTCGTCGGTCGATCTAGCGATCGACGGGGTAGACGCGATCGATCCGCAGCTGCGCGCGATCAAGGGCGGCGGCGGCGCTCTGTTGCGTGAAAAGATCGTCGCCCAGGCCGCGGGCCGGATGGTGGCGATCGCGGATTCGCACAAATGCGTCGATCAGCTCGCCAGCCCCGTCCCGCTCGAAGTGCTGAGCTTCGGTATTGGCTTTGTCACCAGGCGCGTGACCGAGCTGGGCGGCACGCCCCGGCGGCGCGAGGGCGAGCGCACCGATCAGGGCAATGCCCTGCTCGACTGTGATTTCGGGCGCATCGCCGATCCGCAGGCACTGGCGCTTGAACTACAGGCTATCCCGGGTGTTATGGCGCAAGGACTGTTTGTCGGCGAAGTGGACACGCTTTGCGTCGCCGGCCCCGATGGCATACGCTGGATCGACAAAAGGATTGCTGCATGACTGAGAGCACGATGGCCGGTTCGGACACCGATCTGCGCGAAGACGGCTCTCTGGACCGGCTGGCGATCGACACCATCCGCACCCTGGCGATGGATGCGGTGCAAAAGGCGAATTCGGGCCACCCGGGAACGCCAATGGCGCTGGCGCCGGTCGGCTATGCGCTGTGGAAGGATCACCTGCGTAGCGACCCCGCCACGCCCGACTGGCCCAATCGCGATCGTTTCGTGCTGTCGGTCGGCCATGCCTCAATGCTGCTCTACGCGCTGCTCTATCTGGCCAAGGTCGAGGAAATCGGCGCGGACGGCAAGAAGACCGGCGCGCCGGCCGTCAGCCTTGAGGATATCAAGCAGTTCCGCCAGCTTTCCAGTAAGACGCCGGGGCATCCCGAATACCGGATGACCACCGGGGTCGAGACCACTACCGGCCCCTTGGGTCAGGGTTGCGGCAATTCGGTCGGCATGGCGATCGCCGAGAAGGCGCTGGCCGCCCGGTTCAATCGCAATGGTTTCCCGCTGTTCGACCATTCGATCTATGTCTTCTCCGGCGACGGCGACATGATGGAAGGCGTCAGCCAGGAGGCCGCCTCGCTCGCCGGCCACCTCAAGCTCGATAATTTGTGCTGGGTCTACGACAGCAACCACATCACTATCGAGGGCGGCACCGATCTTGCGTTCGACGAGGATGTCGGACGCCGGTTCGAGGCCTATGGCTGGCATGTCATCGATCTGCCCGACGCCAACGATACCGTCGCCTTCGGCCGCGCGATCGAGGAATTCAAGGCGACGACGGATCGGCCGACCTTCATCCGGCTGCACTCGATCATCGGCTACGGTTCGCCGATCCAGGGCACCAAGAAGGCGCACTCGGATGCGATGGGCGAAGACGTCATCGCCAAGACCAAGCAGGCCTATGGCTGGCCCAGCGAGGAGCCGTTCTTCGTGCCCGAAGGCGCGGCCGACGTGCTGGCCGAAGCGATGCGAACACGCGGCGGCAAGGCGCGCGAGGAATGGGAAGCGATGTTCGCGCGGTATCGCGACCAGTATCCCGATCTCGCCGAGGAATTCAGCCGTGCCAAGGAAGGCAAGCTGCCCGATGGCTGGGACGCGGATATTCCGACGTTCGAGGCCGACGCCAAGGGCATCGCCAGCCGCGAGGCGAGCGGCAAGGTGTTGAATGCGATCGCCCCGCACCTGCCGCTGCTGATCGGTGGCGCCGCCGATCTCGCGCCCTCGACCAAGACCGATATCAAGGGTGATGACGCGGGCAGCTTCGAGCCTGACAATTACGCCGGTCGCAACATGCATTTCGGCGTGCGCGAACATGCGATGGGCGCGGCGGCGAACGGCATGGCGCTGTCATACCTGCGCAGCTACACCGGCACCTTCCTCGTGTTCTCCGACTACATGCGGCCGCCGATCCGGCTGGCGGCGATCATGGAGCTGCCGGTCGTGTTCGTGTTCACGCACGATTCCATCGGCGTGGGCGAGGACGGCCCGACTCACCAGCCGATCGAGCAGCTGGCGGCATTGCGCGCAATCCCCGGGCTCGACGTCATCCGTCCGGGCGATGCCAACGAAACCGCGGTCGCCTGGCAGGTCGCGCTCGAGCAGACCAGCGAACCCTCGGTCCTGGTCTTCTCGCGTCAGGCGCTGCCGACGCTCGACCGAACCAGGTATGCCAGCGCCGACGGTCTTCGTCGCGGTGGCTATGTGCTGGCCGATGCCGGCGATGGTGACCCCGAAGTGATCCTGATCGGCACCGGTTCCGAGGTCGGGCTGGCAGTCGCCGCTTACGAGAAGCTGGTGGAAGACGGCGTCCGCGCGCGCGTCGTCTCGCTGCCCAGCTGGCACCTGTTCGAGAAGCAGGACCATGCCTATCGCCAGTCGGTGCTGCCCGATGCGGTCACCGCGCGCGTCGCGATCGAACAGGGCAGCGAGCTTGGCTGGGACCGTTATGCCGGCACCCGCGGCGAGGTCATCGCGATGAACTCGTTCGGTGCGTCCGCGCCAATCGCCAAGCTGCAGGAAAAGTTCGGCTTCACCCTCGACAACGTGCTTGAAAAGGCGCGCCAGGTTATTGCGGAGAACAAGTCATGAGCAACCGTCTTCAGGATCTCGCCGCCGCCGGCACCGCCGTCTGGCTCGACTTCGTGGATCGTGGCTTCCTCGCCAAGGGTGGCCTCAAGAAGCTCGTCGCCGAAGACGGTCTGACGGGTGTCACCTCCAACCCCTCGATCTTTGAAAAGGCGATGGGCAGCGGCGAGCTCTATGACGAGGGCTTTGCGCAAGGATTGCGTGAGGGCGCAAAGGATGCGCTGGCGATGTACGAGCGGGAGGCGATCGCCGACATCCGCGTCGCCGCCGACGATCTCCGTCCGGTCTACGATCGGCTTGAGGGACACGATGGCTACGTCAGCCTGGAAGTCTCCCCCTACAGCGCCAACGAAACCGGCCCGACGATCGATGAGGCGCATCGCCTGTGGAAGGAAGTCGACCGGCCCAACCTGATGATCAAGGTGCCCGGCACCGATGCGGGTTCGGTGTCCGTGCGCCAGTTGCTGGAAGACGGGCTCAACATCAACGTCACGCTGCTGTTCAGCCTTGAGGCGTATCAGAAGGTCGCGATGGCGCATCTCGAAGCGCTCGAGGCGCGCGTCGCCAAGGGTGAACCGATCGACCGGATCGCCAGCGTCGCCAGCTTCTTCGTCAGCCGCATCGATACCCAGATCGACAAGCAGATCGACGATCGCGTCGCCGCCGGCGATGCCGAAGCCGATGCGCTGAAGGCGATCCGCGGCAAGGTCGCGATCGCCAATGCCAAGATCGCCTATGCCTGGTGGCAGGAACTGGTCGCCGGGGATCGCTGGAAGAAGCTGGCCGAGAAAGGCGCGATGCCACAGCGGCTGCTGTGGGCATCGACCGGGGTCAAGGACAAGGCCTATGTCCCGACGCTCTATGTCGATACGTTGATCGGCCCCGAGACAGTCAATACGATGCCGGTGGCGACGATGGACGCGTTCCGCGAAAGCGGCACCGTCAGCCAATCGTTGGTCGAGGATCTCGACGGGGCGCGCCATGTGCTGGCGGAAGCCGAGCGGCTCGACCTCGATCTCGATAAGGTCACCACCGATCTGACCGCCGCCGGGATAAAGAGCTTTTCCGATGCCTTCGACGATCTGCTTAAGGTCGTGGACAGCAAGCGGACCGCATCGGCCGACGCCTGAACTTCCAGACCACTTTCCATGACGGAGACTTCGCGATGAAGATCGGCGTAATCGGCCTTGGCCGCATGGGCGGCAATATCGCACGCCGCCTGATGAAGGATGGTCATTCGGTCGTCGGTTTCGACCAGGGCACCGCCAGCGTCGACGCGCTGGCCAAGGAAGGCCTGATCGCCGCCTCCTCGCTTGAGGATATGGCGGCCAAGCTCGACAAGCCGCGAATTTTCTGGGTCATGTTGCCGGCGGGCGATCCCACCGAGCAGACGATCGCGCGGATCAACGAGATCAGCGAGGACGGTGATATCGTCATCGATGGCGGCAACACGTTCTGGAAGGACGATATCCGCCGTGCCGAGGCATGCCGCGAACACGGTGTCCACTATGTCGATGTCGGCACGTCGGGCGGCGTCTGGGGTCTGGAGCGCGGCTATTGCATGATGATCGGCGGTCCCGACGAGATCGTGCGATTCCTCGATCCGATCTTCAACACGCTCGCTCCCGGATACGGCACCGCCGAGCGGACGCGCGGCCGCAACGCGACCGATGACCGTCCCGAGCGCGGTTATTCGCATTGCGGGCCGGCCGGTGCGGGGCACTTCGTCAAGATGGTGCACAACGGCATCGAATACGGGATGATGCAGGCCTACGCCGAGGGCTTCGACGTGCTGAAGGGCCGCGCGTCGGAGAAGCTGCCCGAGAACGAACGGTTCGAGATCAACCTGACCGACACCGCCGAAGTCTGGCGCCGCGGCAGCGTGATCTCGTCGTGGCTGCTCGACCTCTGCGCCATCGGCCTTGCCGGCGATCCGGGTCTCGAGAAGTTCTCTGGCAAGGTCGCCGATTCGGGTGAGGGTCGCTGGACGATCGACGCCGCGATGGAAGAGGCGGTGCCGATCTACGTGCTGAGCGCCGCACTGTTCGCGCGTTATCGCAGCCGGGTCGACACCACGTTCGGTGACAAGCTGCTGTCGGCGATGCGCTTCGGATTTGGCGGCCACGTCGAACTGCCGCAATGATCGCCGTACCGGCGCCCGCGCGGACGCATGATGCCGCCGGCAAGCCGCAGCCGGCACCGGCGGCGACGCTGGTCATCTTCGGTGCGCTGGGCGACCTCGCACGGCGGCTGCTGACGCCGGCGATCGTCAACCTGTGGCGCGATGGCCTGCTGAACGAGGACTTCCAGATCCTCGGCGTCAGCTACCATGACGAGGACGACGATGCGCTGCGCGATGCGCTCGACGATTTCATCACCGACAAGGAAGGCCAGCCCGCGGCCGGTCCCGAATGGTCGGCGATCCGCGAGCGCATCCATTACCAGCGCGGCGATTTCAACGACGATGCGACCTATGCGGAAGTTGCCGGGCGCATCACCGGCAACGCCGCATTCTATCTCGCCACCGCGCCCAGCTTCTTCGGCACGATCGTCGAGAAGCTCGCCGGCGCCGGCGCACTGGACGAGGCAAAGGGATTCCGCCGTGTCCTGATCGAAAAGCCGTTCGGCCACGATCTGGCCTCTGCGCAGGAACTCAACCATCGGCTGCTGGCCTGTGCGGGTGAAAGCCAGATCTACCGGATCGATCATTTTCTGGGCAAGGAGACGGTCCAGAACATCATGGTCGCGCGCTTTGCCAACGCCTTGTTCGAGGCGGTATGGAACAACCGCTACGTCGATCATATCCAGATCACCGCGGCCGAGACGGTCAGCGTCGGCACGCGCGGCAAGTTCTACGACGAGACGGGCGCACTGCGCGACATGGTGCCCAATCACCTGTTCCAGCTGCTGGCGATGGTCGCGATGGAGCCGCCCGCCAGCTTCGCCGCCGAGTCCATCCGCGACGAAAAGGCAAAGGTCATGGCCGCGGTGCGCGCGCCGTCCGCCGATCAGGTCGATCGCATCGCGGTGCGTGGGCGCTATCTGGCGGGCGAAGCGGGCGGCAAACCGGTCAACGCCTATTTGGGCGAGGACAGCGTCGCCCCCGACAGCCACACCGAGACTTATGCCGCGGTCAAGCTGGAGGTCGAGACATGGCGCTGGGCCGGGGTGCCGTTCTACCTGCGCACCGGCAAGGCACTGACCGCGCGCGACACCGAGATCGTCGTGCAGTTCAAGCCCGTGCCGTTCGCCCAGTTCCGCGATGTCGAGGCGGGCGCATTGCCGCCCAACCGGCTGGTGCTGCAGATCCAGCCCAATGAAGGGATCAACCTCGACCTGCTGGTCAAGCAGCCGGGGCCGCTGGTGAAGACCGCCGGAGTGACGATGGACTTCTGCTATGCCAACCACTTCACGCTGGGCAAGCGCACCGGCTACGAGACGCTGCTCTACGATGCGCTGATCGGTGACCAGACGCTGTTCCAGCGTGCGGACATGATCGAGGCCGGATGGGAGGCGATCGACCCGGTGCTCAAGGCCTGGCAGCAGGGCGTGCCCGAGGATTATGCCGCGGGCAGTGCCGGGCCGGTCGGTGCCGATGCGCTGATGGCGCGGGACGGGCGCAAGTGGCATGCACTCGGCGTCGCGGACCCCAGCGCATGAGCGATGCGGCACCGGGCGACATTGGCCTGTTCATCTCGGATATCGACGGCACGCTGGTGCGCCAGGACAAGTCGCTGGCGGATGCCACGGTGGACGCGGTCGGCCGCCTGACGAAGGCGGGTATCCCCACCAGTCTGATCAGCGCGCGTCCGGTCAGCGGCATGCTGTGGATCGCGCGCAAGCTGCAGCTTGCCGGACCGTTCGCGGCGTTCAACGGCGGCACGCTGTTCGATGCCGACGGCACGATCCGCCGCGCCGACCGGCTGGATGACGACCTGTCCGAAGCGCTAGTCGCGCTGATCGGCAAGCGTTGCGAAATATGGCTGTTTACCGGCGGCCAGTGGTACGCGCAGGATGGCGGCACCGAGCATGCCGACCATGAACGGCTTGCCGCGTCGCAGGAGCCGGACGTGCGTGCTGACTTCGCCGGGTTGACCACCGCGGTCGACAAGCTGGTCGCGGTCAGCGACGACTCCGATCTGCTCGACACGATCGAGCGCGAGGCGCGGGGGCGGTTCGAGGGCCGGGCGAACATCGTGCGATCGCAGACCTACTATCTCGATTTCACCGCGCCAAGCGCCAACAAGGGCGATGGCATCTCTGCGCTCGCCGAAGCCTTTGCCGTGCCGCTGGCGCGCGTGGCGGTGGCGGGGGACATGAACAACGACCTGCCGATGTTCGAGCGCGCGGCCTATGCCATCGCGATGGGGCAGGCGCCGCAGAACGTGCGCGATGCGGCCGATATGGTCTCGTCATCGAACCAGGATGACGGGGTGGCGCATGCGATCGACCGCCTGCTGGCCAGTCGCTCCGCGGACAATCTGGGCTGATGCGAGCCGATTTGATCGGGCCGCCGGGTGTTCCCACCGTCTGATCCATCGGCTACCATCCGTCGATGACGCCTGAGCCCGTTTCTCCGCTCCACGATCTGATCGCCCCGACCCTCGGCAACGCAGTCGCGACGCGCACGCTGGCGCTGCTCGCCATCGATCCCGCGATCGGCATCGTCGCTAATCGGGCCTCGCGGGCGGATGTGGCGATGGCGCTCAATGTCGCGCTGTTCGCCGATCTGCTGACCCGCGTGCCCACTGCCGCCGCCTATGTCGCCGAAGTGGCCGCGCAGGGCGAGCGGATCGTGTTCGATCACGGCGCACTGCGTACGATAGACGGATCGACCGGGGCGCTGCCGCGCGGCACCGCGGCCTTTGCGCGCATCCTTGGTCCGCTCGGCTATGCGGTGGGCGGCATCTATCCGCTCGAACGCCTGTGGATGACGGGGGAGGCATGGGTGCATCAGGACATGCCCGAGGCGATCCCGCAGTTCTTCGTCAGCGCGCTGCATGTCGACCGGTTGGGTGCGCCGGCGCAGCAGGCGGCGGCTGCGGTGTTCGGAACATCGCGCGATCCGCTGGGCGAACGCGAAACCGCGCTGCTTGCCGCTCTGGCGCGCGATGGCCGCTGCGATCGTGCACTGGCAGCGGCAGCGCTGCCTGGGCTGGTCGCCGCGTTCGGCCGCCAGCACGATGTGCCCGCGCTGAGCGACTACGAGACGCTGCTAGCGGACTCGGCGGAAGCGGCGTGGATCGCCACCGAGGGCAATGCTTTCAACCATGCGACCACGCGGGTGCCCGATGTCGAGGCGCTGTCCGACGATCTGCACCGCCAGGGCAAGCCGCTGAAGGCGGCGGTCGAGGTTTCCGCCAACCGCCGCGTGCGGCAGACCGCCTTCATCGCCGACAAGGTCGAGCGGCCGTTCGGCCTGGGTGACGGCGGCACGGTGACCCGAACGGTGCCGGGATCGTTCTACGAATTCATCAGCCGCGATGTCGACCCGGCGACCGGGCGGCTGGACCTGTCGTTCGACAGCGGCAATGCTACCGGCATCTTTGCCGTGACCGGAGCGACGGCATGAGCGGCGTGTTCCAGTCGATCGATCCGGCGACCGGTGCGGTCGTGTGGGAAGGGCCGCAGGTCGATGCCGAAGGCGTAGAGGCGGCGGTCGATCGCGCACGCGCCGCCTTTCCGGCATGGGCCGCAACCCCGATCGACGCGCGCATCGCGCATGTCCGTGCCTTTGCCGGCGTGCTCGACCAGCGCCGGCAGATGTTCGCCGAGACGATCAGCCGCGAGACCGGCAAGCCGTTGTGGGAGACGTTGGCCGAAGTCGGCTCGATGATCGCCAAGGTCGATGCCTCGATCCGCGCGCAGGCGGAGCGGGCGGGTGAACGCAGCGAGCCGACCACGTTCGGCGCTGCGGTGCTGCGCCACCGGCCGCATGGGGTGATGGCGGTGTTCGGGCCGTACAACTTTCCCGGCCATCTGCCCAACGGCCACATCGTGCCGGCGCTGCTTGCGGGCAACGTCGTGATATTCAAGCCATCCGAGCTGNGCCATCCGAGTGACGCCTGCGACCGGCGCCGCGATGGCCGAGGCGTGGGCGGCGGCAGGGCTGCCGGCGGACGTGTTCCAGGTGGTGCAGGGCGGGCGCGATACCGGTGCGGCGCTGGCCGATCTCGACATCGACGGACTGCTGTTCACCGGATCGGCGGGAACCGGCGCGCATTTCCAGCGCCTGTTCGCGGATCGCCCCAACGTGATCCTCGCACTCGAACTCGGCGGCAACAACCCGCTCGTGGTGTGGGACGGCGATGTCGACGAGGCCGCGGCGATCGTCGTGCAATCGAGCTTCATCACCAGCGGCCAGCGCTGTTCCTGCGCGCGGCGGCTGATCGTGCCTGCCGGATCGTTCGGCGATGCACTGGTGCAGGCGGTCGATGCGCTCGCGGCGCGATTACCGATCGGCACGTGGAACGAGCAGCCCGAGCCTTACATCGGCCCGCTGGTGTCGGAACGCGCGGCGGCGGGTGCGGCGGGGCAGGTGGCAAAGCTGGTCGAAGCCGGTGCGCGTGTGATCCGGCCGCTGACCGGCATTGCCGGCCGCAGCCTCGCCTTCGTCACCCCGGCGATCCTCGACGTGACCGGGATCGCGGCGCCGGACGAGGAGATCTTCGCGCCTGTCATCCAGGTCACGCGGGTGGCGGACTTCGACGCGGCGATCGTGGCGGCGAACGCCACGCGCTTCGGGCTCTCCGCCGGTCTGGTCAGCGCCGACGATGGCTTGTGGGCACGCTTCATCGCGCAATCGCGCGCCGGCGTGATCAACCGCAATCGGCCGACGACGGGTGCTGCGGGGACGATGCCGTTCGGTGGCACCGGGCTGTCGGGCAACCACCGGCCCAGCGCGTTCTACGCCGCCGATTATTGCGCCTATCCGGTCGCAAGTTTCGAGGCGGCCGATGCCGGCGGCAATGCGGCCACGCTGGCCAAGGCCCTCGCGCCGTCGGCAGGTCCGGCATGAGCGGACTGGATCGCGACGAACAGCGCCTGCTTGCCGCGATCGATCCCGCGCCGATCCTGGCGCGCACGCTCGACTGGGCGGCAGTCAACAGCGGCACCGGTAACCTTGCCGGGCTGGCAGACATGGCGGAGCGGCTGGGCACAGCCTTCGCCGGTCTGCCGGGCGAACTCACGCTGGAGGAACCCGCGCCGGTCGAGGCGATCGGCTCGGACGGTAGCCCGCGGACGCTGGCGCATGGCCGCCACCTGCTGCTGCGCGTACGGCCCGATGCGGATCGCCGCGTGCTGCTGACCGGGCACATGGACACCGTCTTCGCCGCCGATCACCCGTTCCAGCAGTGCACGTGGATCGACGATGCGACGCTGAACGGACCCGGCACCGCCGACATGAAGGGCGGGCTGTCGCTGATGCTCGCCGGGTTGCAGGCGTTCGAGGCGACAGGACCGACGCTCGGCTACGACGTGCTGATCGACAGCGACGAGGAAACCGGATCGAAAAGCAGCGCCGTGCTGATCACCGCGGCAGCACGCGGCAAGATCGCCGCGCTGACGTATGAGCCTGCGCTGCCTGATGGCGCGATGGCGCGGGCGCGGCCGGGGTCGGGCAACTTCGCGCTGATCGTGCGCGGCCGCTCGGCGCATGCCGGGCGCAATCCCGAAGATGGCCGCAACGCGCTGGTCGCCGCGGCCGATCTCGCGCTGCGGCTCGCGGCCGGGCGGCGGGAAGGGCTCAGCGTCAACCCGGCGCGGATCGACGGGGGCGGGCCGAACAACGTCGTCCCGGCGCTGGCGGTGCTTCACGTCAACCTGCGGCCTGCCGGCCCCGAACAACTCGCCGTGGCCGAGGCATTGATCGCCGACAGCATCGCCGCGGTCGCACGGGCGCACGATGTCGCGATCGAGCGGCACGGCGGCTTCAACCGGCCGCCCAAGCCGATCGACGGCCGCGGCGAAGCCCTGTTCGCGCTGGTGCGCGACGCCGCCGCCGATCTGGGCGAGACGCTGCGCTGGAAGGATACCGGCGGGGTTTGCGACGGCAACAATATCGTCGCGGCCGGCGTGCCGGTGATCGATACGATGGGCGCGCTGGGCGGCGCGATCCACTCGCCCGATGAGTTCCTGCACGTGCCTTCGCTCGCTGCGCGCGCGCGGCTCACCGCGCTGACGCTGCACCGAATCGAGCAGATGGGGATCGCGGCATGACCTTCGTTGTCCGTACCGCGGGGCCAGACGATCTCGAGGCGATCTACCGGATGGCCAAGAGCACGGGCGGCGGCTTCACCAACCTGCCCCCCGATCGCACCACGCTGCGCGCCAAGCTCGAACGGTCGGGCGACTGTTTCGCCCGCGCGGAGGACACGCCGGCGGACGACCTGTTCGTCTTCATCCTTGAGGATACCGACACCGGCGAGACGCTGGGCACCTGCCAGATATTTGCGCAAGTCGGTGTCAGGCTGCCGTTCTATTCCTATCGCATCACCGCGATGACGCAGCACAGCAAGGAACTGGCCCGCACCTTCCGCGCTGAGATGCTGCAGTTGGTTACCGATCTCGACGGCAGCAGCGAGGTCGGCGGACTGTTTCTCGCCGCCGCGGCGCGATCGGCCGGGGTGGGCAAGCTGCTGGCGCGTAGCCGCTACCTGTTCATGGCGATGCACCGCGCGCGCTTCGCCGACTGGACCATCGCCGAGCTGCGCGGCGCGATCGATGACACCGGCAACTCGCCGTTCTGGGACGGGGTGGCCGGGCGCTTCTTCGGCATGTCGTTTCGCGAGGCGGACGAGTTCAACGCGGTCAACGGCCACCAGTTCATCGCCGACCTGATGCCCAAGCACCCGATCTATACCGCGATGATCGCCGATACGGCGCTGGCGGTGGTTGGCGTACCGCACATGTCGGGGCGTGCGGCGATGCGGATGCTGGAGGACGAAGGCTTCCACTGGGACAAGTACATCGACATCTTCGATGGCGGCCCGACGATGCGCGTCACCACCGATCGCATCGCGACGATCGCTGCGGCGCGCACTGGCATTGTCACCGCGATCGATGCCGATCCCGCCGCTGCCACGCATCTGCTCGCCAGCGGCCGGCTGGCCGAGTTCCGCACCGCGCCCGGTCATGTCCGCGTGTTGCCCGATGATGGCGAGGCGCATGGGGTGGCGATCGATGCCGCCGCGGCCAAGCTGCTCGGCGTCGAAATCGGCGCACAGGTGATCTACGCACCGTACTGACGGGAACTAAAAGCCATGCTGCGCGAGATCAACTTCGACGGGATCGTCGGCCCCAGCCACAACTATGCAGGGCTGAGCCCGGGCAATCTCGCTTCCACCCGCAACCTCGGCGCGGTCTCGCATCCGCGGGCCGCCGCATTGCAGGGGATCGCCAAGATGCGCGAGAACCTGGCGCTCGGCCTGACCCAGGGCATCCTTCTGCCGCACGCGCGGCCCGATCGTGAGTGGCTGGCGCGGCTCGGGACGACGCCCGAGACGGCATCGCCGCGGCTGCGTGCCAATGCGCTGTCGGCGAGTGCAATGTGGGCGGCGAATGCGGCGACCGTCTCGCCGGCGCCCGATTGTGCCGATGGACGCTGCCACCTGACGGTCGCCAACCTGATGACCATGGCGCACCGCAGCCACGAGTGGCCGGGCACGCTGGCGCAGCTGCGCCTTGCCTTTGCCGATCGCGCCCATTTCGCGGTGCATGGCCCGGTGCCGCCACCGTTCGGCGATGAAGGTGCGGCGAACCACATGCGGCTTTGCGCGTCGCATGATGCGCCGGGCATCGAGGTGTTCGTCTATGGGATGGGCGTCGCCGGACCGTTCCCGGCGCGACAACACCTGTGGGCGAGCGAGACGGTGGCGCGCAGGCATGGTCTCGACCCTCAGCGTACGATATTCGCCGCCCAGTCGGCCGAGGCGATCGCCGCGGGCGCATTTCACAACGATGTCGTCGCGGTGGCGAACGAGACCGTGCTGTTCACGCACGAATTGGCCTTTGCCGATCCGCCCGTGCTCTATGCCGATCTGCGCCGGATGCTGCCGCAAGTGCAGATCGTCGAGGTGCCGGCGAACGTCGTCAGCCTGGAACAGGCGATCGCCTCGTATCTGTTCAACGGCCAGCTAGTTTCGCTGCCCGAAGGCGGGATGGCGCTGATCGTACCCGAAGAGGCGGTGGCCGAACCCGGCGTCCGCCGCTGGCTGGACGCGCTGGTCGCCGGTAACGGGCCGATCCGTCGCTTCATGGGCGTGGACGTGCGCGAATCGATGGCCAACGGCGGCGGTCCGGCCTGCCTGCGGTTGCGTATCGTCGCCGATCCGGCAGCGGTCGATCCGCGATTCCTCGTCGACGAAGGCAGACTGGACGCCATTGCGCAGATCGTGCGGCGGCACTGGCCCGAATCGATATCGCCCGACGATCTTGGTCAACCGGCCTTGTGGGATGACATCGATGCGGCACGTGCTGCCTTGCTGTCGATGCTCGATCTTGTCGAACTGGCGGGCGTCTCTGCGGCGACACCTGACCCGATCTGAGCACCCGCCGATCAGGCGCCGACGGTGAATTCAGCGATACTCGGCCTGAACAATTAAGTTGCGGAGGGGTATCCTGAACCGGAACCAAACATACGGGACGTTGTTGAACGAGCACTGCTTTTTCGGAGTTTACCCGTCATGAACCTCATACTTGTCCTTATCGTCGGCGGTATTCTCGGCTGGCTGGCCAGCATCGTCATGCGCACCGATGCGCAGCAGGGTGTGTTCCTCAACGTCGTCGTCGGCATCGTCGGCGCGATCCTCGCCGGTTTCCTGATCACCCCGCTCATCGGTGGCGCACCGATCACCAGCGGCAACTTCAATATCATGTCGTTGATAGCTTCATTCCTTGGTGCAGTAGTGCTGCTTGCCATCGTGAACCTTTTCCGCCGCGGTTCTGTCCGCTAAGGGGATGGCGTCCGATCTAACAGGGCATAGGAGTATCCGGATGAAGCGTTCTTATTTCGCGCCGATGGCGTTCGTTCTTGCTGCCGCCACGCTGAGCCTTTCGGCCTGCAACAACAAGAAGGACGATGCCTTGGAGACCAAGGCTGACCTGATCGAGTCGTCCGCTGATGCCACCGCCGCCGCGCTCGACACCGCAGCCGATTCGGCCACTGGTGCAGCCGCTGACGCGCTCAGCAGCAAGGCCGATGCAGTCCGCAGCGCTGGCGAGGCTTCGGCCGACGCGGTTGAGGACGCTGCTGACTCGGTCAAGTAAGTCCAAGTATCTGATTGCGGGTTGTACCTTCGAGTGCGCCCGCGCTCTGTACGACGGTTCGCCGCAGGGAAGGGGCTTCGGCCTGCGACTCTGCGGCGAAGCTGCGTCTGGGCTCCTGCTCTCTTGATACTCGCTCGCAACAGGAACTGCGCTTTCGGCCGCCTGTTTTTCCACCGACCCGGAGGCGCCTCCCGCGCTCCATCATCACAGGATCATGCTCATGGCTTTGACGCTCATGCCGCTCCCCTACGAACACGACGCGCTCGCGCCGCACGTCTCGGCCGAGACCCTGCAGACGCATCACGGCGCGCACCACAAGACCTATGTCGACAAGACCAACGCTGCGGTCGCCGGCACCGACCTCGATGGTCAGCCGGTCGAGGCGATCGTCAAGGCCGCGCATGAGCAGGGCAAGAAGCCGCTGTTCAACAACTCGGCGCAGATCTGGAACCACGGTTTCTACTGGCACAGCATGGCGCCGGCCAAGAGCACGCCCAGTGGTGCACTGGCCGCAGCGATCGACAGCACGTTCGGTTCGACCGACGCGCTGCTGGAAAAGCTGAAGGACGAGGCGGTCAATCATTTCGCGTCCGGCTGGGCGTGGCTGGTGGATGACGGCGGCACGCTCAAGGTCGTCTCGACGCACGATGCCGACACCCCGATCATCACCTCGGCCAATCCGCTGCTGACCGTCGATGTCTGGGAGCACGCCTACTACATCGACGTGAAGAACAAGCGCCCCGACTATGTCACCGCGGTGCTCGGCAACCTGATCAACTGGGACTTCGCTGCCGAGAACTTCGAGCGTAAGACCGCCTGGGTTTACCCGGCCTGATTTGAATTAAAGCGCCTGTCTTTCTTTCTCGGAGGTAAAGACAGGCGTTTCTTTGTTTCCGTAAGTTCGAGCGGACTCGAGCGAGCGCCGACTAGTCTTCTTCTATCGGCACGGGCTCGCTGTTCAGCAGACGGCCCAACTCGGCGCGGGCACGCGCGACGCGGCTCTTCATCGTGCCGATCGCACAACCGCTGATTTCTGCCGCCTGCTCATATGTGAAGCCGCCGGCACCGACGAGCAACAGGGCCTCGCGCCGCTCGGGCGAAAGTTTCTGCAACGCGGTTTCCATGTCGGCCAAATGCAGCCCCTCTTCCTGCACCGGATTGATCACCAGGATGCGTTCCGCCATCTCCGGATCATAGTCGCCATGGAACCGCGCGCGGCGCAATTCACTGAGATAATGGTTACGCAGGATCGCGAATGTCCAAGCGCGGATGTTCGTCCCGGGAATGAACCGATCGCGTGCCGTCCACGCCTTGATCACCGCTTCCTGTACCAGATCGTCGGCCGCGTCGGGGCGGCCGGACAATCCGCGCGCGAACGCTCTCAGGTGAGGCATAGTTGCCAGCAGGTCGCGCTTGAAAATGTCATCGACGCCATCCGCGCTCCTGGCGTCAGGCATCGTCGTCCTTGTCGAGCTTCTTCAACAGATCGTCGAAGGTGCCGGGAAGCGGTTCGTGCAAGACGGAGTTGTAGAGCGCACGCAAACCGTTGGCCCAGCCGGGCTCCTTGCCGGTTCCGGGCGCGTCGCGGCCGGATCGGCCGAGGCGTTGCTGCGCACCTTTTTCCGGCGGAAAAGGCGGCTTCCATGATCCCGGCGCTTGACGGGGATCGTTATCACCCGGCGGTTTGGTCAAGGCCAGCTCCATAACAACGCAATCCCGTTCCCTTTATCTTACAGTCGCCACGCCAGCGGCGCCCGAGGGGCGCGCAAATTCGGAACATTTGAACCTTCACAAGGTTCCCTTCTGCCTGGCCCCATGCAATGGCGCGATGAGGGATTGAGGAGTGCCATGCGCAAGCGGTCGCCACCAAGCGGACCCCTGGGGATCGACGACGCGCTGCTGGCCCGGGTGGAGAAGCAGGCATGGTTCCACCGCTATCCACGCGGCTGGCCGTTTCTGCTGTTCCTCATCACGCTTCTCGGCATCGCCTTGAGCGTCATCGCGATCGAGCGATCGAACCGGCAGGCGCGCGCTGCCGAACTGGATCGCAACGCGACCGAGATCGCTTCCGGCCTGCAACGGCGTGCGTCGGACAATATCGCGATGCTGCGCGCGGCAGCGGCGATGTTCAGCTTTCGCGAGATCACGCCATTGCAGTTCCAGCGGTTCGCCGCCGACTTCTATAACCGCGGGCAATACCGCGGCGCACTGGGGATCGGTTGGGCGCCGCTGATCACGCCGGCGGAGATCGACAATCTGGAGGCGCGGGTGCGGACCGATGGCAACGCCGCCTTCACCGTCCATCCGCGGCCCGATCCCACGGACCACGCCACCAGGGTGCTGGCGCCAGTGATCGACGTCATGCCCGAGAACGCGGCGACGCGACCTGCGGTGGGTTTCGACATGATGTCGGAGCCGATCCGCCGGATCGCGATCCGTCAGGCCATACGGCTGCAGCAGCCGGTCGCCACCGGCCGGATCCGGCTGATCACCCCCAATGGTGGCAAGCCGCAGATCGGCTTCCTGATCTACGTCCCGGTGTTCCGCGATACCGCCGACGATCGGCGGGTCACGGCGATGGTCTACAGTCCGATCCGGGCCGAGGCCTTTCTCGCCTCCGCCGCCGAACTCTATCGCCATCGCGGCGTCGAGATCGCGCTCTACGATTCGGCTGCCATATCCGACAATCTGTTGACCCTGCGCGCGGTGCCGGGCGACACCGGGGCCACGCTCGACCGGCAGATCACGGTCGCCAACCGCAACTGGATCCTGCGGGTCAGTGCCAAGCGCACCGGCTCGTTGACAACGCTGTCGCGGATCACGCTGGTGTTTGGCACGCTCTTCGCGTTGCTGGTGATGTACACCGCGCGCGTCATCACCCGCCGGGCGGTGGAGGATCGCCAGGTGCTCGAGGCGCTGCGCCGGCAGGAGACGATTCGGACGCAGCTGACGCGAGAGCTCAATCACCGGGTCAAGAACACGCTGGCGAACGTGCTGTCGATCGTCTCGCTGACCCGCCGTCGCGCCACCGACCTCGACGAATTCGCCGAGGGTCTGACCGCGCGCGTTCGCGCCCTGTCAGCGACTCACGATCTTCTCGCCCAGAGTGACTGGACCGATGCGCCGATCGCCGAGATCGTCCGCAGCGAGCTTGCGCCGTACCTTCAGGACGATGATGGACATGTCGTCATGTCGGGGCCGGACATCAGTCTCGCGCCTAATGACGCACTGTCGCTGGGTCTGGCGGTCCACGAACTGGCGACGAATGCGGCCAAGTACGGCGCGCTGAGCACGCCCGACGGACGCATCTCGGTGACCTGGCGCAACCTCTCCGCCGATCTGGCCGAGGTGCACTGGCGCGAGTCAGGCGGGCCGGAGGTGCAAGTGCCGCGCAAGCGCGGTTTCGGGCGCGACCTCATCGAAAAGATCGTCGCGCACGAACTCCGCTCAAAAGTCGAACTGTCGTTCGAGCCGGAGGGTGTTCAATGTCGCCTGCAGGTGCCCGTGCGCCGCATAGGCGATTTCGCCATCCGCAGCGATCGGGCCGCATCCTGACGGACACTTACCCGATTATCAGGTGAGCCGTACCGCCTGACGTCGCGCCCTGTCGTCCGCCTCAGACCAGCGGGCGGCTCGAACCGAAGAACAGCGCCTGGCTGATCTGCGTCCGGACGGTGGCCTCCTGGAACGGCTTAGTCACGAGGTACGTGGGTTCCGGACGCTCGCCGGTCAGCAGCTTCTCGGGATAGGCGGTGATGAAGATCACCGGCACGTTGCCCAGCTTCAACAAATCCTCGACCGCATCGATGCCAGAGCTGCCATCGGCCAGCTGGATGTCGGCCAGCACCAGTCCGGCGGGGTTGGCGGTGAACATCTCGATCGCTTGCGCGCGCGTCGCCGCGGTGCCGATCACGTTGTGGCCAAGATCGTTGACCAGGCTTTCCAGCTGCATCGAGATCAGCGGCTCATCCTCGATGATCAGCACGTCGGTCGCGCTTTCCTCGTCGATCTCGCGGATCGCCTGCGTGACCAACTCGCCGACCTCGGCCTCGGTCACGTCGAGGATCTGCGCGGTCTCCGCCGCCGAGAAATCCTCCAGCGTGGTCAGCAGCAGTGCCTGACGGTGTGCGGGGGTGATATGCGACAGGCGGACTTGTGCCGCCTGTTCGTGCAGATCGGTATCGATGTCCTCATCGGTGTCGACGTGGCTCGATGACCAGATGCGATTGAACGCGGTGTACAGACCGGCGCGGCCGTCTGCCTCGATCTGGTTGCGCAGGTCGCGGTCAGCGAGTGCGGCTTCGAGCGTGGCGCGGACATAGGCATCGCCCGAGATCTGCGACCCGGTCAGCGCGCGCGCATAGCGCCTGAGGTACGGCAGTTGAGCGGCGATCTGATCGGCAAGGGACATGGGGCAACCTCAACAAGACGTGTTCATGCCCGTCGCATGGCAGACGAGCAGGATCGAATGGTCCGCAATTAACCCGCAAAGGCCGCAATGCAACCAGCGAAACGTGGGTGGGACATAGGACAAAATGACCATGCGATCATAGCGCGGATCGGGCCGCGGCGTCTTCACCTGTCAGATCTGCTGACTGCCACATACGCACGCATAACATAGATCAACTCGCCCTCACGACAGCGGTGCGTTTCTTTATGCCCCTGGGGGTCTTTGCCGTGGCTTGATCGACTGGTGCTTTGGAAGATCAAGTGTTTGTAGTGTCCGCGAAAGGACGGATCGGGCATCGGTGGCATGAATTTTTTACACGATTCTGGTGAACCAACCGGCGCGGCTCGCGTTCAGTCTGTCAGGTTACGAGTATCGCCTGATCGCCGCTTTCTCCGTGGCCGGGAACTTTCTGCGTCGCCGCTTCGTTGGACTTGCGAACGGTGAGGGAATCTACGCATGACACTGGCAATCCATAAGGCATCGACCGACGCTTCCATCGAGAAGGAGCACAAGATCGAGCCTTTGTCCGATGTCGATTTCCGTCGTGCATTATCGGACGTCGCACCGCATCTCCGCGCTTTTGCCCGTGCCTTGTGCGGTTGCCGGGACCGGGCAGATGATCTGGCACAGGAGACCTTGTTGCGAGCTTGGGCCGCGCGTGATCGTTATAGCGCGGGTACCAACTTCAAGGCGTGGACGTTCACCATCCTGCGCAACCACTTCTACAGTGAAGCCCGTCGCAGCCGCTTCCATGGCGAGTACGACGAAGTCACCGCAGAACGCATCCTGCGTGCTCCGGCTTCGCAGGAAAGCGCGGTGGAACTGGCCGACGTCCTCCGCGCGCTCAGTGTCATCCCTGACAACTATCGTGAGGCGCTGATCCTCGTCGCCGCTGGTAACATGTCTTACGAAGAGATCGCTGGGATCTGCGGGATTGCGCTGGGCACGGTCAAGAGCCGTATCTGCCGCGCGCGCGCTATGCTGACGCAGGTGATCCAGTCAGGCCAGCTTCCGGACTTCCGCCACAACTTCGTCTTGTCGGGCGACGCAATCGATGCGTTCTTCTCTGAACTGGCGCGGATCGCCAATGCCGATGTGCGTCCGCGGGCGATCGCTGCCTGAAGTTAGGGACTATCACGGGGGTGACGTTGGGCTGATACGTCCCGTCGCGACTTATCCAGAGCGCGTTAATTACATCTTACAGCAAACTGGGAGCAGGCTACCTCTAAGGTAGTCTGCTTTCGTTTCTGCTTGTGCGACAGTTTACTTCGCGCCGATGTTCGGCCCGCCGTGGACCCTGCATCATACGAGATGCGCGATTTTCAGCCCGACCAGCGGCGAACAACATCCTTCAGATCGGGCCGAGGACGCTCTTCCAGTTCGTGCTTCGGCGTGCCGAGGAACAGAAATCCGGCGATACGGCCGCTGTCGCTGAATGCAGCGGTGACTGTGTTGGAATAGCTCGGCCACTCGCTCAGCCAGCTGCCGACAAAGCCCTCTGCATGTGCGGCGACCAGCAGGTTCATGCAGGCGGCGCCAGCGGACAGTTCCTGTTCCCACAACGGGATCTTGCTGGGCTGCACCGGTTCCGAGACGACCACGACCAGCGTCGGCGCCTGATTGGCGAACTCCTCGGCGGCTTCAAGGTGCTTGCGGCGCGGCTCGTCGTCATCCTCCGTATGCAGCGCGCGCTTGAGCAGATCGGCGAACGCGGTGCGATCCTCAATCACCACGAATTTCCACGGAAACAGCTTGCCATGATCGGGTACGCGCGCCGCCGCGGTCAGAATGCGGTCGAGTTGCTCTGCGTCCGGCCCTGGCGCCACGAGGTTGCGCGCCTTGCCTGACCGGCGCGTGGCGATCAGTGCGGCAGGAGAGGAACGGTCGTTGAAGGTCTGCGTGTCGTGCTTGCTCATGCCGCTTATCTAGCCGGTTGCGAGCGGTTCGCAAAGGGGCCGCTTCACGAGATATGCGGTACGATCATTCGACCCTGGAACGTCCGAATAGCCATGCCACCAGCCCGCTGATTGCCCCGATCAGAAGGAAGAGAGACCCGATCGAGATCAAGGCAATCCGGCCTCCTTCCATGGTGGAGAACACATAGGCGGTCGGTAACGAAAACAGCGCACCCGAACAGACCCAGGCCAGTGCATTGTCAAACAGACGCGATCGCCGCGACAATGCCGTCGTGACGAAGACCATCGCGGCCGATGTCGGAAAAGCAAAGATCGAACCGACGGCAATCAAGCCGGGTATTGCCGTGAGCACCATGACGGCCGGTGTCATCCCGTGAGAGCCAAGGTACGCGCTGCCGCTGACGCTTGCGCCGATCAAGATCAGGCCAGCCAGACAGGCGATCGCAAGACCGGTCAGCCCTCCGGCAAAAAAGGCCCTTGTCCTGCTGATCCGTGGACGCGGCCCGGCCATCGCTGCGCCGTCAATCCTCGCCGTGTCCCAGCGCGAGATACTCTGCGCTTTGCATCTCGTTAAGGCGGCTGACGGTGCGGTCAAATTCGAAGCGGCCGCTTTCGTTGCCTTTGCCGACGGCGTCGTAAAGGTCGCCGGGCAAGGCATCAGCGGTGACGAACAGCTTCACCTTCATCTCGTAGAGCGCGTCGATCAGCGTGACGAACCGCGCGGTCTCGTTACGCATGTCGGGGCCAAGCCTGGGGATGCCGACGATGATGACGGTGTGATAGGCATGCGCGATGGCGAGGTAATCGGCGGCGCCGCGTGGCTCGCCGCACAGCCGCTTGAAGCTAAACACGCCCACGCCCTTGAGGCTCTTGGGCACGTGCAGCCTGCGCCCACCGCCAAGATCGAGATCGGCGGACGGGACATGGCCGACATCCTCGGGCGCATAGTCGGTGAGGCGGTAGAACGCCTGCCGGGTCTGCTCGGTCGCCTCTTCGCCCAGCGGCGAGTGCCAGGTCGGCATGCCGGCCAGCCGTTGGAGGCGGTAATCAACCGGACCGTTGAGCGTCATCACCTCCAGATCACGCTCGATCAGCGCGATGAACGGCAGGAAATGCTCACGGTTGAGGCCATCCTTGTAGAGTTCGGACGGCGCGCGGTTCGATGTCGTGACGATCGTCACCTGCTGTTCGTTGATCAGCGCGGTGAACAGCCGGCTCATGATCATCGCGTCGGCGGAATTGTTGACGACCATCTCGTCGAACGCGAGGCAGCGCAGGCCCTGTCCGTTCGGCCCCTGCGCGATGCGTTCGGCGATCGGCGAGATCGGATCGCCGGCTTCCTTGCGCCGTTCCTCGCGCAGCAGCGCGTGCACTTCCAGCATGAAGGCATGGAAATGGACACGGCGTTTCTCGGCGATCTTCAGCGTATCGTGGAACAGGTCCATCAGCATCGACTTGCCGCGGCCGACCCCGCCCCACAGATAAAGCCCGCGCGACGCCACGTGCTTGCGCCGCTTGAGTTTGGCCAGCAGTCCGCCGGTGGCGGCACGCGCGCCCTCAAGCTCGCGCTGCAGGCGATCGAGCGCCTCGGCGGCGGCTTCCTGCTCACGATCGGGGCGCAGCTCGCCCGATGCGACCAATGCCTCGTAACGGGCGATCAGGCCGGTCATGTCGCGGGTCCGGTGGCTTTGCGCAGTGTCGCGGAGAACGCGGCGACGATATCGTCGTCCTGCACCACCAGTCCGCGCAGGAAGGCGATGCGCCGCGTCTCGCGCAGCACTTCGACCACCGCATCCAGCGGCCGGGCAGGATCACCCGCGCCGATGAACTGCGTCTCCAGCCCCAACGTCACCGACCCGCGCGCATCGATATCACGCAGCATGCGCATCGCGCAGAACAGCGAGGTGTCGATCAGCCCCAGCGTCGCGCCGCCGTGGACGTTGTCGGCCAGGTTGGTCAGGTGGCGTTGCGGAAAGATCCGGACGCGGCACGTGTTGTCCTCAACGCGAGCGATCATGCGGCCGAGCACGGTCTCGTTATACCGCGTATCGTCGCTCAGTTTCCAGCGCAGCCAGCCGGGATTGTCCGGATCCGGATCGTAGGTGAACGTGGTGTCCGTCATACCGGTTGCGCCAGACCGCTTCGGCCGATCACGACCGGCCTCTCCCTGTCAGGGGAGAGGAACAGGACCCGACACTCATCCATCGTCTCAGACGTGGCGCTCGGCCTGCATCTTCTTGATCTCGGCGATCGCGCGCGCCGGACTCAGGCCCTTGGGGCAGACGTTGGCGCAGTTCATGATCGTGTGGCAGCGATAGAGGCGGAACGGATCATCCAGCTCGTCTAGCCGCTCACCGGTCATCTCGTCACGGCTGTCGGCGAGCCAGCGATAGGCCTGCAGCAGGATCGCCGGGCCAAGGAACTTGTCCGAGTTCCACCAGTAGCTGGGGCACGAGGTCGAGCAGCAGGCGCACAGGATGCACTCGTACAGACCATCGAGCTGCTCGCGCTGCTCGGGGCTCTGCAGCCGCTCCTTGCCCGAAGGCGTAGTCGACACGGTCTGCAGCCACGGCCGGATCGAGGCATACTGCGCGTAGAAGTGGGTGAAATCGGGCACCAGATCCTTGACCACATCCATGTGCGGCAGCGGCGTGATGCGGATATCGCCCTTCAGATCCTCGATCGCGGTGGTGCACGCGAGGCCATTGCGGCCGTTCATGTTCATCGAGCACGAACCGCAGATGCCTTCGCGGCACGACCGGCGGAAGGTCAGCGTCGGGTCCGATTCCGACTTCATCTTGATCAGAGCATCGAGCACCATCGGGCCGCAGGTATCGAGATCAAGCTCGAACGTGTCGTAGCGCGGGTTCTCGCCGCTATCGGGATCGTAGCGGTAGATGGAGAATTTCTTGACCCGTGTCGCACCTTCGGCACGGAACACCTTGCCCTGCTTCTTGATCTTGCTGTTCGCGGGAAGGGTGAACGTGGCCATCGCGGGTTCCTGATTCTCATGGCGCCGACACGCGCCATGGGTGTGAGGTCTATCTAGCGAACCGTCGGCGCGGGGCAAGGGCACGTTGCATGCGAAGTGCACCGTCCTGGTTGCCCGTCGTGCATCCGCATGCGCCCATGACGTGACAGGCCTTGGAACGATCCCGGCGGCATGACACAGATGGACGTGAGATACGGGAGAGAACGATGACTGAATGGCAGGGACGCACCGCAGTGGTGACCGGCGGCGGGCGCGGCTTCGGCAAGGCTTTCGGTGAGGCGCTCGCCGCCGAAGGGGCGCATGCGGTGCTGGTCGACATCGACGCCAGCCATGCCGAGGCGGCGGCGGCATCGATCCGTGCCGGCGGCGGATCGGCCGAGGGGCTGGGCGGCGACGTGACCGACGAGGTGCGGATGGCCGCGGTGATGGCGCAGGCGGCGGCGCGGCACGGCGGCATCGACCTGCTGGTCAACAACGCCGGGCTGCACAGCGACGAATATGGCCAGCCGATCACCAAGATGGGCCTTGCCAAGGTGCGCCGGCTGTTCGACGTCAACGTGCTGGGCGTGGTCTGCTGCACGCTTGCCGCCGCACCACACATGAAGGGCCGCAAGGGCGCGAGCATCGTCAACATCTCGTCGTCCGCCGCGCACATGGGCGGATCGGCCTATGGCGATTCGAAGCTCGCCGTCGCCGGGCTGACCATCACGTTCGGCCGCGAGCTTGCGCCCGACGGCATCCGGGTCAACGCGATCTCGCCCGGCCTGATGCTGACCGAGACGATCGCCGCCGAACTGCCGCCCGAGACCAAGGCCCGCGTCAAGGCGATGCAGTGGCTGGCGCAGGATGGCGCGGAGCAGCACATCGTCGACGCATTGATGTTCCTCGCATCATCGAAGGCGGAGTTCATCACCGGCGAGACGCTGCGGGTGACCGGCGGCATGGCGGCGGGGGTCTGATCGATGGCCGAGCCCTTCGTCCTGCCAGACGTGCGCGCCTTTCTCGACACGATGGCGCAGGCGCCGCGGCCAACACTGAATGCCGAACTGGTCGCGCAGATCCGGCAGATCCCGCCAGAGACCATGCCGTCGCCCGACCTGCCGGTGGGCGAACTGGCGGTCGTGCGCGATGTCATCATCCCCGGTCCCGGCGGACCGATGCGGGCGCGGCTGTTCGATCCGCGTGAGACGCGCGATCCTTCGCCCGTCGTGGTGTTCTATCACGGCGGCGGCTTCGTGGTGGGCGGCATCGAGACTCACGCCGGGCTCGCGGCGGAGATCGCGCGCGGGATGGACCTTCCCGTGGTCTCGGTCGATTACCGGCTGGCGCCCGAACATCGCTGGCCCGCCGCGCCCGACGATGCGGAGGCGGCCGCGCGCTGGATCGCCGGCAACGGTGCGGCATTTGATCGCAGTTTCACCGGGCTGGCGCTCTGTGGAGACAGCGCCGGAGGCACGCTGACCGCGGTGACTGCGCTGGCGCTGCGCGATGCGCCGGCGGCGGTGCCACTGCATCTGGTCTGGGCGATCTACCCGCTGGTGGACAAGAGCCGCAGCTATCCCTCGCAGACGCTGTTCGCCGCCGGCTATGGGCTGGAGGCGGCGGACATGGCCTATTTCGACGGGGCCTATGCGGCGGACCCGCACAGCCCGCGCCATTCCGCGCTGCTGGCCGATCAGGCGGGGCTGCCACCGGTGCTGGTGGTCACCGCCGGGCTCGATCCTCTGCGCGATCAGGGGCGCGCCTATGCCGCGGCGCTGGCGGATGCCGGCGTCGACGTGACCTTGCGGGAGTTTCCCGGCACGGTGCACGGCTTCACCACGTTCCGCCTGACTATCCCGTCGGCGCGCGGGCAGGTGACAGAGATGATCGAAATCGCCCGGGCGATGCTGGCGCATGCGCTGACACCCGCGTGAGCGACACCGGACGCATCGCCTGTGTCTTCGGGGCGAGCGGCGGGATCGGTGCGGCGCTGGTCGCGGCACTGGCGGCGCGCGATGATATGGCCGTGGTCCATGCCGGCGGCCGCGTCGCGTCGACGAACGCGGGAAAGGTGCGCGGTTTCGCCTTCGACCTGCTGGACGAGGCCAGCATCGCTGCCGCCATGCGCGCGATCGGCGGCCCGATCGACATCGCGATCGTCGCCACCGGTGCGCTGACGTTCGCCGACGGCAGCGGTCCTGAGCGATCGTACCGCACGATCGATCCGGAGCGGATGGCGCAGATGTTCGCGCTCAACACGATCGGCCCGGCGCTGATCGCCAAGCACGTGCTGCCGCTGTTGCCGCGGGACCGGCGTGCGGTGTTCGCGGCCCTGTCCGCGCGGGTCGGCTCGATCGGCGACAACCGCGCCGGCGGCTGGCACAGTTATCGTGCGTCGAAGGCGGCGCTCAACATGCTGATCCGCAACTTCGCGATCGAGCTTGGCCGTACGCACCCGCAGGCGGTGGTCGCCGGCCTGCATCCGGGCACCGTCGACACCGCGCTGTCGCGCCCGTTCCAGCGCAACCTGCCCGATGGCCAGTTGCAGGATGCGGCGGTGAGCGCATCCGCACTGTTGACGGTGCTGGACGGATTGACGCTGGCGGACAGTGGCGCGCCGTTCGCGTTCGACGGCGCGCGCATCGCGTATTGAAGGACGGACGGGGCCGCAACCCCGTCCATCCGTTTCAGCTTACCGTCCGGATCAGGCGGTGGCCTTCTTGGCGCCGCCCATCATCTTGCTGATATCGACCTGCCCGGTGGCGAGGCCGCCCATGAAGCCGCCGTCGACCGGCAGCACCACGCCGTTGACCACGCCGGCGACATCGCTGCACAGCAGCACCAGCGGGCCGGCCTGCTCGGCGGGCGTCGTGTAGCGGCCCAGCGGCTCGGCCGCGGCATCGACGATGTCCTTGCCGCTGGTGGCATGGAACGTTGCCATCATCGGCGTCTGCGTCGGGCTGGGGAGCGAACAGTTGATGCGGATGCCCTGCTTGATCAGGTGCGCGCCCATGTACTGCGTCCAGACGATCACGGCTTCCTTGGAGAACGCATAGCCTTCGCTCACCTGGTCCATGTGGGCTTCGCTCCACGCGATCGCCTCGTCCCAGCCCTTGGTCTGGAGCAGCTCCATGTGGACGGGGATGCGCCGGCTCCAGCCCAGCCCGCCGGTGGACGCGATGGAGACGATCGCGCCGCCTTGGCCCATCAGCGGCACCACCTGTTCGGTGACATGGCGCGTGCCGATGAAGTTGACCTTCATCGTATCCATCGGCGCGAAACCCCCGCCGCCGGGCAGGCCCGCGCAGTTGAACAGGGCATCGACCTTGCCACCTACCGCGGCGACGCCCGCCTCGATCGACGCCTTGTCGCGCAGGTCGACCTTGTTGAACGACGCGAGCGGCAGGTCCACGTCCTTGAAATCGAAGCCGTGCACTTCGGCGCCCAGGTCGATCAGCATCTTGGCGGTCGCCTCGCCCATGCCGGAAAAGCAGCCGCTGACGATCACGCGTTTGCCCGCGTAGCCCAGAATGTCGCTCATGCCCGTGTCATCCTCTCGATCACGAAAAAGTCCGGGGCCTTCGTAGCGCGTCCGGCGAAAGCCGCAACGCGGCGATCAAGGCCGATGTCACAATCGCGGCATCTGCGCGTCGCCCATCGGCCGCCGCGTGCCCAGCACCTCGCGCGCTTTCGCCCGGACATAGGCGTGCAGCGCGCGGATCTGGTCGTCGGTAAGGTTCTCGAACCGCGGCATCCCGCGTTCGAGCAGCGCGCCGGTCTTCAGCAGATCGGAGAACGCCGCCAGATCGAGCGCCAGCCCGGATTCGCGCAAGTCCGGCCCCGGCGTGCCGGTGGCATGCGCCCCCGCGCCGTGGCAGGCGGCGCATTGCATGAACAGTGCGCGCCCGGTGGCGACATCGGCCTCGTTCAGCGTCAGCGCCGGATCGTCCACCGCATGCACGACCATGTCCGCCCTGGGCATCGGTGCCAGCTTGCCGCGGCCATCGAGCGCAAAGGTCAGCAGCCGCCGCGTCTGCGCGCCGTATTGCCAGCCGACATCCATGAACCGGCCATAGGCGGCGGTCGTGCCGCCATAGCCGACGAGCACCGAGACATACTGCCGCCCGCCGATCGCATAGCTCATCGGTGCGGCGATGATGCCGAGCCCGGCATCGAAGCGCCACACTGGTCGGCCATCGCGCGCGTCATAGGCATCGAACGTGCCCTCGGCCGTCCCCTGGAACACGACGCCGCCCGCGGTGGACAGCACGCCGCCGTTCCACAAGTTGGCATGCTTGACCTGCCAGCGCGGCTTCTGCGCCACCGGATCCCACGCGACGAGGAAGCCGTGTCCGTCGCCGGGTTTCTCGACGATCGGCTCGAGGCTGAGGCCCATGACGTTGAACGCTGCCTCGGTGCCGCCGTTGCGGCTGAACCGTGCGCCGATCTGCTGGATCGGCACGAACGCCAGCCCGCGCGTCGCATCGTAGCTCATCGCCTGCCAGTTGTGCCCGCCGACGGTGCCCGGCCATTGCTTGGTCAGCCCGCTTTCATAGCGGATGTTCGGGTACTCGTCCGGCCGGCCGGACACCGGATCGATGCGCTTCGCCCAGTTGATCTCGGTCGTCTTGCCCGGCTCGTTCAGCAGCTTGCCGGTGTCGCGATCGATCACATAGAAAAAGCCGTTGGTCGGCGCATGCAGCAGCACGTTGCGCGGGCGGCCGCCGATCGTCAGCGTCGCCAGCTGGATGTTGGGCGTCGCCTTGAAGTCCCAGGCGTCGCGCGGATTCTCCTGGTAATGCCACAGGTACTTGCCGGTCTTGGCATCGAGCGCGACGATCGACGAGGTGTAGAGGTTGTCGCCCTTGCTGCCGGGATCGCGCTTGTCGGGATCGTACGGCCCGGCATTGCCGACGCCGATATAGACGCGATCGGTTGCCGCGTCATAGGTCATGCCGTTCCACACCGTGCCGCCGCCGCCGGTGAACGGCGTACCGGCATGCGCGAGGAATGCGGAACCCCAAGTCTTCGCCGCCGCCAGCATCGCCGGATCGCCGGCGTTCTGCGCGGGGGTGCCGGGCGTGGTGTAGAACCGCCAGAGCTGCTTGCCGGTTTTGGCATCGAACGCGGTGACGAAGCCGCGTGCACCGAAATCGGCGCCGCCGTTGCCGATGATCACCCGGCCGTTCATCACCCGCGGCGCGCCAGTGCTGCCGTTCATCAGGCCCGGCGCGATCGAGCGCGCGACCCACAGTTCCTTGCCCGTTGTCGCATCGAGCGCGATCAGCCGGCCGTCGATCGCCGAGACGAACACGCGCCCGTCCTCATAGGCCACCCCGCGATTGGCGCCGAACGACAGGTGCAGCGATTGCGGGCTGACTTTCCACGTCTGCGGATCGTAGCGCCACTTGAGCTTTCCACTCGCGCCATCGACCGCATAGACCGCCGCATAGGAGCCGGAGAAATACAGCGTACCGCCCACCGCCAGCGGCGTCGCTTCCAGCGTCACTTCGTCCGGCAGGTCGAGCGACCAGGCGAGACCCAGGCGGCTGGCACTGGCCGGGGTGATCTGATCGAGCCGGCTGAAATTGTTCTCATCCGCCGCGCCGCCGGGTCCGACCCAGTCGGCCCCGGCGCCACTGGCCGCAACCGGACCGGCCGCATGTGCGACCGGCCCCGCTGCGGACGGTGGGTGCTGGACCGTCGCGGTTATTCCGCTGGCGATCAGGGCGATGGCTGATACGGCCAGCGCGGGTGTCGACAAATCGACCATTGGCATCCTCTCCCAAGGATATATCTGGTGTCTCTAGCGGCTTTTGATCCAATGTAAATCGCATCATTGCGCGATCGCGATCGGGCTAGGTTACAGAGACCTGCCGCGTGCGTCGATCGATCGTGTACCCGTATTCCGCCGCGATGAACCGGACACCGGCGCCGTCGTGCGAGTCCCAGTCCGCAGCAGTCATCGCGTCGCCATCGACCGTGCGCCATGCACCCGTAGCGGGGAACTGCGCCAGGTGCCGGGCGCGCTGCGCCCGCCAGTCCGCGAGGGCGGCGACATGATCCTCAAGCTCGCGGTCGCGCACCGACCAGTCGATCCAGGTAATCGCATTGTCCTGCGCATAGGCGTTGTTGTTGCCCTGCTGGCTGCGGCCGAACTCGTCGCCCGCGGTCAGCATGATCGTGCCGGTCGAGGCGAACAGCGTTCCGAGCAACGCCTTCAGATCGGTACGGCGGCGGGACACGATCCCGGGATCGTCAGTCGGTCCTTCGACACCGTTGTTCCACGAATGATTATCGCCATGCCCGTCGCGGTTGTCCTCGCCATTGGCGTGGTTATGCCGCTCGGCATAGGCGACCGTATCGGCCAGCGTGAAACCGTCATGCGCGGCGACGAAGTTGACGCTGCGGCAGTCATCGCCGAACACGTCGGAGGAGCCGGCGAGCCGCGTCGCCAGTGTGCCGACTGTACCGTCGCCGCGCCAGAACCGGCGCACGTCGTCGCGATAGCGGTCGTTCCATTCGAGCCAGTGTGCCGGGAAGCGGCCCAACTGGTAGCCGCCGGGGCCGATGTCCCACGGTTCGGCGATCATCACCCGGTCGGCGAGCCACGGGTCGGCGGCGATCGCGGCAAAGATCGGTGCAGCCGCATCGAACCCCGGCGAGCGCGCGAGGATCGGCGCGAGGTCAAAGCGGAAGCCGTCGATGCCGCAATGGCGGACGAAATGGCGCAGGGCATCGAGCGTCAGCGTGCGCACCGCTTCGTTGCCGAAATCGAGCGTATTGCCGCAGCCGGTATCGTTGATCAGTGCGCCGTCTGGCGCATGCGCATAGGCGGCATCGTCCAGCCCCCGCAGTGACAGCACCGCGCCATGCACGTCGCTCTCGCCCGAATGGTTGAACACCAGATCGAGGATCACGTCGATCCCCACCGCATGCAGCGCCGCCACCGTCTCGCGCAGTTCGGCCACTCCGCCGGGGCACAGCCCGGGATCGAGCGCCATCATCGTCACCGGATTGTAGCCCCAGGCATTGGCGAGGCCGAGCGGGGTCAGGTGCCGCTCGTCGATCCAGGCGACGATCGGCATCAGCTCGACCGCGCTGACGCGAAGCTTGTGCAGATGCGCGATGACCGCGGGATGCGCGAGCGCGGCGATCGTGCCGCGCTGCGGCTCGGGCACGTCTGGGTGGAGCATGGTGAAGCCGCGGACATTGAGCTCGTAGATCAGCCCGCCGCGGGTGAAGTGCGGCGGTTGCAGGGGAACCTCGGGTAGCGGACCGGGGACGATCGCCCTTGGCACCAGCGCGGCGGTGTCCGCGCCGTAAGTTGCGAGGTGCGGGTCCCAGACGAACCGGCGATCGAGTTCCAGCGCGTAAGGGTCAACCAGCAGCTTGGCGGGATCGAACCATTTGCCCTTGTCAGGTGCCCATTCGCCGGCGGCGCGATAGCCATAGCGGGTGCCGGTGCGGTCGCCGGGGAGGGTGGTGGTCCACGTGTCACCTTCGCGGGCCATCGCAATGCGCCGTTCGGTGTCGCCATCGAACAGGCACAGCGTCAACGCTTCCGCTCGCGGCGCCCTCACGGCAAAACGCGTGTCGCCGGCATAGATGTGGACCCCAGGATCCTCCCCGGGACGGGGAGGATTTCCAGAGCTCACGTCACCACGTCGGGCTCGGTCCGCCCCGTGTGCCGCGCGATGCCGGCGATCTGCTCGGCCGCGGCGATCAGGTCGGCCAGCATATCGGGCGTCTGCGCATCCAGCGTGCCGCCGACCGGCTCGTAGCGTTCGAGGTAGACGCGGATCGTCGCGCCCTGCGTGCCGGTGCCTGACAGGCGAAACACCACGCGGCTGCCGCCTTCGAACAGGACGCGGATGCCCTGGTTGCGGCTGACCGAGCCATCGACCGGATCGGTGTAGGCAAAGCTGTCCGCCGCCGCGACCGTCAGCGGGCCGAAGCTGCGGCCGGGTAACGAGGGCAGCGATGCGGTCAGTTCCGCCATCAGCGTGTCGGCCTGCGCGCTGTCGACCGCCTCGTAATCATGCCGCGCGTAGTAATTGCGGCCATACTTCGCCCAATGCTCCCGCGCGATCTCGGCCATCGGCTGGTCGCGCGCGACCAGGATGTTGAGCCACAGCAGCACCGCCCACAGCCCGTCCTTTTCACGGACGTGGTCGCTGCCGGTGCCCGCGCTCTCCTCGCCGCAGATCGTCGCCTGCCCGGCATCGAGCAGGTTGCCGAAGAACTTCCACCCGGTCGGCGTCTCGAACGCGGGGATGCCCATCGCCTCGGCCACGCGATCGGCCGCGGCGCTGGTCGGCATCGATCGCGCGATGCCTTTCAACCCGCCGGCATAGCCGGGCGCGAGGTGGGCGTTGGCGGCGAGCATGGCGAGGCTGTCCGACGGCGTGACGAAGATGCCGCGCCCGAGCACCAGGTTGCGATCGCCGTCGCCGTCGCTGGCCGCGCCGAAATCGGGCGACTGCGATCCGAACATCGTGTCGAACAGTTCGTGCGCGTGGACCATGTTGGGATCGGGGTGATGCCCGCCGAAATCCTCCAGCGGAGTGCCGTTGACCACGGTGCCGGCGGGAAAGCCCAGCCGCTGTTCGAGGATGTCGTGCGCATAAGGCCCGGTGACCGCATGCATCGCATCGAACCGCATGGTGAAGCCGGCGGCGACGGCCGCGCGGATCGCGGCGAAGTCGAACAATTCCTCCATCAGCGCGGCATAGTCGGCGACGGGATCGATCACCTCGACCGCGCAGCCCTCGACATGGGTGGTGCCGATGCGGTCGAGATCGACGTCGGGCGCATTGGCGATCTTGTAATGGTCGATCGTCAGCGTGCGCTGGTAGATTGCCTCGGTCACGCCTTCGGGTGCTGGGCCGCCGTTGGCGACGTTGTACTTGATGCCGAAATCCTCGTCCGGCCCGCCGGGATTGTGGCTGGCCGACAGGACGAGGCCACCTGCGGCCTCGTACTTGCGGATCACATGGCTAGCCGCCGGGGTGGAGAGGATGCCGCCGCGGCCGACCAGCACCCGGCCATAGCCGTTGGCCGCGGCCATGCGGATCGCGGTCTGGATCACCTGCCGATTGAAATAGCGCCCGTCGCCGCCAATCACCAGCGCGGCGCCCAGCGGCGGCTCGACCACGTCGAACGTCGCCTGGATGAAGTTCTCGGCATAACCGGGTTCGGCGAACACGCGCACCTTCTTGCGCAGGCCGGACGTGCCGGGTTTCTGGCCATCGAAAGGTTTGGTCGGAACAACGGCGATCATCGTGCTTCCTCGATCAGTTGCGCATAGAGCGCGGCATAGGCCTTTCCGCTGGGCCCCCAGGAAAAGTCGCTCTTCATCGCCGCGCGCTGGATCATGCGCCAGGTGGCGGCGTCGCGATAGAGCGCGATGGTGCGATCGATCGCGCCTGCGAGACCCTGTGCGTCGACGGTATCGAACTGCACCCCGGTGGCGACGCCCGCCTGCACCGCGGCCAGGTTGGCATCGATGATCGTATCGGCGAGCCCGCCGGTGCGCGCGACCACGGGGATGCAGCCATAGGCGAGGCCCATCATCTGCGTCAGCCCGCAGGGTTCGAACCGCGACGGGATCAGGATCGCGTCGCCGCCGCCCTGCATCCGGTGGGAGAGTGCCTCGTCATAGCCGATGTGCACGCCGATGCGGCCGGGATGGCGCGCGGCGGCGGCGGTCAGCGCCTCTTCGATCTCCGCATCGCCGCTGCCGACCAGCGCCAGCCGGCCGCCGGCGCGGACGAGATGGTCGAGCACTTGGGGGAGGACGTCCATGCCTTTCTGCCCGGTCAACCGGGTGACGACGACGAACAGCGGGCCGTCATCGTGATCGAGCCCGAACTCCGCCTCCAGCGCACGCTTGTTCTTCACCCGGCGCGGCAGCGTGCGCAGGTTGAACTTCGCGGCCAGCGCCGGATCGGCATCGGGCTGCCATTCGGCACCGTCGATCCCGTTGAGGATGCCGTGCACCACGGCGGCGCGATGGCGGATCAGGCCCTCCAGTCCCATGCCGTATTCGTGACCGCGGATCTCGGCGGCATAGCTGGGTGAGACGGTGGTGATCGCGTCGGCGGTCTGTAGCCCGGCCTTGAGGAAGCCGATGTGGCCATGGAACTCAACCCCGTCGATATCCATCGCGCTGTCGGGCAGGCCCAGTTGCGGCAGCAATGCGGCGTCGAACAGGCCCTGAAAGGCCATGTTGTGGATCGTCATCACCGACGGCACTCGCGCGCTGCCGGGAACGGGCGCATAGCTGAGATAGGCGGGCGCGAGGCCCGCCTGCCAGTCGTGCGCGTGGACGATGTCGAACCGCCGGCCGGGCACGGCGCCACCGGCCAGATCGGTGGCGGCGCGGGCGAGTGCGCCGAACCGTTGCCAGTTGTCGGGCCAGTCCTGTCCTTCCGGATCGAGGTAAGGCCCACCGTCACGCGCATAGAGCGCCGGAGAATCGAGGATCAGCATGGCCTTGTCGGCCACGATGGCGGACAGCAGCCGCGCAGGAACGCCCAGCANCGCCTCGATCATCGGCTTGGTGATCAGACACAGCCCGCTTTCCGTGCGCCGGAACCGCTGTGCGTCAAGTACCGGATCCTCGCCCACCACCAGTCCTTCGGGGATGCGGACGCCGGAATCGATGATCACCCGGCGCAGGCGCGCGTGCCGGCCGATGTTGCAATACGGCAGGATCACCGCTTCGTGCACGTTGGAGAAGCTGCCCATCTTGACCCCGGTGCATAGCAGGCTGCGCGAGGCGATCGCGCCGCTGACGATGCAGTCGGCGCTAACCAGCGAGGAGATGGCGACGCCGCGGCGGCCATCCTCGTCATGCACGAACTTGGCGGGTGCGGCGACCACGGCATCGGACCAGATCGGCCACTCGCGATCGTACATGTCGAGCTGCGGCACCACGTCGGTGAGATCGAGATTGGCGTCGAAGTACGCATCAAGCGTGCCGACATCGCGCCAGTATTCGCCGATCTCGTCTGTCGCACGCACGCAACTGGCGCTGAAGCGGTGCGCCACCGCCTTGCCGTGCTTGACGAGATAGGGGATGATGTCGCCGCCAAAATCGCGCGTCGAGTTGGGATCGGCGGCATCGCGGCGCAGCTGTTCGAACAGGAACTCGGTCTCGAACACGTAAATGCCCATGGAGGCGAGCGCCATTCCGGGATTGCCCGGGATGCCGGGCGGGTCGGCGGGCTTTTCGACGAATTCGGTGATCGTGTCGTCGGCATCGACCGCCATCACGCCGAAGCCGGTCGCCTCGGCGCGCGGCACCACGAGGCAACCGACGGTGACGTCTGCCTTGCTCTCGCAATGCTGGCGCAGCATTACCTCGTAATCCATCTTGTAGATGTGATCGCCGGCCAGGATGACCATGTACTTGGGCGCGTGACCCTCGATAATGTCGATGTTCTGGAACACCGCGTCCGCGGTGCCTTCGTACCACTGCGTTTCCGACACCCGCTGCGATGCGGGCAGGATGTCGAAGCTTTCGTTGCGTTCGGGGCGCATGAAGTTCCAGGCGCGCTGCATGTGGCGGATCAGGCTATGCGCCTTGTATTGTGTCGCCACACCGATCCGGCGGATGCCCGAATTGATCGCGTTCGACAGCGCGAAGTCGATGATCCGCGCGCGTCCGCCGAAATAGACCGCGGGCTTGGCGCGCCCGTCGGTCAGTTCCTTCAGCCGGCTGCCGCGTCCGCCGGCCAGCACATAGGCCATCGCCTCACGTGCGAGCGGTTGTCCATGGCTGTCTCTCATCGCCCCGCTCCCTTATCAATCACCTAACCCGCGTACTCGAACATGACCGTCGCCAGTGGCGGCAGCGTGACGGTGGCATAGCCGCCGTGCGCCTCGATCCGGCCAAGGTTGCCGACGCCGCTGCCGCCATAGACGGTGGCATCGCTGTTGAGAATCTCGGTCCAGGTGCCGTCATGCGGCAGCGGCAGGCGATAGTCGCCGTGCACCACCGGCGTCAGGTTGGCGATCACCGCCACCGGCCGCTCGCCCGGCGCCTTGCGCACCCAGGCGAACACCGAACGGTCGGCATCGTCGCCCACCAGCCAGTCGAAGCCCTCGCGCTCGCAGTCGCGTGCGTGCAGCGCCGGATAGCTGCGGTAGACGCGGTTGAGATCGCGCACGAGGTTGCGCACGCCCTCGTGCATCGGGGAGCAGCGCAGGTGCCAGTCGAGCGCACGCTGCTCGCTCCATTCCTCGCGCTGGGCGAACTCCTGACCCATGAACAGCAGCTTCTTGCCGGGATAACCCCACATGAAGCTGTAATAGGCGCGTAGCGATGCGAACTGCTGCCAGTCGTCGCCGCTCATCTTGGTGAGCAGCGATCCCTTGCCGTGCACCACTTCGTCATGGCTGAGCGGCAGCACGAAGTTCTCGTCCCAGGCATAAACGAGGCCGAAGGTGATGTCGTCGTGGTGCCATTTGCGATGGATCGGGTCACGCTGCATGTACGTCAGCGTGTCGTGCATGAAGCCCATGTTCCACTTGAACCCGAAACCTAGGTTCGATCGCGGCGCGCCTTCGTCTGCAGGCGCGGTGACGCCGGGCCACGCGGTCGATTCCTCGGCGATGGTGATGCAGCCGGGATAGCGGCCATAGACCGCGCGGTTGGTGGCGCGCAGGAAATCCACTGCCTCCCAGTTCTCACGCCCGCCGTCGCTGTTGGGGATCCACTCGTCCGCCTTGCGCGAGTAATCGCGGTACAGCATCGAGGCGACGGCATCGACCCGCAGCCCGTCGATGTGATAGCGTTCGGCCCAGAACAACGCGTTGTTGAGCAGGAACGATGCCACCTCGCGCCGGCCGAAGTTGTAGATCAGCGTGTTCCAGTCGGGGTGGAAGCCCAGCCGCGGATCGACATGCTCGTAAAGCGCGGTGCCGTCGAACTCGATCAGGCCGTGAACGTCGACCGGGAAATGCGCCGGCACCCAGTCCACCAGCACGCCGATCCCGGCGCGGTGCGCGCCATCGACGAAGCGGGCGAAACCTTCCGGCCCGCCGAAACGGGCGGACGGCGCGAACAGGCCGATCGTCTGATATCCCCATGACGGATCATAGGGATGCTCGGATACCGGCATGAATTCGATGTGGGTAAAGCCGAGGTCGGCGACGTAAGGGATCAGCCGGTCGGCCAGCGCATCCCAGCTAAGGAACCAGCCGTTCTCGTCACGGTCCCACGATCCGGCATGGACCTCGTAGATCGAGATCGGCTGGCGGCGCGGTTCCACCTGCTGCCAGTGCGCGCGATGATCGGCGTCGCCCCATTCGTGCTGCGGATCGGCGACGATCGAGGCGGTGTGTGGGCGCAACTCGGCGGCAAAGGCGAACGGATCGGCCTTGTCCGGCTGCACCGTGCCGTCGGCGCCGACGACGCGGAACTTGTAATGCGCGCCTTCCGCGATGTCGGGCAGGAAGATTTCCCAGACACCGACATCGTGGCGCGCGCGCATCGGATGCGCTGCACCGTTCCAGCCGTTGAAGCTGCCGATCACGCTGACCGCGCGCGCATTGGGTGCCCAGACCGCAAAGTGGACCCCGGCGACGCCCTGATGGCTGATCGGATGCGCGCCCAGCTTGTCGAACAGGCGGTAATGGGTCGCCTCGCCCATCAGATGATCGTCGATCGGGCCGAGGACCGGGCCAAAGGTGTATGGGTCGGTCACCGTCCAGCGGCTGCCGCCCGCGCCGGTGCAGCGATAGCGCAACGGCTGCGGCTTGATCCCGCGCTTGCCGCCGACCCTGCCCTCGAACAGTCCGGCGGCGTCGACCCGCTCCAGCTTGCCCAGCGACTTGCCGGCAAGATCGATCGCTTCGGCCGTTTCGGCACCGGGCAACAGCGTCCGGGCGAACGATCCGTCGGGTCCGCTAAAGACCCCCAGCACTGAAAATGGATCGGCGTGCGTGCCGCGTTGCAGGGACTCGATCACGCTCGCCGATGGCTTCACATCACGTTCCAGATCTCTCGCGCATATTCGGCGATGGTTCGGTCTGACGAGAACCAACCGACATTGGCAATGTTCCGGATCGCGCTCGTGCGCCAGGCCGGCTGATCCTCCCACCGCCGGTCGAGCCCGCGCTGTGCGGCGGTATAGGCGTCGAAGTCGGCCGCGCACATGAACCAGTCGCTGTCGTAGAGTCCGCCGATCAGCGCCTTGTAGCGATCGGGATCGTCTGGCGAGAACACGCCAGAGGCGATCGCGGTCAGCGCCTGCGCCAGTTCCGCCGATCCTTCGATGATCTCGCGCGGGTTGTAGCCGCTGGCGCGCTTGGCGGCGACTTCCTGCGCAGTCAGGCCGAAGATGACGATGTTGTCGTCGCCGACATGCTCCTTGATCTCGATATTGGCGCCATCGAGCGTGCCGATGGTCAGTGCGCCGTTCAGCGCGAACTTCATGTTGCCGGTGCCGGAGGCCTCCATGCCTGCGGTGCTGATCTGCTCGGACAGGTCAGCCGCCGGGATGATCCGCTCCGCCAGGCTGACGTTGTAGTTGGGTACGAACACGATCTTGAGCAGGCCGCCGACCGATGGGTCCGAGTTGATCCGGCGGGCGATGTCGTTGGCCAGTTTGATGATCAGCTTGGCGTTGTGATAGCTCGATGCCGCCTTGCCGCCAAATATCTTGACCCGCGGCACCCAGGGCTTCTCGGGATGGCTGCGGATCTGGTCGTAGAGCGCCACAGTCTCGATCAGATTGAGCAGCTGGCGCTTGTATTCGTGGATGCGCTTGATCTGCACGTCGAACATCGCATCGGGATCGATGCGGACGTCGACCAGTTCCTTGATCTCGCGCGCCAGCGCCTCCTTGTTGGCGCGCTTCACCGCATGGATGCGATCGGCAAGGCCGGTGTCGCCGGCATGATCGTTCAGCGCGACGAGCTTTTCCGCGTCATCCATGAACGCATCGCCGATTGCCTCGCGGATAACGTGTGTCAGGCCCGGGTTGCACTGCTGCAGCCAGCGGCGCGGGGTGACGCCGTTCGTCTTGTTGTTGATCCGCGTCGGGTAGAGCCGATGGAGATCGGCGAATACCGTCTGCTTCATCAGGTCTGAATGCAGCGCGGCGACGCCGTTGACGCTGTGCGCGCCGGCGAAGGCCAGATTGGCCATCCGCACGCGCCGTTCGCCCGCCTCGTCGATCAGGCTGATCGCGGCGATCCCGCTCTCGTTGATCCCGGCCTTGGCAGCATCGCGCAGCACGCGGCTGTTGATCGCATAGATGATCTGCATGTGCCGCGGCAGCATCCGTTCGAACAACGGCAGCGGCCAGCTTTCCAGCGCCTCCGGCAACAGCGTGTGGTTGGTATAGCCGATCGTGGCCTGCGTGATCTCCCACGCCTCGTCGAAATCGAGATCATGGAAATCGACCATCAGCCGCATCAGCTCGGCTACCGCAATCGAGGGATGCGTATCGTTCAGCTGGATCGCCGCCTTGTCGGGCAGCGTGCGGATGTCGTGATGGTACTGGACGTGGCGGCGGACGATGTCCTGGATCGATGCGGAGGAAAAGAAATACTCCTGCCGCAGCCGCAGCTCCTGCCCGGCGGGGTTGGAGTCGGCCGGATAGAGCACCCGTACCAGCGCATCGGCGCGCATCTGCCCGGCGAGCGCGCCCGCGTGGTCGCCGGCGTTGAACGCATCGAGCTGCAGCGGATCGATCGGTGTCGCGGTCCACAGGCGCAGCGTGTTGACCCGGCGCCCGCGCCAGCCGGCGATCGGGGTATCGACCGCGACCGCCTCAACCTCTTCGGCAGGGCGCCAGTGGACCTTGTCGCCATGCGCCATGACCTCGCCGCCGAAGCCGACGCGATAGGCGCTCTCCCGCCGCTCGAACTCCCAGGGATTGCCGTGCGCCAGCCATGTCTCGGGCAGCTCGACTTGCCAGCCGTCCTTGATCCGCTGGCGGAACATGCCGTTCTCATAGCGGATGCCATAGCCGTACGCGGGGATGTCGAGGCTGGCGAGGCTCTCCATGAAGCACGCCGCCAGCCGCCCCAGCCCGCCGTTGCCCAGCGCCGCATCCGGCTCGATCTCCTCCAGCACGGCGAGGTCGAGCTTGTTCTCCTTGAGCGCGGCTTCCATCTCCTGCGTCAGCCCCATGTTGCTGAGCATGTCGCGCATCAGCCGGCCGATCAGGAACTCCAGGCTGAGATAATAGACCCGCTTCGACCCTTCGGCATAGGTCCGGCGCGTGGATTCCATCCAGCGGTCGATCACCGCATCGCGCAGCGTCAGTGCCGCGGCGGTGAACCAGTCGTGCGCCTTGGCCGCGCGCTCATCCTTGCCGACCCGGTGGCGCAGCACGTCGATGATGTGATCGTGCATCTGCGCGGCATCGGTCGCCACCGCATTGTCGGCGAAATCGACGAACTCCGGCGCGCTGAGGCTGCTGGCGCCGGTGGCGGCCCGCTCTGACAATGCCTGCTGGGAGAGGGCCTGCTCGTATGGCGTCTGATCGTATGGCGCATTGGGCAAGGGACGCGAACTCCTGATGGGGCATGCACGGCGGCGTGCATGCGGATGATGGTCGGCGTCCTCTCCGCTGCCGATGGCTATGGCAGCGGCGATCGTGCGGCAAGCGATTTGCAGGATCGAGACGAAAGCGGCGAAATACGCCGCCAGAATGCATCAAAATGATAACGGAACGTGCGTCATTGGTGGGGAAACTGTTTTTTGTAATGGGAAATGGTCTTATTCGCTCTCTCGTTTCGGTTGGCGATCCTGCTAATATTGATCACATGGAAGCGACCGAATCCCTGATCGTGCCGACGCGGCGCGCGGCGCGTCAGCGCCCCTTGCGCAGCAACACGGCGGGTGCCGACCGGCGCGTGCTGATCCTTGAGGCGGCGCAGCGGCGGTTTGCCGAATTCGGCTTCGAGGCGACCACCGTCCGCCAGATCGCCGACGATGTGAACATCCTGTCCGGCAGCCTCTATCACCATTTCGATACCAAGGAGGCTATGCTCGACGAGATCGTGCGTGAGCCGGTGCTGGCGATGCGTGCGCGGACGCTGGCTATCGTCGCATTGCCGATCGATGCCGAACGCCGGCTGGCGACGCTGATCGCGGCCGAGCTCGACGTGCTGGCCAACAACGCGGACCAGTTGCTGATCGTGCATCACGAGCGCAAGTTCTTCCGGCGCAGCGAATGGTTCAGCTATGTCACGCAGGCGCGGCGTGACGCGTTCCAGGCGTGGAGCCAGGTAATCGCCGACGGCGTCAACGATGGCCTGTTCGCGCAAGGATCGGACGCCTTCCTGACGATCTCGACCGTGCTGCGCATGCTCAACACCGGCGCGGACTGGTATCGCAACGAGGAGGGTCTGCCCGGCCACGCGCCGTCCGAGCGCACGCAGTACGATACGCTGCTCGAATTCTACATCGGCTTCGTGCTGCGCGCGATCCGCCACCCGGAGCGTGCCGGCGCCCCGCCGCCCGAGCCTCATCCGGTCGATTGACCCCGCCAGATCCCGGCCTGGTCGATGCCGCGCTGGCGCAAGTCGACGCGGCGTTGTCCGGCCTTGCGCGGCGGCCGGTGGTGCTGGGCATCTGCGGCGCGCAGGGCAGCGGCAAGTCGACGCTGGCGCGAGCCGTGGCGGATACGCTGGGCGAGCGCGGCATGCCGGCGGCCATCCTGTCGCTCGATGACCTCTACCTGACGCGGGCCGAGCGCACGGCTTTGGCATGGAACGTCCATCCGCTGCTGCAGACGCGGGGCGTCCCCGGCACGCACGATATCGCCATGGGTCATGCGGTGCTGGATGCGCTGCAAAGCGGACGATCCGCCGCCCTGCCGCGCTTCGACAAGGCGAGCGACGACCGCTTGCCCGATGCTTGCTGGCCGACCGCGCTCGCCGACACGCAAGTGCTGGTGCTGGAGGGATGGTGCGTCGGCGCGCATCCACAGGGACGGGCCGCCCTCGCCACGCCGATCAATGCGCTGGAGCGGGACGAGGACCCGGACGGCCGCTGGCGGGTCCATGTCGATGCCTGTCTCGCCGGCGCCTATGCCGGCCTGTTCGCGCGGATCGGCCGGCTGGTGCTGCTCGCCGCGCCGGGGTTCGAAGCGGTGTTCGACTGGCGGCGTGAACAGGAGGACCGCGACAACGGTGGCCGCATGGACGATGCCGCTCTAAGCCGTTTCATCGCCCATTACGAACGACTGACGCGCCACATCCTGGCGACGGGTCCCGGTTATGCCGACCTGACCATCAGGCTGGACGCACAACGCCACGTCATCGGGTAGCGTCGCGTGGCACCGTCACGTTCAGTCCTCTTCATCCGTTTCGTCGACGGGCTCGCCGGTGGCGCGACGGCGGGCGCGTTCGGCATGGCGGCGGCGGCGCTTTTCCAGTGACTGGGCGGTCGGGATCGCATGGTCGACGGTGTCGGCGATGACCGCGCCCCGCTCCCCCACCGGCATCTCCGGCCCGATGGTGGTATCGACCCCCGTCTGGCGCTCGATCTCGACGTTGAGCATCGCGCCCAGCAGGATGCCATAGCACGACAGGAACAGCCACATCAGCGCGACCACGATCGCGGACAGCGATCCGTACGTGGCGCTGTAATCGCTGACGTAGGCGACATAGAGCGAGAAGCCGAACGACACCACCATCCACAGCAGGGTGGAGAACAACGCGCCGGGTGACAGCCAGCGCCACTTCGCCGCCCGCCGATCGGGTCCATAGCGCATGATCAGCGCAAAACCGGCGCTGCCGAGCGTGATCGCCGCCGCCCAGGTCAGCAGCTTGAACAGCAGGTCGGTTCCGGGTCCGAGCAGCGCCCCTGCGCGGGTCTGCAACCAGGCGAACACGCCGCCGCTGATCAGCCCGATCGCGGCGATCAGGATCGCCGCCAGCGTCAGCCCGGCGGCGCGCAGCGTCAGCGTCACGAAGCCGCGCGTCTCGTGCTCCTCGTTGATGACGTTGAGCGCACCGATCGTACCGCTGGCGGCGCGCATCGCGCCATAGAACGCCAGCACCAGCGCCAGTCCAAGTGCGAATCCCTTGACCCCGGTGCTGGTGGTCACGACCTGCATCAATTGCTCTTCGATCAGCTTGGCGACTTCGGGCGGGACGGCGCCGATGATCGCCTGCATCTGGTCCTGCACACTGTTGGCATCGCCGATCAGGCCATAGAGCATCACCAGCGAGGCGATCAGCGGGGTGATCGACAGGAACACGAAAAACGCCATGCCTGCGGCGAGCAGCGAGATATTGTGAAACCCGCTCATCACCCAGACCCGCTTGAGCGCGCGGATCCAGGCGCTCCGCGGCATCGACCAGGGCGAGCGCGAAGTGACGACTTGCGATGGATCGAGCCGGCGGGAGGTAGATTCCGGCTCGATTTGCGGCGATTTTTCCGCCAAGTTGGTGTCCGACATTGCAGAAGCGCTATGAATCACGGGGTTTTTGCCTCGCAGGGGACGCGAACATCCGAAAAGTTGCGGTCGATACGGTCATAGCAGGGCAAGTCATGAGGGCCGCTCTGGTTTCCACCCGCGTCGGCGTTTGCGTCGGAGCGTTGGCGGTGGCGTCATGCCCAAGCGCGGCGTGGGCGCAGCCGGGTGGCAAGGTCGATTGCGGCCGGCTGTTTTCCGCAAGCGAGCCGAAGCCCGCTGCCGTCACGGCCCCCGTCGCGGATGCGTCCGCCGATTCAAGCATTGATGCCACGGGCGCGCCAGTCGCGAACGGTCTTGACCTTGCCGTGCCCGCGCCACCGCCGGGCGTCGACCTGCCGGTGGTCGATCCGATCATTCCCGATGCCGAGTTCAAGGCGGCGATCCCCGCGCAGACCGCGAACACCGATGCCGAACTCGATCGTCCGCTCGAATCGATCGAGGCGTTTGAGGCGCGGCTGGCATCCCAGACCCCGGCTGCAGGGACGCCGAAGGTTGCCACCCGCGCGGCGCCGGCGGGCATCAGTGCCGCCGATGCCGCGGCCTCGCCTTCCGTCGCAACTTCCGCGGCAACGACGCCGTCCGCGACCGTCGCCACGACGGTGCCGTCGCGCGATCCTGAGCTGAACGGGCCGCTGCCGCCGCTCGCCTCGTTCCAGGTCGAGCCCGTGCAGATCGCCGGTGCGGCGCCCGCTGCGGCAAAGTCGGTGCGCTATCAGGTCTGCGTCGTCGGCCTCGATGCGGCCGACAAGCTCGCCGACGCCGATCTCGCGGCTGACTTCAAGCGTCTGTCCGCGCTCAAGGGCGGCGGCAAGGCGGAGAACACCGCGATGGTCTCCGCGCGCCTGACCGAAGACAGCAAGCTGATGCAGCAGCTGCTCGCCTCGCAAGGCTGGTATGCGCCGACCGTGACCACCCGGCTGGAGACCGTGACCGACGCCGAAAGCCAGCCCGGCACTTCGCCTGCCGCTGCGACACCTGCTGACACCGGCACGCTGGTCGCCGCGCTGAACGTCACCCCGGGCAAGCGCTATGTGCTGCCCGAGATCAAGGTGACCGCAGACCCGACCGTGCCGCCCGATCTGATCGCCAGCAACCTAGCGCTCAAGGTCGGCGAACCGATCATCGCCGACCGGGTACAGGGGGCGGAGGCGCAGATCGCGGTCGCCCTGCCGCAGAACGGCTATCCCTTCGCCAAGGTCGGTCAGCGCGACATCCTGCTCGATCAGGATACCGGCGATGGCGCCTATACCCTGCCGGTCAATGTCGGGGTGCGCGGGCGGTTCGGCGATTTCGCCACGGCCCCGGCCACCGGCGGCAAGCTGGCGTTCGGCGCGGAGCACGTCCAGGTGCTGGCACGCTACAAGAAGGGTGAGCTTTACGACAGCCGCAAGGTCGACGATCTGCGGCAGGCGCTGGTCGCCACCGGCCTGTTCTCGACCGTGACCGCGGTGCCGCAGGCGACGGGAACGCCGGCGCTGCCACTGGTCAAGCGCGGCGAGACGCCGGTAGCAGACGGCACCGAATATATCACCACGCTGGTCACGCAGGCCGCGGGTCCGCCGCGCACGATCGCCGGGACCGTAGGGTATGGCACCGGCGAGGGGTTCACCGCGCAGGGATCGTGGACTCACCGCAACATGTTCCCGCCCGAAGGCGCGCTGATCGTCAGCGCGATCGCCGGCACCAAGCAGCAGGGCGGCGGCGTCACCTTCCGCCGGTCCAACGCCGGTCAGCGCGACCGGACGTTCGAGCTGACCGCGCAGATCGTGCGCAGCACGTACGACGCCTACAACGCCAACACCGCGCGTCTGGCCATTCGGATGAGCCGTGATTCGACGCCGATCTGGCAGAAGAGGTTCACCTGGGCGGCCGGCGCGCAGGTGCTGGCATCGCGCGAACAGATCTACGACTACAATCTCGGCCGCCGCGACTACAAGAGCTACTTCATCGGCGGCCTGACCGGCCAGCTGGGGTTGGATTTCACCGACAGCTTGCTCAACCCGACCAAGGGCGTTCGGGTAACCACGCTGATCGAGCCCGAAGGCTCTCTGCGTGACGGGTTCACGCCTTATGTCCGCGCGCGGATCGATGCTTCGGGCTATTATCCGTTCGGGACGAGCTTCGTACTGGCGGGCCGCGTCCGGTTCGGCACGATCCAAGGCGCGCGGCTCGATGATCTTGCGCCGTCGCGCCGGTTCTATGCCGGCGGCGGCGGATCGGTGCGCGGGTTCGCCTATCAAAAGCTCGGCCCGCTCGATCCCAACGGCGATCCGATCGGTGGCCGCAGCCTGACCGAAGGGTCGATTGAGGGGCGGTATCGCTTCGGCAATTACGGCGTCGTCGCCTTCGTCGATGCCGGCCAGACCTACACCTCGACCTCGCCCGGCTTCTCCGACATGCGCTATGGCGTCGGCGTCGGTGGCCGGTTCTATACCAATTTCGGCCCGCTGCGGCTCGACGTCGCGACACCGCTCGGTCGCCGCAGGGGTGAGGCGCTGATCAACGTCTACGTCTCGATCGGGCAGGCGTTCTGATGGACGAGCAGCCGGTGGTCGAGGCGGAAGGCGGCGACGTCGTGGTGGTCAAGCGCCGCCGCGGACCCCTGTACCTGATCCTGAAATATACCACGGTGCTGCTGGTGGGACTGCTGGCGCTGGTCGCCGCGGTCCTGTTCGGCATCGATACCGGCCCCGGCCACCGTTTCGTCGCCGACCAGATCGCCAACCTCAAGTTCCAAAGCGGGATGCAGATCACCGTCGGACGGATCGACGGCTCGATCTATGGCAAGATGGTGTTGCGCGACCTGTCGATCCGCGATCCCAAGGGCGAATTCCTCTATTCGCCCGAAGTCGCGGTGGACTGGCGGCCGTTCGCCTATCTGAACAAGCATATCGACGTGCGATCGGCCACCGCGCAGCAGCTGATCCTGCGCCGCAATCCCGCCTTCACCCCGACCGCGCCCAGCGACACGCCGCTGCTGCCCGATCTCGACATCGATATCGGCCATCTGCGCGTCGAGCGCTTCGTCGCCGAACCGCCGGTATCGGGCGCGCGCCGGATCGCCCTGCTCGATGGCGCGGCGCATATCGCCGATGGCCGCGCGCAAGTGACGTTCAACGGCGCCACGATCGCGGGCGAAGGCACCGGCGGTGGCGGTGACCGGGTCAAGCTGCGGATCGATGCGGTACCCGAGCGTGACCGGCTTGATCTTGATCTTGTGCTCGATGCGCCAAAGGGCGGCGTCATCACCGCGCTCGCCGGGCTCAAGGACCCGCTCAACGTGCGGCTCGCAGGCGCGGGCGCATGGAGCGGCTGGCGCGGGCATCTCGATGCCAATCTGGCCGGCACCGAGTTCGCCCGCCTGCAATTGCTGGCGACGAACGGCACGTTCACCGTGCGCGGGCCGGCGCGTCTGTCGCGGCTGGTCAACGGCGCCACCGCGAACCTGCTGGGCGCGCAGACCAACATCGATATCGCCACCGTGCTGGCCAACCGGCGTGCGAAGATCACCGGCACCGTTTCCAGCGATGCGTTCACGCTGACGCCGGACGGCACTGTCGACCTGTCCGACAACAGTTTCGATGCCATGCGCCTGTCGTTCCGGCTGCTGAAACCATCGGCGATCGCGCCGAACCTGGCGGGCAGCGGCATCGCCGCAGTGGCAACGCTGGACGGCGCGTTCCGCACACCGACGGTCGATTATCTCGTCACTGCCGACCGCCTCGTGATGAACGACATGGGGATGGAGCGGCTGGTCGCGCGCGGCAGGGCGACGGTAGATGCCAAGCACATCATGGTGCCCGTCGCGGCGCGCGTCGCGCGCATTACCGGCCTCGATACCGTGGCCGGCGGGCAGTTGGCCGACGTCAGCCTCAACGGCGATCTGGCGATCGACGGCACCCGCATCCTGTCCGACAACATGCGCATCCGTTCCCCCCGGATCGATGCCAGGCTGATCATCGTCGCCGATACCGCCAAGGGGCTCTATACCGGTGCGGTCAACGGCCGGATCGACGATTACAAGCTGCAGAGCGTCGGCACCTTTGACATCAACACCAACATCGATCTGCGCACGGTGCCGTCGGGCGGCTTCGCGATGGTCGGCAAGGTGCGTGTCCGCTCGACCCGGTTGACCAACAGCGGCGTGCGCAACTTCCTCGGCGGCAACGCGGTCGCCTCGACCGATGTCAACTATGGCCCTGACGGCGTGGTGCGGTTCGCCAACCTGCGGCTCGCCGCGCCGCAGCTGCGCGTCACCAGCGGCAGCGGCAGCTATGCACCCGGCGGCGCGCTGGTGTTCAATGCGCAGGCGGTTTCCAGCCAGTATGGCCGGATCGGTGTGCGCGTGACCGGCACCGTCGCCAATCCCCATGCCTTTGTCACCGCGGACAAGCCGGGGCTGGGGATCGGGCTGGCCAAGCTCGATGCCGAGATCACCGGCGCGCCCGGCGGCTATCGCCTGCGCGCCAAGGCGGAGACCGACTACGGCCCGCTGGTCGCGGACGTGACGCTGGGGCTGAAGGGTCCGCTCGCATTGCAGATCAACAGTGCCAATCTGGGCGGCATCGACCTGGCCGGGCGGCTGGTGCAGACGTCCAGCGGACCGTTCGCCGGGCAGCTGACCGCGCGCGGCAATGGCCTTGGCGGAGTCGTTCGGCTGGCGGCGCAGGGCAAGTACCAGGAAGCGCTGATCAACCTGCGCGCCAGCAACACGCGGCTGCCGGGCAAGGCCAACCTGGCGATCGGCGCGGCGATCGTCGATGCGCGCGTGGTATTGTACGAAAAGCCTTATGTCGTCGCCGACGCGCAGCTTTCGGGCACGCAATATGCCAGCCTGTTCATCAACGCCGCGCGGGTGACCGTCGACTATCGCGACGGCCGCGGCAGCGCCAAGGCGCTGCTCGAAGGGACCAGCGGCGTGCCGTTCCGTGTCGCGGTCAACGCTGATCTCCAGCCGCAGCTCTGGCGTGCGATGATCAGCGGCCGCGCGCGCGGGATCGACTTCCGCACCGTTCAGCCCGCGCGCATCGTGCCTGCCAAGGGTACGTATGAACTGCTGCCGACACGGGTCGATTTCAGCCGCGGCAACGTGGTGCTGGCGGGCAAGTACGGTCCGGGGATCACCGCGCAGGCGCGCATGGAATCGCTCGACCTCGCGATCTTCAACGCCTTCTATCCCTCCGGCGGGCTGGGCGGCAGCGCTACCGGCAGCGTCGATTACGTGCAGGGTGAAGGCAACGTGCTGCCGCGCGCGCAGGCGCAGCTGTCGCTGAGCAACTTCACCCGCACCACCGCGGCCACGGTCAGCACCCCGGTCGACGTCAACCTGATCGCCTCGCTCAAGCCCGAAGGCGGCGATGCGCGCGCGGTGATCCGCCAGCGCGGCACGGTGATCGGCCGGCTGGCGACGACGCTGCGGCCCGCCGGACCCGGCGCCGGCAACTGGACGACGCGGTTGTTCGCCGGAACGATCGGCGGCGGCATCCGGTACAACGGACCATCGGACACGCTCGTCTCGTTCGCCGGCCTTGCCGGTCAGCGAGTGACAGGGCCGATCGGACTGGCCGCAGACTTCTCGGGCTCGGTCGCCAGCCCGACCCTGTCGGGCGTGGTGCGGGCCAACGCACTGACGTACGAGAACCTGGTCTACGGCACCCGGCTGACCGACATGGCGATCGTCGGATCGTTCACCGGCGACCATTTCACGCTCGACCGACTGACCGCAAAGGCCGGCGACGGCACCGTCTCAGCCAAGGGCGTCGTCAGTCTGGCGGCGGAAAGCGGTTACCCGATGGACCTGCAGGCGACGCTGGACAATGCGCGGCTGGCGCGCAGCGACCTGATCTCGGCGTCGGCCACCGGCAACCTGCGGATGACCAAGTCAGCGGGCGAGACGGCGCTGCTGTCGGGCACGCTGCGGCTGCCCGAGACCCGTTACCAGATTGTCCGCCAGGCCGCCGCCGACGTGCCGCAGCTGACCGGTGTGCGCTTCAAGCCGCCCAAGGGGCCGGCGCGGATCACCGGCAGCGAGCCGGCGACGGCCGGACCGGACTTCATCACCGGCCTGCGGCTCGACATCGCGCTGACCGCGCCGGAGAAGCTCTATGTCAGCGGCATGGGCCTGGAATCCGAATGGAGCATGGACCTGAAGGTCGGCGGCACCAGCAGCGCGCCGCGACTGTCGGGCCAGGTCGATCTGGTGCGCGGCACGCTGGGCTTTGCCGGGCGCTCGTTCGACCTCGATTCGGGCCATATCGTCTTCACCGGCGGACCGACGATCGATCCGACGCTGGCGATCGTGGCGAGCGACGATATCGAGGATGTGACGGTCAACGTCACCGTCGGCGGCACCGCGTTCAACCCGCAGATCACCTTTGCCAGCACGCCCGGGCTGCCGCAGGACGAAATCCTGTCGCGCATCCTGTTCGGCAGCGCGGTGGGCAATTTGTCGCCGCTGCAGGCGGTGCAGCTGGCTTCCTCGCTCAACTCCCTGCGCGGCAGTGGCGGCGGGCTCAACCCGCTGGGCAAGCTGCGCTCGGCGACCGGGATAGACCGGCTGCGTATCCTGGGTCCTGACGAGAAGACGGGGCGCGGAACCGCGGTGGCGGCGGGCCAGTACATCACCCGCAACGTCTACGTCGAACTGATCACCGACGCGCGCGGCTTCACCGCCACCCAGCTCGAGATCAGCTTTACCCGCTGGCTGTCGCTGCTGGGGCAGGCAGGCGGATCGGGCGTCACCAACCTCAACCTGCGGATCAAGAAGAACTATTGATGCGGGTCGGGGCGGTGGCAATCGCGCTGCTGGCGCTGGCAGGCACCGGTGGCTGCCAGCGCGAGCCGTCGTTCGACGAACGCTATGCGAGCGCGCAGGCGGAGATCGGCAGCGAGGCGTCCGGGATCGATGCCGAACTGTCGACCCGGGAGAGCGAGGCAGCCGCGGTCGAGACGCTGCTCGGCAGCGGGCCGCCGCCGATGCCAGCGGCGACAGAAACGCGTTGAAGGTCCGCTAGTTCGGCCGGTCGCGTGCGGCAGGTTACGACGCACAAGGCACACCTCAACGCGCTGGCTTGGCTCGCCTCAGCATGACCGCCGCAAAGGCGCCAGCATCGTCTCATCCTCCGACCGGCCCCAGGCGCGGATCAGGTGCGGGATGCCGGCGGCAGGGGTGGGGATGCCGAAGTAATATCCTTGTGCCAGCTTGCAGCCGAACCGCCGCAGGGTGTCCGCCTGTTCGGGGGTCTCGATCCCTTCGGCGATCACTTCCATGCCCATGTTGTGGCCCAGCGTGACGATCGCCGAGACGATTGCCTTGTCGCCATCGGCATCGGCGATGTTGGCGATGAACGACCGGTCGATCTTGATCGCATCCACCGGCAGCGCGCGCAGGTGCGTGAGTGAGGCGAAGCCCGTGCCGAAATCGTCGAGCGCGATCGCGATACCGGCCTCGTGCAGCGCATGGATCGCCCGCTTGGCCTCGTTCGCGCCGCGGCCCAGAAACACGCCCTCGGTCACTTCCACCTCGACCGATCGCGGCGGCAGGTCCGCCTCGCGCAGCGCCGCCACCAACCGGGCGGCAAAGCCGCTGCGCCGCAGTTCCGCCGGCGCCGCGTTGATCGCCACCGTGCCGAAGTCGAGCCCCGCGGCCTGCCACTGCTTGAGGTCGGACAGGACATGGCGCAGCATCGTCTGTCCCAGCAGGTCGGCGACCTCGGGATCCTCGAACGCGGCGATGATCGATCCCGGCGGCTGGATGCGCCCCGACATGTCACGCCAGCGCAGCAGCGCCTCGAACCCGACCAGCCGGCCGCTCAGCAGATCGACCTTGGGCTGGTAATAGGCGAGCACGCCGCCTGCCTCGGCCGCCCGGCGGGCCCGCTGGACCATCGCCGCACGCTCGCGCACTTCGTGCTGCATCTGCGGCTCGAACAGCATCCGCTTCGTCTCGCTGCTGCCCTTGGCGGCATAGAGCGCCAGGTCGGCATGGCCCAGCAGTTCGGACGGATGCCGGCCATGTTCGGGAAAGATCGCGGCACCGATGCTGGCGCGGCATTCAATGTGACAGCCGCCGCCGGTCGCCGTCTGGCGGATCGCCAGCAGCCGGTCGGCATGGGCGAGCAATTCGCCCATGTCGTGCAGGCCCGGCAGCATCACGGCGAATTCGTCCCCCCCGAACCGCGCGATGACGGCATCGGCGGGCAGCGCGCAGACAAGCTGCGCGCTGTAGCCGATCAGCAGATCGTCACCGGTCTGATGGCCCATCAGGTCGTTCACTTCCTTGAAGTGATCGAGGTCGATCATCAGCACGCCGACGCGTTCGAGATCGTGCAGCGACGCCGCCAGCGCCTGTTCCAGCCGCAAATTGAAGTGTGCGCGGTTGATCAGCCCGGTCAGCGAATCGTGCTCGGCATTCCAGCGGGTCTGCTGCTCGATCTCGGCGGAATCATGTACATCCTCGGTATAGCCATACCAGCGGATGATCTGGCCCTGATCGTCATGCCGCGGATATCCCTGCGCGCGCATCCAGCGATAGCCGCCGTTCATCAGCAGCCGCGCGCGGACATCGAACGGACGCCCTTCGGCCATCGACTGGATGATGTCGGAATGTACCCGCGCGACATCGTCGGGGTGCGTAAGGGCCATCCAGCCTTCGGTCATCGCGGCTTCGCGCGGCATGCCGGTCGCCTCGATCCAGCGTTCGGTGACATCGGTGACCTGCCCGTTCGCATCGGCGACCCAGGGCAGTTGCGGATTGAACTGGACGATATAGCGCCAGTGCTCCTCGCTCTCCCGGAGTTGATCCATCATGGCGCGATCGTCGCTGCTATCGATCAGCGTGAAGGTGACGTTGCCCGCAACCCGCGAACGATCGCGGCGGGCCACGACGCGCAGCCACAGCGGCTGGTCACCCACCGCGTGGAAGCAGAGTTCAGCGACATGCCGCGCGCCGCGCGCCGCCATCAGCGCGCGTGCCATGGCGATCAATTCGCCGCGGCTTTCCCGCATGCAGGCGTTCGCGATTGCGCGCAGCCGGCAGCGGATCGGCAGGCCGAGACGCGCCGCCAGCGTTGCCGGTAACGTGACCAGACCGCCATGGCTTACCCGGCCCAGGCCGACGCCGGCGTCCTGCATCGTCTCTCGTTGTGATCGTCCGCGCCGTACCACGATTCGCAACCCCGTTCAGTTCGTCGGCGGGTCACCGCTCGACCGGTCGAATCAGGTGATTAAATCCGATAGTTTTCCGACTGGTTAATCATGTCCTGCAGCCTGCTCGCCGCCGCGACTTACTCGCGCACCTTGCCCCGATCGGCCTTGATCGTTCCGCGCCGGGTCTTGGCCTCGACCCGGCGGACCTTCGACGCCTTGGTCGGCTTGGTCGATCGCCGCCGCTTGGGCACGATCAGCGCCTCACGGATGATCTCAAGCAGGCGCTCCCGCACTTCCTGCCGATTGACCAGCTGTGATCGTGCGCCTTCGCTGCGCAGCACCAGCACGCCTTCGCGCGTCATCCGCGACCCGGCGATCGCGGCGATCCGGTGCTTCACCGCATCGGGCAGGTTTGGCGATGCCGCGACATCGAAGCGCAGCAGGACGGCGCTGTCGGTGGTGTTGACGTGCTGCCCACCCGGGCCGGACGACCGGGTGAAGCTCTCCTGGATCTCGTCGCTGTCGATCCCGATCGAGCGCGACACCGCTATGATGGCCATGCCCGGCGCATAGCCTATCCGGCCCGGTTCGGCCATCGTGCAGAGATGCCGTCAACCCTCCGGCGCAGGCTCCGGCTGCTGTTCCGCGTCGCCGAAGCCCAGCGCGACGAAGTCTGCCGGCATAGGCGCGGTGGCGGTGACGTCGGGTTTGCCGTCGCGCGGCACCGTCAGCATCGCGGCATGCAGCATCGTGCGAGCCGCGCCTTCGCCCTTGGTGCCATAGACCGGATCGCCGAGCAGCGGCAGCCCAAGCCCTGATGCGGCGTGGACGCGGATCTGGTGCGTGCGGCCGGTCTCCGGCGCGAATTCGATCAGCGTCAGGTCGCCATGGCTGGATAGCACGCGCCAGTGCGTGACCGCGGGCTTGCCCTTGCGCGCGGGGATCATCCTCCAGCCTTCGCTGACGCTGCTGATCTTGCTCAACGCCAGATCGATCGTGCCTTCGGCAGCGGCAGGCGTGCCGCGGACGATGCCAAGGTAACGCTTGGTCACAGTCCGCGCCTCGAAGGCCGCGCCGAAGCGCTTCAGCGCCTTGGGATTGCGCGCCAGCAGCAGGCAGCCCGACGTGTCGGTGTCGAGCCGGTGGACGATCGCCGGCTCGCGCTGAAAGCCGAGGCGCAGTTCGTCCAGTCGGTCGGTCAGGCTGATCCCGCCGGCGCGCGGCCGGGTGAGCGGCAGGCCGGCGGGCTTGTCGATGATCAGCGCTTCGCCGTCTTCGTAAAGGATAGGTATGGTGAGCATCACGCCCGCCTAGCCTATGCCGGGCCTTTCGCCATCACCTTACCTGCGGTCCCGCCTCAGCCGAGTGCGGCGGCGATCCGCCGCACAGCCTCGTCCAGCTTGGCCTCGTCGGCGGCAAAGCTGATGCGAAAACCGTCGTGGCCGCCGAATGCAGAAGCCGGCACGATCGCCACGCCATGATTGAGCAGGTGGAGCGCCAATGCGCCATCGTCACCGTCGAACCGTTTCATCAGCGGTGCGGCATCGATCATGCAATAGAAAGCGCCCTCGGGCACCGGCGTCGACAGGCCGGGGATCGCGTTGACCGCGGCCACCACGCGATCGCGGCGCAGGCGGAAGCGATCGCGCCAGTCGGCGAGGAAGTCCTGTGGCCCCTCGAACGCGGCGACTGCGGCGGCCTGGCTGATCGAGCAAGGATTGCCCGAACTGTGGGACTGCAGGCGCTCCATCGCAGCGATCAGCCAGGCCGGACCGGTGGCGACGCCGATGCGGAAACCGGTCATCGCATGGCTCTTGGACACGCCCGAGACGGTGAGGATGCGGGGGGCGAGATCCGGGCAGAGATTCGCCAAAGTCGCATGGCGTTCACCGGTGTAGATCAGCGGCGCGTAGATATCGTCACTAAGCACCAGCACCTGTGGATTGCTGCGCAGCAAATCGCCAATGCTGCGCAGCATTTCTGCCGGATAGCAGGCGCCGGTCGGATTGCCCGGGCTGTTCAGCAGCAGCCAGCGTGTGCGCGGGGTTATCCGGGCCGCCAAGGCCTCGACGTCGAACAGGAACCCCTCGTCGGCGCGGGTAGGCAAGGGCACCACGGTCGCGCCGGTGAAGCGCACGATCTCGGGATAACTGACCCACCAGGGGCTGGGGATCACCACCTCGTCGCCGGGATCGAGCGTCGCCAGCATGGCATGAAAGATCGCCTGCTTGCCACCGGCGCTGACCGTGACCGCCGCCGGTGATGTCTCGATGCCGAGGTCACGGGTGAAATGTAGCGCGGCGGCGGCCTTCATCCGGGCGGTACCGCCGATCGCGGTGTACTTGGTGTCTCCCGCGTCCATCGCCGCCTTGGCCGCCGCCAGCACATGCGGCGGGGTGGCGAAATCGGGTTCGCCGACCGACAGCGAGATGATGTCCCGCCCGGCGGCGCGCAGCGCGATCGCGCGATCGGTCATCGCGGTGGTCTGCGACGGGGCGATCCGCGCGAGCGAAGTGGACAGGTGTTCGGTCATGCCAGCGTCCCCCGCATCAATCCGCGCAAGGCATTGCCGATCCAGAAACGCCCGGCAAGATCCTGCAACGTCACCTCCGCCTCGATCGCGCGGCCGCTGTCGATCAGCGAGCGGCGCAGCACGCCGGGCAAAAGCCCCAGCGCCGCGGGTGGAGTCAGCAGCATGCCATCGGCGCGCTCGACGAACAGGCTGGTGAAGCAGCCTTCGGTCATCAGGCCATCGTCGGACACGAACAATGCCTCGCACGCGCCCGCCCGATGTGCGGCCTCAAGCCCGGCGGCGTAGAAGCCGCGATCGGTGCTCTTGTGCCGCAGCCGCCAGTCACCGGGATCGACCGGCAGACGCAGCACGACGCAGGGCACAGGATCGGGCAACGGGGGTGGCATCGCGCCCAGTTCCAGCGTGTAGGCGCCGCTGCGCGCCAGCATCAATCGCAGGCGACCGGGCGTGCCGGCATCACCGATCAGCTTGCGGATCGATCCGGTCACCGCCGTCCGGTCGAACGCGAAGCCCAGCGTCGCCGTGCTGTCCGCCATGCGCGCGAGGTGCAGGCCGAGCAGCGGCACCTGTCCGTTCGCCGCGACCGCCATCGTCTCGATCAGGTCGAACCCCGCCGCTGATGCCGTGCCTGATGATGCCCGCACGAAGCTCCCCTTCAACAGACACTCCCGCCATTCGGCCATGCCATCCGAATCGGCGACGATTGCCGATCCTACCCCCAGCACGGCGCGCCCGGCCGGCTCGCCGCCGTTGCCGTCCGGCGTCAGCCGCAGTGTGCGGATTGCCACATTGAACTCAGCGTCTCCAGCCTTGTTCGCCACCGGCGGATCGATCCGCCCGATCGCACCACAATAGGGTCCGCGCGCGTCGCGCTCGGTCGCGGCGATCAGTTCCATCGCACGAATCTTGGGCGCGCCGGTGATCGAGCCGCAGGGGAACAGTGCGCGCAACGCGTCGATCGCGTCCAGGCCTAGGCTTAGCTCCGCATGTATGGTGGTGACCATCTGGTGCACCGTGGGATAGCTTTCGACCGCGAACGGCGCCGCCACCCGCACGCTGCCCGGCGCGGCGATGCGCGACAGGTCGTTGCGCATCAGATCGACGATCATCAGGTTCTCGGCCCGGTCCTTGATCGAAGCGCTGAGATCGGCGGCCAGTGCGGCATCAGCGACGCGATCGGCGCTGCGCGGCCGGGTGCCCTTCATCGGTCGTGCGGTCAGCCGGCCGGCCTCAAGCGTGAAGAACAGCTCGGGCGACAGGCTGAGCAGCCAGTGCGCGCCGTCGAACAGCAGCGCGCCGTGCCCCGCACCGGCACCGGGCCTCAAGGCGGCATAAAGCGCCTGCGGATCGCCGCGCCAGGGTCCGGCAAGCGGAAAGGTGAGGTTCGCCTGATAGATGTCGCCCGCGCCGATCGCCTCGGCCATGGCCGCAAACGCGGCGGCATGCGCGCCTGCCGATATCTGCGGGTTCAGCGGCCCGATCGTCGCCGTGCCGCCATTCGCCTCTCCGGCCAGCCAAGCCGGGACATCGGCAATCGTCTCGTATCCGTCGAACACGCCGAACCACAGCAGCGGTCCGCTCGCGCCGCTCCGTGCCGCCGCATGGACCGCCAGTCGCGGCTCGAGCGACAGTCCCGCTTCATAGGCGAGATACCCTGTAAGGTGCCGGCCGGCTTGGCTCAGCGCCCGCAGACGTTCGAGCGCCGGTGCGACATCATCAGCCCGCCAGGCGACGACGATCTCACCGGGATCGCGATAGAGCCGCGCCTTCCCAGCATCGCGCGCATCGTCGAGCAGGATGAAGGGCGTGGTCATGGCGGCGGCACTATGGCATCCGGGCTTTACCCGTACTTCCGGCGCAGCAGCGGCGCCACCTGGGTGGAGAACAGGTCCATGAACCGGCGCTGGTCGGGGCCGGGCGCGTGGAACACGAGGTGGTCGAAGCCCAGATCGATGTAAGCGCCGATCCTTTCCGCCATCTCCTGCGCGTCGGTGGTGACGATCCAGCGCGAGGCGGCGCGCGCCACCGGCAGCGCGTCGGCCAGTTGCTCCATCGCCAGCGGATCCTCGACGTTCATCTTCTCGTCGGGGGTCAGCGCCAGTGCGCCCCAGTACCGGGTGTCTTCCATCGCGCGGGTGAGATCGGTGTCGAACGAGACCTTCATCTCGATCATCCGGTCGAACGGCGCGTCCGCATCGCGGCCGGACTCGGCAAGACCGACCTCCAGGTTGGGCAGCAGCGTCTCGGTATAAAGCTCGGGCTTCTTGCCGCTGGTGCAGATGAAGCCCTGCCCCTCGCGGCCGGCGAGCTTGGCCATGAACGGACCGGCGGCGGCGATGAAGATCGGCACCGGTCGTTCGGGCCGGTCATAGATCGTCGCGTTCTCGGTCTTGTAGAACTGCCCCTCGAAGCTGACGCGCTCCTCGCTCCACAACCTGCGGATCAGCACCAGCGCCTCGCGGAAGCGGGCGGTGCGCTCCTTCTGCTCGGGCCAGTGCAGGCCCGAGGACGGCACCTCGTTCAGAGACTCGCCGGTGCCCGCGCCTAGCACGATGCGGCCCGGGAACAGCTGCCCCAGCGTGCCGAACGCATGCGCGACGATCGATGGATGATAGCGGAAGGTCGGCGTCAGCACGCTCGTGCCGATGACGATGCGCTCGGTCTTCGCCCCCAGCGCGCCCATCCAGGCGAGCGAGAACGGCGCGTGGCCGCCGTTGTGGCGCCAAGGCTGGAAGTGATCGCTGATGAACACGGACTCGAAGCCCGCCGCCTCGGCATGGATCGCATAATCGAGCAGCGTATTCGCGTCGAACTGCTCCGACGAAGCCTTGTATCCCAGTTTCAGCATGGCCGCGGCATCCTCGTTCGTCCTGTCGGGCGGCGCTATAGTGCCTGCACCATGGTGTCGACCATGGTGCAGGGGGACGATGCCCGTGCAACCGAATTGCGATCGGTGCTTTCATCTGCGACAGTACATCCAGGGAACCGCCGGGCACGACGGCTCTCGTTCACTCCGTCCTTCGGGCGGAATGGACGAACAACGCGAAAGAGGAGACGGAGTGATGGCGCGAACTGCGACGAAGCGTGGCAAGGAAGAAACCGCTGCAGCCGAAAAGAAGGTCAAGGCGACCGACAAGCCGGCCGGCGGCGCACGTGGCGGCATCACCGCGCCGGTGACCCCTTCAGAGGATCTGGCGCCGATCACCGGAAAGGACGCGCTGCCCCGCAGCGAGGTCGTCAGCAAGATGTGGGAATACATCAAGAAGCACGACCTTCAGAATCCCGCCGACAAGCGCGAGATCCTGGCCGACGAGACGTTGAAGAAGGTGTTCGGCAAGGACAAGGTGACGATGTTCGAGATGAACAAGCTGCTGTCCGCGCATCTCAAGTAACCATCCGCATCGACGCTCCCGTCCCGGCCTCGCCGGCGATCGGGAGCGTTGTGGATTACCCCCCCGTACCCCGCGCGCCGAACAGCGCGCTGCCGATGCGGACATGCGTCGCGCCCAGTGTCACCGCGGTTTCGAAATCGTCGCTCATGCCCATGCTGAGCCCCGATAGTCCGTGGTCATCCGCCAGCTTGCCCAGCAGCGCGAAGTACGGCGCCGCCTCGAGATCGGCCGGCGGCACGCACATCAATCCCGTGATCGGAAGTTCTGCCCTGCGCGCGGTCTCCAGCAAGCCGGGCAGGTCGTCGATGGCACAGCCGCCCTTCTGCGGCTCCTCACCGATATTGACCTGGACGAAGCACGGTACCTGCTTGCCGGCGCGATCCATTGCCTTCGCCAGCGCGGTGACCAGCGACGGGCGATCGAGCGAATGGATGCAGTCGAACAGGCGCACCGCATCGTCGGCCTTGTTAGACTGAAGCTGACCGACCAGATGTAGCGCGATGTCATCGTGTCCGGCGCGCAGTTCGGGCCACTTGGCGTCGGCCTCCTGCACCCGGTTCTCTCCAAAAACGCGCTGACCTTGCGCGATCAGCGGCGCGATCGCCTCTGCGCCATGAGTCTTGGTGATCGCGATCAGCGTGACGTCGGCCGGTTCGCGCCGTGCCAGCCGGGCGGCGGCGGCGATGCGCATGCGGATGTCATCCAGCGCGGTGGGAGCAGGCGCGACGGGGCTTGGGGCGTTGGCTGGTGCGGTCATCGCGCGGTGCTATAGCCGTGCCATGCCGCCGTGCCACCCCGCTCCCGCACTCTGGCTGATCAGCGACGTCCGCAACGACGCCCTGCTCGAACGCGCGCTCCTGCGGCTACCCCGCGGATCGGCGCTGATCTTTCGCCACTACCATCTGTCCCCGGCCGAGCGACGGTTGCGGTTCAGGGCGCTGCGCCGGATCGCGCGCCGTCGTGGCCATTGCGTGGTGCTCGCCGGTTCGCCCGTCGAGGCGCGGCGTTGGCGGGCGGACGGGAGCTATCTATCGGCGCGATCGCTGGCGCGCGGTGCTGCGACCTTGCGGCTGTGCACCGCGCATTCGCTGCGCGAGATCGCTGCGGCCAAGCGCGCACGCGCCGACGCGATCCTGTTGTCGCCCGTCTTCGCCACCCGCTCGCATCCGGGTGGGCGGACGCTCGGCCCCTGCCGGTTCCGTTTGCTCGCCGCGCGCGCGCAAGTACCGGTGATCGCGCTCGGCGGCATGACTGCGGCGCGTGCCCGGCAGCTTCGCTGGCCGCGCTGGGCGGCGATCGACGGGCTGAGCGGAGCAGGCGGTTCCCACGCGAAAGCCAGTCCTCGCGCGAAGGATTGACGGCAGCGGGGCACCGGGTGCAAAACGGGAACGATCGAATGGGGTGAGCGGGAATCATGGCAAGTCAGGCGATTTCCGGCGTCCGCCCCGCCGCGCGGCCCGATCCGCGCGGCAATGGTGGCCCGGCCGGTGGTGGTCAGGTCGATTGGCGCGCGGCATTCGGCCGCAGCCTGCGCCGTGGTGGCGAGATCACTGGGGCGGCGCTGCTGATGCTCGCCACGCTGTTCCTGATCGTGGCGCTTGCCTCCTACCATCAGACCGATCCTTCGGGTTCCACCGCCGCGGGTGCGGACGTGCGCAACTGGATGGGCCTGCCGGGTGCCTATGCCGCCGATGCCGTGCTGACCTTGTTCGGTCCGATCGGTGCGCTGCTGGTGCCGCTGCTCTATGTCGCCGCGGGCAAGCTGTGGCGCATGGCCGAGGCCGAGCGCACGGTGGAGGAAGACGATGACATCGCCATCCGCCGCCAGCGCTGGTGGGGGCCGGCGGCGCTGCTGCTGCTTGCCATGGTGCTGCTGGCGACGGTGCTGACGCTGGGCTTCACCCGTCCGGGCGGCGTCCTGCCGGCGTCGATGGGCGGCCTTGCCGGGCTGATCGGCGCGGGCGCGATCCATGCCGGTGCGGCGCAGTTGCCTGGACCGGTGCAGGGATGGACGATCCTGGCGCTGGCGCTGCTCTGCCTGGCGATCGGCACCGCGCTGATCGCCCGCGTCTTCGCGATCGACTGGCGCATGCTGCTGGCACTGCCGATCCGGGCACCGGCGTTCCTGCGCCGGCGTTCGCGCGACGTGACGATCGCCGGCGCCCCGACCGATGCGATGGCGTTCGCCGCGCCGCAGCCCGATCGCAAGGCGAAGGAAGCCCGTGCCGCCGCCGCACTGCCCGACATCAGCCTGCGCAAGGTGCCCGAGATTTCCGATCCGGCGATCGCGCCCAAGCCGGCGCAATTCACTCCGCAGATCGCCGGGCAGAGCCGCCAGGCGGACATGTTCGCGCAGTACACCCCGCCCGGTGTCGAACTGCTGTCCGACCCGCCGCCCGATACCCGGCCCAAGGTCGACAAGCTGAGCCTCGAACGCAACGCGCGGCTGCTCGAGACCGTGCTCGACGACTTCAACGTCAAGGGAGAGATCACCGCGGTCCGCACTGGCCCGGTGGTGACCACGTACGAACTCGAGCCCGCGCCGGGGATCAAGGCCAGCCGCGTGATCGGTCTGGCCGACGATATCGCCCGCAACATGAGTGCGATCTCGGCCCGCGTCTCCGCCATTCCCGGCCGCACGGTGATGGGCATCGAACTGCCCAATGCCGATCGGCAGATGATCGCGCTAAAGGAACTCGTCTGTTCAGAGGCGTTCGCGCATCACAAGGGCATGCTGCCGATCATCCTGGGCAAGGATATCGCCGGTGAGCCGATCGTTGCCGATCTTGCCGCGATGCCGCACCTGCTGGTCGCCGGCACGACCGGTTCGGGCAAGTCGGTCGGGCTTAACTGCATCCTGCTGTCGCTGCTGTTCCGCTTCACCCCGCACGAGTGCAAGCTGATCCTGATCGATCCCAAGGTGCTGGAGCTCAAGAGCTACGACGATATCCCGCATCTGCTGGCGCCGGTGGTCACCGAGCCGCCGAAGGCGGTGCGCGCGTTGAAGTGGGCGGTCGAGGAAATGGAGCGCCGCTATCGCCAGATGAGCGAGATCGGCGTGCGCAACCTCGCCGGCTTCAACGACAAGGTGCGCGGCGCCGCGGCGAAGGGCAAGCCGCTCGGCCGGCGCATCCAGGTGGGCTTCGATCCCGATACCGGCGAGGAGATGTACGAGGAGCGGCAGCTCGATTACGAGGTGCTACCGATGATCGTGCTGATCGTCGACGAACTCGCCGACCTGATGGTCACCGTCGGCAAGGAAGTCGAAGTGCTCATCCAGCGGCTCAGCCAGAAGAGCCGCGCCGCCGGCATCCACCTGATCATGGCGACGCAGCGCCCCTCGGTCGATGTCATCACCGGCGTGATCAAGGCCAACCTGCCGACCCGCGTCAGCTTCGCGGTCACCAGCCGCATCGATTCGCGCACCATTCTGGGCGAGCAGGGCGCGGAGCAGCTGCTGGGCAAGGGCGACATGCTGTTCAAGCCGGCCAGCGATGCCATCCGCCGCGTCCATGGCCCGTTCGTCAGCGACGAGGAGGTGGAGGCGATCGCGCAGGCTTGGCGCGCGCAAGGCAAGCCGACTTATGTCGATTCGGTGACCGAGGAACCCGAGGAAGGCAGCTTCGGCTTCGACGACCTCGATGCGACCGCCTCCGACAATCCCGATGATCGCAAGTACCGCCAGGTGTGCCAGCTGGTGTTCGAGAGCCAGAAGGCGTCGGCCAGCTGGCTGCAACGGCAGATGGGCGTGGGGTACAACACCGCGTCTAAGTGGGTCGAGCGGATGGAGGCGGACGGCTTCGTCGGCCCCGCGAACCACGTCGGCCGCCGCGAGATCTACCGCGATCGGGATGGCTCGCCGCTGTAGTGATGGCGGTGGGATGCTCGTCTCCCCTCCCGCTTGCGGGAGGGGCCGGGGGTGGGTTCTTCCTATCGGGC
>QANW01007202.1:0-35571 GCA_003254865.1 Dryas drummondii
CTTACTAATCTCGACACCACTAGCCATTATGCATGGGGTGCAGGGGCCTTATCTTTCCTATATCGGCAGTTAGGTCTTGCTTCTAGGTATAAGGTTAAGCAAATGTGTGGATATATGACCTTTTTGGAGGCATGGGTGTATGAGCATATGTACCATATTGTTAGTCCAGGCTATGACATTAATTACTTAGAGAGTAGCCCCCGTGCGCTCCGATGGACTCCGAGGAGGGATACCGGGACAACTTGTGAAGATGTGCAGAAACTGAGACAACGACTTGACGATTTGAAGGCGGATGAGGTATATATTTATAGTGATAATGAAAAATTAGACTTAATTTTGCATTTGTTGCTCTTGGATGAATTATTTGATACTAACTTATTTTGGTTTTTTTTCTTTCTTCAGGTTATATGGGAACCCTACAAATCTAGTAGACAACAACATCCATTACTAGATGTGGCATTTTACACAGGATTGATCAAGTGTTTCGACATTGTGGAGCCGTATTATCCGGAGAGAGTCTTAAGGCAATTTGGACGGGTACAAACTATCCCCCCTGCACCACGTGCTCCTCAGCGTGGTGGACGAGGTGCTTATGCACAATCGTACAATCCCTTTTACGAGTACTTTGATAGTACGTGGGAGAGGTGGCCGGACCACTTATTGTCTGAAGATAGTCGCAGTGTACCAGTGAAGGCTCCATCTGACACCGTTGACGGCTACCTCCAGTGGTTCCATTATGTATCTCATCCGTACATCCAAAATCCAGCACTGAGGACTGCATTTGACCCCCACAGGACCGTGGCACCAGGATTTGGCAGGGTATGGATCCAAAGGCTTAAATTTTGAAATTGGTGGTGAAAATTGTTTATTTAGGCTCAAATTGGCTTATATTTTGACATGGTATATAAATTGTTGCTTATATATGATTTTGTTACTTACAGGACTGTGTTGACCGTATGTTGCATATCACTCGCCCTATTGTGGCATTGGGCGAGGATGAGGCCACAAGGCGTCCCTCTCACCTTTACAGGGCGATTGACAGTCTACAACATATCTTGGAGGGCACACACTTGAGCAGCACCATGACCTACCAGCGCCGCACTCGGCAGTGATCACCCGCTTTCATGTTCAGAAGTTTTTTTGATGAACACAAGGGCCAAAAGTTAATGACTAATTATGAGGGTTATTTGTAATTAGGACCTTCTGTTTTTTATTTTGGCTAAAATTGGAGCATCTTAATTTAGTGACTTTGAAATTGCATAAAAACAATCCGAACAAATATTGGAGCACCACATATTATGATAATATTATGCATGAGTCAAGATCTAATAAAGGTTAATATCATCCCACATACATGGTACGTACGCCATAAAGGTTAAAAAAAATTCACTAGATTTAATTAAGTTGAAATTCAATCATTATCAAGAGACACAATTTCCGGCGTAGGCACGTCACCATTAATTCGCTTGAACTCCTCAAGGCGATTTTGATATCCAATGTACCAACCACGTGCGGCATACGCGTCGGCATGTTTATGCCAATCATCTGAAATAGGTGGCATAGGATGGCCCGGGGACAAGTGTACCTACACATATTAATTAAGTGAATAACTTAGCAATGACAATTTTTCTACTATAAATTTACAATTACACAATTTATAGCCGTACCTGTACAAAATGATCACCGTTGACAAAACCAATGCAAATCTCACGGAGCTCAACGTCCTGATGTGCTTCTGAGTGTGCATATAGTGGGAGACACGTAAGGCATAACGATCTACATAAATGGATCACGGTTACACCATAACATGTGGCGATAATATATCCCATCTCGGGCATAGTCATCCAATGATCTCTGGGTGCAGGGGTGTCATCAAAATAGTCAAGTACCCTCTGAAACTCCATAACTCGCTCGCGCACATGGAAAACTGACTCAAACAAAGCCGGTGTATGTAGCAGTGTCCTGGATAAGTCTGTGCGTACCTTTCGCCAAGCATCCACTCCAAATCCCATAGCTGCAGCTACAACTCTATATCCACAATTACCATCTGGTAAGACGTCGGTTACACCAGAAATGTACGGTCTCATGATGGGTTGAAACTGGTCTATATACCGATGTGGCTGAGCAAATGGAATGGGCGAACTCGTCTTCACTTTGTTGGCCCGTTTTTTTTAGTTTCTTTTTTGGCGAGCTACAGCCAACATTGCCAACGGACGGTGAGGGTGAATGACTGTCACAACCGGAAAGTACGTACTAATGACTGTCACAAGCTCTCTTACCACGAACCCCGCCTGCATCAGACCTTCTAATGACAATTACCATGTTGTTCATTTTTCCTTGTGCACGAATCCAACTAACCATTGAATCCTTACTTTGAAACACCTACACATGACAATTACATATATTATTTACAATTCATATTTAGGTATGCATAAATCATAATTCCCGGCCATACAAACAGTGTTTACCTCCGCTGTTGTGAATTCATTGGTGTAGTCAAAATTGCACCTTCCTTCAACTATACTGAGTTCGGTGGAAGCACCCACTTGCTGCTCCTATTCAGCAAAAAAAAAAAAAATTTATTTTTGTCCCAGTATTCGACGGGAAGCCACCGAAAATATCACATATATTCAGTGGCTAAGTACCGAATATGCAAACAAAGTTCGACAATTGACTACTGAATGAAACAATTATACGTTGGTCATTCGGGAAAAAAAGTAGTTGTGTCCCAGTATTCGACGGGAACCCACCGAATAAATCATATATATTCGGTGGATAAGTACCGAATATACCAATATAGTTCGACAATTGCCTACCAAATGAAACTATTTAAAAAACTATACGTTTTTCATTCGGTGGCTATCTGCCGAACGATGGTATAAACTTCGGTGACAAACCACCGAATATATTGCCATTTTTCGACGGGCATCGACTGAACAAATGTGTAAAAAATTGACATTACATTTATAAACGGTGGATACCTACCGAAATATGTACATTTATTCGGTGACCATCCACCGAAATATAATGTATATTTCGGTACTGGTTTACCGAATAAAAATACGAATTCACAGTTTTTCAGACGCGAAAAAATTCATAAAAACTCAAAAAAAAACTCAAACTTACTTCATTTGATGACTCCAAATTGTCGTTCTGATTGTCCATTTGTCAAAAGTAGGTGATTTGGATACAATGAATTTGTTTACAAAAACAATCTATGTCTAGGGTTTGGTTGAAGATGGTGGTGGTGGTAGAAGAGAGTGGAGTGTTGTTTGATGATGGTGGTATACGTGGGTGGAGCCAGCGGGTGTGATTGTTTAAAACAACAATCTATATCTAGGGGGGAAGGTTGATTATGGTGGTGGTGGAAGGTGGAAGATGAAGGTTGAAGATGGTGGTGGTGGAAGGTTGAAGATGGTGGTGAAGATGATGGTGCTCCTCAGCTGGTGGTTGAAGATGGTAGGGGGTGTTGGGAGAATCCTCTCACATTTTCTCTTTTTCTGAGGTGCAGCTTTGTTCTCAAGTTTTATATCTTTGATGGCTTGAACATCAGCCTCCAAAGACCGTGGGCACGATATGGCTCGAACATCAGCCTGCAAAGACTGTGTGTTGGCATGCACCTTCACGACCAGTTGGGCAACCTTCTCATCAGCAGCAACAAGGTTGGCTTGGGCGATGGTCAATTCTGCTTGAAGCTTTGCAACCTGCTCCCTCAAAAGCATGCTTTTCGTCTCTGCAGCAGTTAGACTTTCCACCAATGGTGTGAATGGTGTGACAGCCTCCTTTCTTGTGTTGAAAGTTGGTTTTCGCCTCTGCCAAATGTTGTTGAAGTTGATCCAGGAGAACCATTTCAAATTGGCATGCGTAGTCAGAGAAAAACCTCCTAATAATTCAAATTAAATAAAACAAAGTACTAACAACTATAATTTTAGGGATAATAAATGTAATAATTATGTGATCAGTGCCACGTTTTTAGTAGGTGAGGTGGAAAGCCGTGGATGTATTCATGCACTTCTAGGCTTTCACCTGCAAATCCTTTTTACATTCCAGGATTCATCAATCCAATCCCACTTTTGAGCCCTCTGAATTGCCATGGAAGGTTGATGCGCCTATTTATGTGTTGGGGTCAATTTTTCGCATAGTTCAGACTGAACGAAACAACAGAATTTTTAGAAGGCAAATGGGAACAATAAGATTTTTGGAATCCTTGAGGATTTCACCGTCAAAGGCAAGGAGATTACCATGAAAATAGCCACCTGTACCACTAAATTCTTAAGACTTTTGGAATCCTTGAGGATTTCACTGTCAAATGCAAAGAGATTACCATGACAACAGCACACATTTATTATAATCATTGATAACATTGAACCATGACTTAATTTTACATTAGTTCATCACCCGGCCACTTTCTTACAGAAACTACGGTGAAATAATAATCTTCACAATTATTGTATTCCATGCAAAAGTGAGTACCATGACAACAGCATACATTTATTATAAATCATTGATAACATTGATCCACAACATCAGAAACTAACATTTCAAAACCTTAAAGGAGACTTAATTTTACATTAGTTCATCACCCACTCTCTTAGAGATTTATCCTGTAGATGCAACATGCCTTTTAGGACGGAAACCTCTCAAAGTTTCTCTCATTTCCAGATCAGGCATCAATCCATTGTGGATCATTTCCTTAACAAGTTTTAATGATTCCTCTAGTCTTTTACGTATCCATTGACCAAGGTTCTATAGGAAGAAATATCAGGCACGTGTCCCTTAGCCTCCATTAAATTAAAGACCTTCTTTGCCTTATCTATTTTTCCATGCAAACAATATCTATTAATCAGCATACTATAAGTTATCGTGCTAAGCTCCATACCGTATTCAATCTTTGCCTCAAATACTTTGTGAGCCTCATTTGGCATTGCTTCTTTGCAGACAGCATCCAAAAGTATTGTCAGAGTTATGGTATCAGGAAATGTTCCCTGACCTACCATCTCATCAAACAATCTCGTGGCTTCTCCCCATTGAGCTGTATGGCACATGCCATAGATTAAACGATTGTAAGTGACAACATCAGGTCTTAGACCTCTTTGAGCCATTAGCTCAAACGTGGCCAGGGCTTGCTTGGTCCTACTCTCCTTGCAAAGAGCATCTATTAGAGTGTTAAAGGTCACAACATCTGGAGGGATTCCTTCATCCACCATTCTATCAAACAACCTCGTGGCTTCTCCCCATTGGCCAGAATGGCACAATCCATTAATTAAGGAGTTGTAGGTGACGAGATCCGGCTTTAGACCACCATGGATCATTTCTTCCACAAGATTAAGTGCCTCTGATGTCTTCCCTTCTTTGCATAAAGCATCCAATACAACATTGAATGTAACAATATCAGGCAAGGCTCCACAACCAATCATGTTTTGAAATAACCGCACAGCATCTTGCCACTTACCAGACTTGCACAAAGCAGAAATTAAGGATGTAAAAGTGACAACATCAGGATTTATGCCTTTTGTAGTCATATGTTCGAACAGAGCAAGTGCTTCTTGAATTCTTTCTTCCTTGCAAAGAGTGCTGATTAGAACATTATAAGTATATAAATCTGGCGAGATTCCACTATCAACCATACAAAACAAGAATCTTTTGGCTTCTTCCCAACGACCCAAGTTAGATAATCCATGAATTAATGAATTGTAGGTGAAGATATCTGGTACAACACTTTTGTTGATCATATCTCGAAATAAGGTCAAGGCCTCGTCTATCTGTCTTTCTTTACAGAGGCTGTCAATGATTGGATTGTAGCATGCTGGGTCGGGCTTTAACCTTCCATTCTCATGCATCTCCTTGACCACACTGACTGCCTCACAAATTTTCCCGGCTTTGCATAACCCATTAATTAGAGTACCATAAGTGATTTCATTACATGCGTATCCCTTCTCCTGTATTTTCCGGAACAAGTCCATTGCCTCTGCTGTCTTCCCTTCTTTGCATAAAGCATCCAATACAACATTGACAGAATCTTAATTATTCATCTATGCTCTGACTCTAAGGCTCATATTCTTATATGTCTGGCAAATAAGGCGCAGTAATACAATGTGCAACATCACCAGGTGACTAAAACTTTGAGAAAACTTGTAGTGACCTTATATTATATTATTGGTATTGATATTATTCACATGCAAAAGAAACCGCATCAATTATAAACCTCACTCTGAAAACAAAACACAACCAAACAAATTTTTTACACTCAAGCTGATCACTTCCAACTGCATAACCCATTAGAGGCCTGTTATCAGAACTGATGAAGAGACCAAGTCCTAGTGTGGATAGACCTCGTAGCTCCGCTGTGGTACCTTTCTGATGATGGCCCTCATGAGATCAAAGTAGAGTGGCAGCTGTGCAAGAGCAAAAAAGGTAACCGGGAAGCAAGTTGCTGCATATAATGGATATGCAACATATCTCAGTTGCTCTTTAAGCACAAAGATATGCCCTGTGCAGAATGAGACTATAATGGAAGTTATAGATGCAAAGAGTGAAGTCAAACCCAACAAAAGCTTCCGAGGCAAGTCCATTGAAAAATCACTCTCTTCGTATCGAGAAGTGAGAATTGAAAGAAAGAAGACCAGGGAAGTTACTGAGAAGCAAAGAGCAGTGAGTGATGAGATGGTGAAGACACTGAATGCTGGCTTGTCTTTGAGAATTGGTTCACCAGTAACTTGATTGAGTCCACCTGGTACAGTTGCTGATGTTGCAAATGCAACTGTTGCAATCAGTGCTGCAACCACTGAGCATGACTCTGCGGTTTTGGTTAGCCATTTGCTTCCTTCTTTTAAAAGACCCTGGTGTGTATTTATGAAGATCTCCTTTGGGGTCTGGCCGCTTTTGTTGTACCGAACAAAGTAACCATGTGGCATGGAGTTTTTGACAAACTGTGTAGCAGATTAAAATTACGTACTCTTAGAAGATTATGTTCCAAATTGTTTGATATATTGTGATGCAAGGCTTCAAATATCAATGTTGGATTTTTGTATTCTCAACACATCCATGTGTAGGTTTGAGCATCCAATCCAAAATCAATTGGTAATAAAATGAAGAGGTACATGATTTTATGCATTGTGATGCAAAACTTAATACCCGATGTGTGACTTTTATATTGTAAAAATCTTCAAAAAATTGAGTTTGAAGTTTAACTTGAAAATATTAACCAAAGGCTAGTGATGGTAGATGAATAGGATCAAGATGTGTAAGCTCAAGACTGATCAAATGAAGGTTGAGCCTGACACTGAAGAAGTGTGAGATCAACGAATAGTACATACCTTATACCACTTGATTTCCCATTGCATTTGCAATGCCGCGCCTGGAATAAGCCAAGGCCGGTATTGTCCACATGTAGCAGCAAGATGTAATGCACTGTTCCCTTGGTTGTCCAACTGACGCAGCAGGCTTTCCCTTAGTATCTTTCTCTTCTGCAGGAGATTGTAAACATGGGGTTGCCTGTTCTCAACTGCCAAGAGTACAACATTCTTGTTATCAGAGTCCACATCCTGGATAGCCACCGGAAATTTGTCTAGGATTTTCTCCACCATTTCAGTCACTCCCATCTTTGCTGCAATTAATATAGGTGTCTGCTTTTTCCCTGCTTCATAAATTTCATTCTTCTTATCTCCCAAGGGTTTCTTGTCCTTCCTCTCTGTACCGGTAAACCCAAGTTTGTAACCATGCATTGTAGGTTTTATTAAGGTTTGACAGTGAAAAGAGTAGTAAAAGGAAACAAGAGATTTTTCCTACTAGTTTCCTATCCCAGTCGCCTATAGGTGCACTGATTGTCCATCTCTTGTTCATTTCTGTTCATTTTTTTCTATGCAGTTATTGCTTCCTAACCGAAAAAACAAGATTGTCTTCATTGGTAGTTTCTTGAGAGTAGCATAATATCATAGCTAAAGCATTAGCAAGAAAGAGCAAGAGAATGGGAGTACTAAATAAAAAAATGAATTTACCACTTCCTAACAATTTAACTTTGAAACTGGAAATCTCTCAGTTAAATTCATAATGACTGCAATAGTATTTAGGAATGTCGGTTTGAAGTTTGGTAGTAGGCTGTCCATAGACCTAATTTCTTCCCTCGCCTTTTTTGTGATGTCGATGAAGCATGCAGTGCAAATAAGATGACTAATTTCCAAGCAAAAATAAAAGAGATGAGTAATTAACTTACCTGATTCATTCTGATCACTCCCTTTCTCATACTTGTTTGCATTTGAGGACAAGGAATTCATATCAAAATTTGTATTTCTATTCTTAGATGCTACATGATCAGCTGACAAGGACGGAGCTTGATCTAACAATGTAGGATTAGGAACTTGAAATTCTTCTGTATCTTTGTTTGGTTGGATTTCTTCGGGATTTTGGCCAGTATTTGCATACTTGTAGAAAGAAGTACGCTGAATCAATTCATTCATGACCTGATTAGCCCATATATGTCGCTCTTTCTTTTCTTGTATTTTCTTTATCCTCCAAATGCCTAGATGACATTCAGTAAAATGCACATTAGGGGGACTCCGGCTGAGACTATGGCCAACTGATTTTCTACAAATTTTCTTTGATTTAGAAGGGTGTGCTTGCATGGGAAAGTGATGTAGTTTTAATAAAGCTTACACATCTAGCTACATGAGGCAAGCTGTATTATGTATCAATTGGGGCAATGGTACATAATAATACAACGAGTAAATGGATCCAACAAAAATTTTGATACTGACCAATTCCCAGAATGATTAACAAGGCCTTCATCATAAGCTTGAAAAACAGAACAAATGTGGTATAATTGGGTGGAAACGAATAACTTTCTCTAGCCTGTCCCTCTGGTTGGTTTGTACCTGCAAAGAGACAAAAAGATGCTAAAGTCGTATCTCCTGAGAACAATTAAGAAGTCTAAACAGTAAATCCCCCTATATGCATAATCCACACTTACTACTTCTAGAACTTCAGACTAGCAATACCTTTTTCTTGATTTATTGAGCTAGACAAAATGTCATGGAGTTATGGAGGAACAAGTTATTACACCACACTAAATACAGAATATGAAAATATCCTCATTCTACTTATTATTGTTATCTAACATTAAGATGAATTAAATTTATCTTTTATAGCACCTTCTGAGTCCAACTTCTTTGTTGATGAAGATAATCCTGCAGTCCCTCCTGCTGCAGTAACTCAATCAGAAGTATATCAAGTTTGACTTGAGTTATGAATCTAAATAAGCACATCTTTTACACTTAGTTAGGTATGTTAATCTTTGTCACTGACTCACCAAAGGGAAGTTATTTATCTATTTCTTTTTGATAAAATTACAGCTCTTTCTCAAGATTATGTTTCGGAATCTTGAAAATATCCTAGTGGAAAGGGACTAAGTAGTCTAAGTTTCAATGGATGCAATAGTTCTAATATTTTCGCATCAAATTAGATGGAGGAAGAACAGTTAGTTTCATGCTTTTTTTTTAAAAAAAATTGTAGATTGGGTTGAACTCCCAAGATTAATAATGAATTGGTAACTAAAGATAATACAAAAAAGACGATTCCTTTAAAAAGATAGAAAATGAGGCATGCATGGACTCCTGAATAAATGGAGTAAAATAATTACTGGCCTGGTGGTGATCGATGAATACCCTCTACTTAGGTATAATGTATTGTGTAGTTATAGACAAATTGCGAAAATTTCTACAGAGTGGAGCTGAATTCTGGGGCCACACTAGTTTTTTAAAATACACAAACACATATATGTGTGTTTATATGTATGACTGTAACTTTCATCCTCATATTACTTTTTATTGTAATTTACATTGTTCATGGACCTTTTCTTGGTGAGGAATTTACCATTGGTTGATTGTGAACTCTTTGCATCCAATAATTCTTTTGTAGAATCCTGTGCAGAAGGGGATGCTGCTTGAGTGGCCTCTGCAATAATTGCACTAATCAGATGAATCTTTAACTTGGCTTCTTCAACTATAATGTAAAAACTATTCAACTTCACCATCAAGTTAGTTTTCTCTTTCATGTTAAAAATGAATTTACTTATTTTTCCATAGAGAACATCATGAAGGCAAGATAATGAGCAGTGACTAATCACCAATTCAAGGTTTCCTTTAAAGGGATATGAACTTTTGACTTATGATGGTTACCTTGTAGTTGTACTGAGCTGGTTATCCGTTGGGGATTCTCTTCATCATTAGCTGCATTAATACCATTTTTATTTCCTCCATTAGCATGTAGGAGGGAGCAACGCAGCTTATTCAAGTATAAGGGCAACAGTTGCATCCAACTCCTGTTTCCCCGCTTTTTAGCTAAAAATGGAGAAACTAAATTAGACTTGTGATATAAATGTCTGGTGACAATGCAGCATATATAATTGCATTGGATAAGATTCACCCACTAAACACTTGAAACAAACTTCTCAGAAGTTGGAAGAACTTCATGCATGTTTCATAGTTTTCTGGATATTCAGAACTCATTTTGACTCTTGTCTTATACAGACAAGCTTCATGGTTATATGATTCCTCTTTCAGCTCTTCAACAATCAAACCTGACAAATGAATTTGAAAATTCCTTTTCAAAACCAACATAAATCAGGAATAACCAAACTGAAACTTTCCCATTATTTTTTTTTTCACAAATAGGATGCCAAATCACACAATATGGAACAATATTCTAACAAATCAAATTGCAAATACATGTGCTTATTGGATCATAAAAATATGTGGCTTAGATATTCTTACAGTGATATATAATATGATCACACAGTCCAAGGCGACTACTGCTTTTGAATGCACTAGGCTTACTGGCTAGAATATGCAGGGGAGATAAACCATTTTCATTCATAGAGTTAACAAGTTCCGGGTACAACCGGATGATCTGAAATGCCAAACCTACCAAAAGCAAAACAAACAATTAAAATGCCATTATCCTAATTTAGCTACAACTAAATACTAACTAGAAGGGGAAATTAAAAAATGATAGCCTGCAATACTTACTGAAGTATTCACCAGAAATAGCAGCATGAAGAATGGTATCACCATTATTGTCTCTAATTAAGGAATGGTTTTTTTCTTGGCAGAGAGAATGAAGGCAAAGGAAAACCTTTTTGTTGCCATTAAGAGCTGCCAAGAAGAGAGGGGTCTCGCCCTCAAGGTTGCGAACAGCGAGCAGGTTGTGATCTTTGGAGGCCATGCTGTGGCACACTTCCACATTCCCAAGCCGAGCAGCTAGATGGAGAGGAGTGTTGCCTCTATCATTTGTTATCTTGAGTATGTTGGATGCATGATTATTGTCTCCAATGGAAATGATGTCCACCAACTTCAGCACAGTTTCTGTTTGGCCATCAGCAATAGCTATATGCAGAGCAGTCTCTTTTGATTTGGTAATTTTGGCCTTTTGAGCCTTGAAACCCTTTGTATAGGCGTCCACAACCTTTCCCCACTGGCCTTTCATGGCATTCTCAAACAAGCTATCCACTTCCTCTTCTGAAGCCATGGCAGCTTGGCCTCTTTTGATCTCTAGTTAGTCTATATATATGTATACTGCTTTGTGATATAATGTCTACTATTATGTCTTGCCAAGTAAAGATTTGGTTTGGCCTCTTAAATAAACCAAACCAACAAATGTTAAAAAGCGAACAGTTCTTGATGCAGGCCAAATCTTTGACAACTCAACCAAAAGCGCTATCAAATGGATTTTGATTTTTGTAATTTGACTGTACATTACGTATATTTTAATAATTTAGTAATAATGTACCTACTAATATATATATATATATATATAATAAAGTTAAAAGGAAAATCAAAATTCAAGTATGAATCTGCATTTAGTCTAGCACAAGTATGCCCAACTATTTGGCTTCAGTGTTTTCCCTATTAATCAAACACAAGAGCAATGCCTTCCTTCCCATTTGAGGAAAACTAAAAAACAAAAAAAAATGAACTGATCTTATGCACTGTTTAAAAAAGGAAGATAAAGAAAAAATTAAGATATGCTTAAGATACTTATTTCGGCTTTATTTCTTTGCCTTTATTCCAACTTTGTAATTGTAAACCCAAATTTTTTTTTTTCGTGTAGAAAGAAAAAGCTCGTCAAGCAAACTTCGCATCAGTGGAAGTGTTGCACTGTACTGTGTCGTACTGGATTACTGCTCCAGCGCTATACTATTTGATAAATCTGTTTTCTTCTTCCTCAAGTCATTCTTTTGTTGTCCTATCAAGTCCTCGTACTTGGCGAATAAACACACTCCTTTCGCTTTTCAAAATTATATCTTAGTCAAAGAAAAGCCTGTAATGCATGCTTTAAGCTACGTTGTAATAAAGTTTTACAGATAACTAGTTGTTAAAGTGTGTTTCATATTCCTTGCTAGTCTAATTTAGTTATTCCTTGTCCACTAAAAGAAATTAGCTTAGACTTTAGTATATTGGTATTCGGGTGTTGAAGACACAAAAGAGTGTTGGTGCCAAAGAAGGGATCAACACTAAAGAGCTTAGATGTGCAAAAGAGTCGGGCATAGCCAAACTTAAAAAACTTGTGAGGAGTTATTTCTATCACGCGACAGTGCTAAGTGACAAAACAATTCATTGAAAGATAATATATGCCCAAAAAATTTAAAAATTCCTGGCATTCAACATCCATGTGGCACGAGCACGAACTGCCCCACAAATTAAATTTCTCAAGTAGAGTAGTCAAAAGTTGAGAATTGCATGTTACATGTTAGGAGCGATAGCTTCAAGAGGACAGCACACCATTATGTGATCTCTCAATCTGTTACAACAGTATTAGAGGTTGTGCCAATAACATTATACTACATACAGCAGGCTTTAATATAAATCAAAAACAGAAAAAAGACACAATGAGACTACGGGATCAATCTTGATATCTAATAACTGTATAAGTTTAGCTTATTCACACACATTACACTCATAAAACCTAATTCTACAAGCAAGCTACAAATTGAACAGTTGAAGAGAAGTATGGGGCTGATTTCATTGTACTCATCTGATTATAGACAAATTGTATATTAGATTCATAGCAACTTTCATACGAGTAACACATCATTCTCAATTAGATCTATTTATGGGCAAAGTAACCCAAACAAGCATTCAAATAGCTGAACAAGAGAAGCAATTCACCCACATTCTCTCAGCATTTTAATTGCACTTGAACACATTTCTCCCAAGTGATTGTGTTGCAGGTGCTTATGAACTGGTTTGTAGGCATACATTTTTCAGCAGTATCTGAGAAAGCCTGCTCTCAGAGATCAATATAGCATAACCTCTCAAAAAGGGTCCAAGTAGGATACTAATTCGACGGATTGGAGTCACTTCAGATGTCTCATATTCTTTGCAGCACTTATAATGCTTTGGCTTATCTCCGGGTGTTCCAATTTTAACAATTTCTCAAGTTGAAGAGTGGCTTGAGGGAAGCAATCCTCCTTGATACAAGAAGCTGAACTAAGCGCAAAAATAACTTCATTGACGTCTTCTTCAAGCTGAAGGCTGAAGAGATGGCTAAACACCTGAAGATAAAGATTAAATTGCAAATCAGAACTTCTTCAAGAACAATATATTGTAGACAATCTAACAGGGGAATACAATATATAAGCTTCACTGACAATAACTCTATTAGTTTATATAAGATCATCTATTTTTGAGAGAGCATTCCAAAAATTGTGGTTTAGCAGAAAAAATCTGAAAATATGACATCTGCACACATCTGTGCATTGACTTGTCACACTCGAGTAGACAATTCTAAACAGATTATTGTGAGAGTTCAGATTTTATCCTCAAATTGTATGTACATGTGTGCCGTGTGCGCACATATTATTGCTGCCAATGTGTGCATGGACTTTCCAACGTGGTATTGAATTCCAAGCAATAAAATCTGAAAGTGTATCTTAACAACACAGGAATAATGGCAAAGAGAAATGCTGCACAAGATTAACGGCACCAGTCTTCTTTTACAGTCCTAATCGCACATTGCAAACTTTTTTATTCAAGTGTGTTGAAAGGAAGATTTAAAGCTTAGATGTGTATTTAGACGATTCTTCAGGATATAAGAGGAGAATTTCTATATGAACAATTAGTCTACTATTCTCACCCCTTTCATCCTTGAAATAACACCGTCTTTAATGGCTTGGGACCGTGACACCAAATTAATAATAAATAGACCTTTCTCAGAAAGTGCATCCTTTACAGTCTGAAGAAACGACTCTTCCACAAAATCCGGTGCAGGGCAGGTCATCCCAGAGCTGTACACGTGACCAAAAAAAAAATGTAGCTCACTAAAATATAAAGGCCCATGCTTTAAAATTAGTATTGCTAACTTATCTTTATAAGTTTACTTGCAAAATAAGTAAATCTTCACCTTGAGTCTGCAGAATCCACATCAATAATAACTATGTCAACCTTTGTAGTCACCTTGCCTTCTACATGAGATGCCAAGCAGCTTCCATTGGAAGAAGGGGGCTCTGAATTGCTGTGAGAATCCTCAGTTCCTTGAACAGCAGAACTTTCATCAGCTGCAGCAACTTTTCTAACAAATTGAATCCCATCAGCAATATGCACCTGAAACACCAAAGGAAATCTAAAAAGTGATAAACAATGATTACAGTTTCAGGACTACAAGTATTTCAAAGCAAGGCAATATCATTTAAGTAACAATGTTTTGTTCATGAAAGTCCACTGTCCAGAAATTCTATGTTTACTTCAAAATTCTTTTTCTTTGTGCATCCCAAAGAAAACCAAATTAATTCTTTTTAATTCTTTTCCATTCTATGTTGTTTACTTCTAAATTCTTGTTTGGCCTATTTATCCCTTACCCCTACTTTGACCATGAAAAAGAAAAATGGCAACTTTTCTCTCGCTACCATGTCATAGATTTTGATAAATCATCTTGGTATTCATTGGAGGGAGGTATAAATAGGCCAAACAAGACTTTAGGAAAAAGATCTTTTAGAACTCGCCGAACTGTAGCTTGAAGCTCCAAGCATATTGACAACAGTGTGTTGAATAAAAATGTATCTGATCATTTCGCTTGGATCTTTTATTATTTTTCAGAAGAAACAATACTTTATTGCATATCACAAAAGAGAAAACAAAGCAGTGAACATGATATCCACTTCAAAAGAGACAAAGAAGCTACTTGATCCAGAGAGAAAAAGCAAACCGAAGAGGAATAATTGATCCCAGCCTAACCATAGAGCTAAGACCTAGGAAGAATAACACACTCGCTTTCCAATTAATCAAAATATTATTAAAAGATAGGTTTCCGAACTCTGGATAAACCGATGCCCAGAGAGCAGACCAGAATAAACTTATGGCCCATAATTCCTCCTGTCCATCCCCGTTCTTGTCTTCAAAAATTCTCTTGTTTCTCTCAAACCAGATAACCCAAAAGACAGCAAGCACCAAGCAACCCCACAGGACTCTAGCCTTCTTCCCTCCCCCTAACACCTTGCGTTTTTCACATAACAAGTAAAAGCAACCTCTTGGCACAACCCAGCTGACATTCACTTCCCTAAATAACTTCCTCCACACACTTAAAGCAATTGGGCAATGAAGAAAAATGTGATCCACAGTTTTCTCCCCATTTTCACACATTATGCAACAGTTGGGAGAGAGACAGTTGCCCAGTCTTCTTTTTTTTTGATAAGAAACAAACTTTCATTAAACAAAGACAAACAGAACAAACAAACCAAGCAGTGAACAAGATGTCCACTAGCCTACTAGCAGCTACTAAAAATAAAGAAAGGACGAGATAAAACACACAAAGCACACTACCACTTGTTGAATTAAAGCCCTTGAGATCTTTGTTCTTTGATGTAAATTAGACCTAGAACTAGAGATGACTTTTTAACAATAGAAAACAGAAAATAAACAATCACATGCAGCACACTTAAACACAAGAGATTTATACTGGTTCGGCAATAAACTTGTGCCTACGTCCAGTTGTGATATCTCCTGAGAGATTCACTGCACTATTGGAATAAATTCAGAGATTACAAGGACTTTTTGGAACCCTAGAATCTAAATCCCCTCTGCAGAATATCTTGAAAAACTCTCAATCACTCGGCTCTCTCTTTGCTGGTGCTTGTGTCGAAGACATTCTGCTAAACCTAGGGCTGCTGCAACCTATTTATAACTCATAGGTTGCAGCTAACACTTATGTTTCAGCTGGGATTCCTAATCCTAATAGAACTAGGTAATTGGCCTAATTAGCTAATTCTAATTCCTTGTACAATTAGAAATACTCAGAACTCAAGTCCTCTCAGCATTCCTAAAAACTGTACCCTACTAGGAATAACCCAAACTGCTACTTTCCAGATTTTTTCCGAGCCAAACACAACACCACCAACATAAACAAACCCACACAACTCCAAAACCACCCTATCCAACTGCAGCTTTCCAATCCAACAAAATTAAAGAAACTGAAAGATATCTGAAAGCTGGAGAAACTGAGGACCATAACGACGCCCAAAATCTCACTTTGTCCCAGGAACACTCCACATTATCCCCCTTAAAATCTTCAAAGATTCTTCTATTTCTCTCCCACCAAATTACCCACACCACTGCCATCACACCACAAGACCACAGGACCTTTGCCTTCCTATCCCTCCTCCCAAACACAACATCTTTTTAATACAACAACGCGGATACTAACGGAGGATTATCCCAGCTGATACCAGCAGCTTCAAACAAATAACCCCATAAGCCCAAAGCGAAAGGACAATACAGAAACAGATGGATCCCAGATTCAGCTTCCTTTCTACAAAGGGCACACCAATGAGGAGACAAACTGGTACGGGGTCTTCTCTTTTGAAGCATTTCACACGTATTTAACTTCCCCTGAGCAATAATCCATGCCAGAACACAGACTTTAGGAGGGGCCTGCGACTTCCAAATGAATGTTGCAGGCTCGAAAACAGCTGAAAATCCCTTTTCACATAGATGCTTAAAAAAGGATTTGCAAGAGAATGACCCAGAAGCCTCCAACTTCCATCTTCTTTTATCTAGACATCCATCAACCACTTGGGCATCCTCCAAAACTACCAAAAGAGCAGCAAAATCCTCAACCTCTCTTGCACGAAGATTTCTTCTAAATCCAAGATTCCAACCTACTCCCGAAGAATTAAAAACCACCAAATTAGCCACCATACAGTTTAGATTCAAAGCCAGCCTACTCAAGCGAACAAACATGGAACATAAAGGCACTTCCGATATCCAGCAATCCTTCCAAAACCTTATTCTCTCCCCCCCTCCCACCCTAAATTGACAACACTCTAAGAACTCCTCATAACCTTGAGAAATGTCCTTCCACGGACAGCGAGAAGATACCATTACCCCAGGCCTCGCATCCCAGCCATTATCTTGAATGCCATATCTGCTTAGTCTTCTCCTTTGAATCAAGTCACAAGTGTTTAGCTTTCCATGCACCACTACCCAAAAAAGAACCTTGACCTTGGAAGGGGCTTTCGATTACCAAATCTCACCTGCAGAATCAAAAGTTGGGTAGTGGGAGGAATCGCTTAGAAATTTGCTAAAAGACTTAGCTGAGAAGCTCCCGGAAGCCTCTAACTTCCATCTCCTTGCTTCACTTTTAGAAGGACATAACCAAGCACTTTCCAATAGTAGTAACAGCAAGGAAGCTTCGTCTGCCTCTACATCATTTCGCTTGGATCTCATCTCAGTTTTATTTGCAGCAAGATAAAAGATATCAATCCCTACTCTCCAGCTGGCAGAGTGTCATTTATATAGGCTGGATATTAGTCATTTAACTTAATGGCTGATGATATGCATTTAGTGTAAATTAAGTTGGTTAGCTTAGCGGCCCCCATTGCACCGAAAAAAAAGTTCGTGAGCTTAGATTAAGGTCTGATTGTTTAATTACCGTAATTTAATGATAATCTTCAAAGTAGATTTATGTCTTCATGCCTTATAAAACACACATGTACTCTATTCATAATGAAAAAAAAAAAAAAAAAAAAAAAAAAAAAAAGACAAGGAATCCTTTCACCGTTTCTAAATCTTTCTTCCAACAGAGTATTAAGGAAAGAGAGTAATTTGAAACTCAGATGCAAGTGAAGTGTTTTACACTAAATTTATTTCCACACCCAACTTTGCAAAATAAGAAAAAAGAATAAAAGAAGCAAGCCATGGCTGGCCGTTGGCTTGAGATGGGGGTGCTGTTGCCAACAAAGGCTACCCTCTCATTTATATTTTTATCTTTTTATTTTTTAAGTTTTGAAGAATAAAAGTATTTTTATTTTTAAATTGTGTTTTGGGAATATACTAGGGGTGTGTTGAGCAAAATCTTATTTCTTAAATTAGGGTTGGATGTAAAGAGTAACTGGGTGTGAATGAATTTTAGGTGTGAGGAATAAAGGAATTGTTGTATGAGGTTAACATGAAAATTGCAATGGCAACTAGTAATTTTAAAGAGCATTAACCAGACATTGCCAAAAGGGGGGAAAAAAATAGGTCCTGGCACAGAATAACCAAGTAAAATAAGACATTTTGTGCCTCCTTACTTAAGTTTTATGGCAACCAAGTAAAGTTGCATGTGTTTGTCTGCTCTAGCGATTATGATTTATGGCCAAAGAACCATACTCAACTCAACTCAACTCTACTCAGCCTTATTGTTATTATTTCTGTAGACTATAAACTGCAAGGAATAAATAACATTTCTCGCTGGAGGTGGCCCTGGTCTTCTATGTAGGAACAAAAAAAATCTTCTTTTAAAAATAATGATAAATATGAAAAGAAGGCAGCTTGATGCATATTAAATTACCTGCAAGTGATCATCTTCAATAAAATCAAAGTATTCTTTTGCAAGTTTGAGGACTACAGGATCCAACTCCACCACCTGTAAATAAAATAATTAATTACCACACTTCCACTAAACAAATTTTATCATAGATGTTGATCTGAAAACTCATCTTTTTTTTTTTTTTTTTTTCTGGGAGATGGGCTAAGCCTAAAATTACCTCAGTGTGCATAAAAGGCATACATCTACGAAGGAACATAGGAAGTAAACCTGCTCCAAGACCAATTACAACTGCTTTGACCTGAGAAAGGATTAGTAGTGTGAAACAAAGGAACCATCAATATCCAAAAAAGAATAAAATGTTTGACCAATGACAAGAAAATTCAACTATTATGAAGTAGTGCAGACAAAAGAATATTGCAAACATTGATAGATGAGCAGGAAAATTGGACAGCTGAACCTAGAATGGGTCCATTTTTTATACATGGGAGTACAGCAGATTCCCCTCGTTAAACTAAAGCCAAACACCAAGCATATATAAAAATTTCCACAATTATGATACAATTGGCAAGGAAATAAATTTATTGAAAAACAGTACTGAAACACAAAAGGAGATGGACAAGCAAACCACCTAGGACAAGCCAACTACATGCACATGCAAAACAACAATCAATGCAAAACTCCGACCCAAAAAGGATGAATAACACTAAAAGGAATGCCCCAAAAATGATTAGACAAGAATGTCCAGAGAGATGCAAGAAATCTAAACCTGTCCCAAATAAACATCTCCTCATATTGTCAAAAAAATTCTTATGTTTCTTTCCAACCAGAGAGTACAAAGTTGTACTCTGCCCCAAGAAGACCTCAATCACCAAGAAATAACAGTTTCCTGGAACAACCCACTCAACACCAAAAAAAAACAAAAAGCAACAGCCTGCCTTTTTTTTTTTTGGACTAACAGCCTACTCAAAACTTGCAAAGTGAAAGAGATATATGCTCAATAGGCTCACCCTCAGCTTCACAAAACACGCACCAATGAGAAGATAAAGGACCAAAGGGTCTCTTTTTTTTGGAGCATATCACACATTGATTTTACCATGAGCCACTAACGCAACAAGAATTATAATAGAAACTTTAGTAGGTACCGAAATCTTCCAGCTCATTCTATAAGGGGGGAGGAATATTACTAATTCAAGGCAACAAATTAACAAACTGTTATGAATTCCTATCATTCAGATTCCTCTTGAAGGTTAAATTTCTAGAAGGTAAGAAGGACGCTGAAGAAATTATAATAGAAACTAAAAATTTAAGCTTATTTTATTGTTCTCAAAATTTTGAGCGTAAAGTTACGAGAAGCCTACCCATTCTTTTTACCACCCCAGCAAGACCAAGGGCTTAAAAGTAGTTAGAAACACAGTGCTTACTGATTTTTGCGTTTCCACCATGCTTTCCAAATACGATGAAATCAACATTAATCCAGAAAGAATCCCTGTATGATAAGAACTAGCCAAATACCCATGATAGACCTTCATCTGGTGGCCTGTTTCTATAAAATAAAAATTTGAAAAAAGAAAAAGTAAGTAAATATCAATCACCAAAGGTAAGGCAAAGAATAAACTCAAAATGAGCAGCAATAATGTTCTTTAATTTGATGGAACACAATAAAGAGTTATAAAACCACTATGAATTAAAAAAATAAATATAAAATGTCAGAAGTGCAAGTGGACGATATTCAGACCCAAAAAAACTGGACAGTATTTATAAGTAAAATGTTGACATTTAAGAATTTGTATTTGGTTTTCACATGACCTTAAAGTTTGACCATACTGGAATAATTTTACTGTTGAGAGTATCAAAGTTATGCCATCACAATTTCTTTTAGTTCTGACTCTAGCAGCGTCAACTGCCTAATGTCATAATGCCATTATATGTATTCTGTACTGCTGTGAACTGCATTAGAGCGAGTTCTAAAAGGAGCATTCAAAGTGCACTTAACAAGATACCAAGCTACCAAATTATATGAAACAGTAAGATGCTTTGATTTAAGAGCAAATTGCACGTAGGTACCTCAAGTTTACACCGTTTTTCACTTGGGTACCCCAATAAAAAAAAGTTGCATAGACGTACCTCAACTACCATTTTTTGACACTTTGGTACCTCCGTCAACTTTTCCGTCTGCTAGGCCGTTAATTGTTTACATGGCACAATGACGTGGCTTAAAAAAATGCCATGTGGACAAAAAAATAATAAAAAATTAAATAAACTTTAAAAAATGAAATAAACTTAAAAAAAAAAAAAGAAACTTAAAAACCTAAATAATTAAATTAAAAAAAAAACAAAAAACAAAGAAAAAAACAAAAAAGAACCCTGCCACCCCTCCCTCCCTCNGGGTGGCTGGGTTCTTTTGATTTTTTTTCTTTGTATTTTTGTTTTTTTTTTCTAATTTAATTATTTAGGTTTTTAATTTTTTTAGTTTTTTTTAATAATTATTTCCTTTTTTATTTTTTTTGTCCACGTGGCATTTTTTTAAAGTCATGTCAGAGTGCCACGTCGACACTTAACGGCCTAGCAGAAGGAAAAGCTGACGGAAGTACCTAAGTGTCAAAAAATGGTAGTTGAGGTACGTCTATGCAACTTTTTTTTATTGGGGTACCCAAGTGAAAAACGGTGTGAACCTGAGATACCTACGTGTAATTTACTCTTGATTTAATGTATACATACATGCATATATTGAGCAAGATTAAATAATTTTATATGACTAAGGAATAATTGAACTGAATATAACAGAGAAAATAAAAAGTCAATAAAAAGAACATGAAGTACGCATCTTACATTTAAGTGTGATTCAGACATCATACAAAATTTACAAAGCAAACCAAAATAAATTGCTGCAACTCAAATTCCAAACCCAAATTTAGACTAAAAAAAAGGGATACAGTTTCAACTCCATGTAAAGCCTGCCAGTACACCAGGTGCAATGAGACTTTTAAAAGTTTTCTACATGCATGTATTTACATTATTCTATATTAGTTTGACCTTTAGGTATGAAATGAAAATAGAAAATTCCAGTAGGTGGGTTTTCCAGAAAAGAGTTTGTACACTCCGCATAAGTTTGATCAAATTAGAGATTCCATATGAATACAGGAGTATCACTGAAGGAAATTGTCTTCGTATCCACTTTTAAGACTCAGAAATTTTGTCAAAAAACGGATATGGGAAATATTCCAAAATTTCCTTTCTAAGCCCATTTTCTTCATTTTCATTCTAATCACGACCTCAAGTACTTTTTACGTACATATTTTTACCACTGTATGCATAATAGTAAAAGCCCAAATTGTCAACTGCAAGCACATGGGTTCAAGTCTTGAGTGCTACAAGGTTATTATAAGTTTATAACCGAAATGAAAAAATTAAATTCCATTTTCTGCAGAAGGTGAAGACATTTTTGTCTGAAGAGAGTTTCACGTACCACCAAAGTACAGCTAACAAGAAACTAAGAGTATAACATGCATAGATTTCATTATTCAAGAAAAAATAAACGAGCATGAAAGAAGTTCAATTTAAATTAAAATGCCAAAGGCACGGATCAATACCAACACTTCGTCTCTGAATTCCTCTTCTTTTAGATTTGGAAGATGAGTTTGTTTTTTTCCTATCAGTCTCACCAACAATTTTATTGTTAGATCCTTCCTCTGATAGAAGAGCTTCTGACTGAACCAGACCCTCACTTCTTTTGAAAACAAGGCGACGAAATGTCAAATCTCTAGATGGTAGAATGCGACCGATATCACCATCGACACTTTCATAAATCACGTCCTCAACTATTATTGGCCCAGTTATCAAAGATGTGACCTGCAAATGTATGCAAGCAAGTGAGGATGATGAAAATGCCAAGCCCGTTTTCATTCTTTTTTTATAGGATTGCATAAAAAGAGGCTGAAAGAAAATCCAGTCCATTTGCATTATAAAAAAGGCATAAAAGTAATGGCAATTTCTTAATAATTTCCGCCAGGTCTTTCCAACTGTAAATAAATAAATCAATGTCCTCATAGTTCATAGACAGTAGTAGTGTGCACATTGAAAATGCCATAGCATTTAAAAATAGAAAGAACCTGGTGAACAATATTCCGTTGTTTGATCCCATCACTTGCCATCATGAACCTGCAACAGCAACCAGCCAACATAAACGTATAAAAGAAATGCTTTGAAACCATAAAGTAATTAGAAAATGTGTCGTAGAAGTATGGAACAAAAGATATCTTCTTGAACTTTTGTATTGCAATACCACTTGATTACAGGGCATTGAAAATACAAAAGCAATTAGATAAAATAACTTAATAAGTGGCATTGGACAAGCCATAATGTCAACACTACTGGATGACATAGAGTTCATAAGGCTTGGCAAATTGGTCTACTGCTCTCAAATGTGATTTCTTGGTGAACAGCTTGTAATTAGTGCATATTTTGTTGTTGAATGGTTTCTATAGACTCAATTGCAAACTCAACTGTGTTTACATGGTGCAGAATTTGGCTTGGTGGAGACACATGTCAAGGAGAACATAGCTAAGATTTTGAGCTTTTAGAGAACTACCCGTGGTAATGAGCAACAACTAGTTGTAAGGTATTTTATTGATAGACATACCCAAGAAAAAATCACAACAGGAAATAATGATGATAACTATGTATATAAAAAGATCAAGTTGGCCTTCTGGAAAATAAAAAGAAAAGCAAATGATGCAAGTAATGTACGGAATTTGAGCTTCATTGTCATCTTTTCCAGGAGCCAATTGTTTAACCAAGGGAGATAAATCCTTCTGAAAGAGAGACCAAATAGATAGTAAATAACCAAAATTAATAGTTAAACTGTCATAACTCATCAATAGAATAGGATGAAGAAATATTACCTGAATATCTTCCATGCTGGCATTGACATGACTGGCATCTAATAAAACCTTCACTCAACACATGACATCTAATTTAGAATAGCAAAAAAATAAAATAAAAAAGCACCCCTGAAAATAATGATCACAAAGATAATATGATTGTGAGGTAAAGGTACCATTACTAGACGAGCTGCCTTCGAGCTTTCTACTACCATCCATTGTCCTTCTTCTGAGGCGAATAGCCATTCATGAGCCCGAGTCTGGAATCAAATATTTTGTTACTTGATTTCAAAAAGAACTAATTCACAAGTTGAGAAGACTGAGAAAATAGTATATGGCACATCTATCAGGCAAAATAGAATCATAATATGTTCTAACATTTTCATATATTTGAGCTCCACATGGGACACGTATAATAAAAAATCAATAAGAAAAGGTAGAAGAAATAAAGAAAGAAGATAAATAACTCTGTTTTTCTATAAGCCAACCATGTCAACTGAAAAGTAAAAGCATGTTTAATTTACCTTATAGCTACACATTTCCCAAAATACAAAGAAACTTCATATTGCAATATTCCAAAAATTTTGACATATTACTTGAGAGAGAGAGAGAGAGGAAAGATATGTTTTCATGGTGGATATTAATATGTTTCTTAACAAACCAGGCAAAGATAATTGATCAAATTAGGTTCGAGTAATGTTGGACGACACAATGCTACAGCCAGCTGAAAGCATGATGCAGTATCAGAATAACAAGTTTATTTACTGTCAGAGCTATCATCAACTATGGTTTCATGTGATGAACCCATTTATAAAACTCGGCCAGTTTTTTTTTTTTTTTTTTTTTTTTTTTTTTTTTTTATTTTTTTTTTTTTTTNGTTATAAGACATGCTTCCATTTTTCCTTCCCAATAAAGAAGGGTTGCAGAAGAGAGTCAAAACTTAGTCAAAATAACTCTACTTCGGAACAAAGCTTTCATTTACTTTATGTATGTGCATATGTGGTACCATGCAATGCACCAGCCAGAAGTTCACTAACACAGACCTTAGGCACAATAAAAACCCCACAATGATATGCAAATGGGCCAGACAGCTCCCGAGCATCAAGAACTACAGCCCTGTAACTGAAACGGGAGCTCCCGCACAAATTAAGCTGAAAACGATGACCTGGGCAAAGCTTAGTCAAATCCCCTCTAGCTCCAAGTTGCAAGTCTTCGAGAGAGTACAATATATCTGAACCAGCGGAGTATTCTCTACGAATTTGATTCTCATTTTCAACGGCTTCAAGAAGTCCACAAGCCTAAACCCACAACCAGCAGCTTTTGTCAATCTTTTGAGAAACTAGTTTCCCAATATCTATGTACGCGAGCTTACATTATAAAAGAAAGACCGTAGAAAGTATGCACTCCATACAACCAACATGTTTGAAAGACTAAACAGTAAACACTGTTCCTGAAACAACTAGTTATTCAATTATAACCTTTTATTGTGTAAGAATTTTATGTAAATAAGATAAATTAATACTAACATAATATCATGCACGCCAGATATTTTACCTGACTTCCTTTACAAGCCAGAGAAGAATTATTAAATGGTGATGTGATCTCCTTTAACACACTGGACATCTCTTTCTCAGCAACAACCATAAACGCTTGAAGGCTTGGCTTACTAGACGGTTTCTGAGGTATGGCATGAATATTCATTTTCCACCCAAACCGAAGCTTAGAGAAAAGCAAAACTGGAATTACAGCAGCCAAGATAATTAGGACTTAATAGTTTCTTCAAATGGAACCAAAGTGGAAGAGCAAGCAATAACATGTAAAAACAGTACCCAGGACATGGGACTCTGCCAATGTAAGACAAATAAACTTCCCCCCAGACTTCAAAACTCTTCTCACCTGGAAAATGGGAAACACAAAATTCCACTCAACAAAGAATTCGTATATTCCATAACCAATGAAACTAACTAAATCACTGACAACATAAAACAAAGAGCATTGCTATTTGGACAATCTTAACTGACCATCTTACATACCATGTACCATCTTTCAAACAGAGGCAGAACCCAATCATGTGGGACCCACCTCTATTAACAGCCTAGCATGGTTCATTGAGATGATCCAAATAGTTTTATTCTAAAACAAAGTCCAGCACACCTCATATAAATATTGGCTCCCTAGCTTAGGGCCAAGCTCTGGCTCCATTAGAGCATCCAATCCACCTTTGTCAACTACAACATCGAAGGCCTCGTCCGCAAACTGTAAATTTGTAAAGAAATAAGAAAAGGGTTCAAACCAATTCAATTCAACTCAGTTCAATGGACGTTTATAAGGTCACAGTTGTGAAGGGTAGTAGTAGCACCTGCATGGCGGTCATGTCCATGACGCGCCAGCGCATATCGGAGCGGTGGCGGACATTGCGGCGGAGGCAATCGGAAATGGCGACCTTGGAGAAGTCAATGTTGGTGATGGCATGGAAGCCGGCGTCGTAGAGGTGCTCGGAGAGGCGGGAGCTGCCGCAGCCCGGCACGAGAATTTGGGGTTGCGGTGGCGGGAGGTGGGCTAGCAATGGGTCTCGGAGCTCGGACCACTCGGCGTACCACTCGAAGGAATCGTCGGTGCCTCGGATGGTGAAGAAGTTGTCCCAGTTCTCTTTGCTTGTGAAGTCTCCTAGGGTTCCCAGTAGCTGCTCTAACTGCTCCTTCCCCATTTTTGCGGCTTCTCTCTGTGATGCGTGTGTTTTCAAAGCTGGGGTTTATTTGGGTTTTTGGTTTCTCACACAGTCACACTATACACCCCTCACTTTAATTTGTGAATAGTTTTATTGACTTTATCAAATTTCAATAATTTTTTAATTTAGATATCAAAATTTAATAATATTTTAAATTAAGTACTAATTAAAAAATCAAACATAATAATATAGTGAAGGCTACTATAATTCATAAATATTACATCATACACTACTACAATAAAAAAAATGCTCAAATACATTTACATTCACCAACAATAGGGTCCATTTGAAATTGGTTCATAAATTATAAAACATTTCAAATTTCTCGATTAATTATAGTATTCATTTCAAGTTGGTACACGAAGTATAAAACATTTCAAATTTCCTCATTAACTAACAAAAAACATACATAATGGTAGACAAAATTGGATTGACGAAAAAAACCGAATCGGACTATTTATATATGTAGATATATATATGTTTTTTATTATATATTATATATTATATAAAAATTATATACATTGAATAAAACAATATTAAGTGTTTTTTGCACATGCTGGGATTCAAATCCATGACCCTTGAGGAGAGTGAAAGTATTAATTCTCACTACACCACTTAGCCTCTATGATATTCAAGTACATACAATATATTTATAGGCATACTGATATTTGAAATATAATAATTTATAAAATTATAATTGGTATTCTACACTATAACCTTATACCCTAAACTATAAAATTGAAACTTTATACTTTAAAAATTAATGTTAACTATTTAAAACCCCCAAGTTTGAACTTGGTTATTTATAAACCTCCACCCTTAATAAAACTATTTCCCAACCCCCTATTGGACATTTAATCTCTCCCAAAACCCCCTAGTCAACTAATAGTTTGACCCATATTTTTTTAATATTCCAGGTTTACCCCTGTTTTGTTTTCCTACATCAACAGGTTTAATTACCGTACCGTTTTTTTAGTTAGCCATGTTCTTGCGCTTGCGATGTTCATCGTGAGCTTGAATCTTCATCATCGTGAGCTTGAATCTTCATCGTGAGTTCTTCATCTTCATATGCGATTCTCTTCGTGAGGAATTGAATATTCGTGAGCTTGGGATTGGATTCTTCGGGGTGTTTTCTGTTCTCGGGGGAGGTCTTCATCGGATTTTGGAGTAATTGAACCTGCGCGAGCTTGTTATCGGATTGTTCGGATTGTGATCGGGAGGTTTTCATCAGAGCATAGTAGACCAAATTTGATTACTGTGAGTTCTTGAAAATTGAGTTTCAATTGACTAAGTGATTTTAAATTTGTGTGTTGATTATGTTGAATTTAGGATAAATTTGTGTGTTGATTATGTTGAATTTAGGATAAATTTCAATTGATTTACAATTTCTGTGTGTGATTTAGTTACAATTTGTTTGNTTACAATTTGTTGAGTGATTTAGTAACAATTTCTGGGAGTACCAATTCTGTTTCAAAACCTTAAAAAGAATAATTCAGTTTCAGTGTACCAATTCTGTTGCAATTCAGTTTCACTGTAGGAATTATGTTGAAATTCAGTTTCAGTGTACCAATTCTGTTGCATTTCAGTTTCACTGTAGGAATTTTGTTGAAATTCAGTTTCAGTGTACCAATTCTGTTGAAATTCAGTTTCAGTGTAGCAATTCTGTGGAAATTCAGTTTCACTGTAGCAATTATATTGAAATTCAGTTTCAGTGTAGCAATTCTGTGGAAATTCAGTTTCAGTTACACTTGTGTTTTTTCTTTGTTTGTTTTATTTTAAGTCACAAATTGAAACTGATATTGCCTAAAGTTATTAAGAAATTGAATTGCAATACTGATTATGTTGTTCTGTTTTAACAGTTTCAATTGATTTTATTTTGTTAGTCAGTGTTTACTTACTTTTTTGTTTTATGTTTCCTTATCATGTAGCTTAATGGATGTTGGTGTGACTTCAAGAGTTACTTGTGACAGTAAGTCAGTTCTTTTGTCATTGTTTTCCGGTGTTACCTATGAATGGATTTGAAGTGAAGTAATAAAGAGATTCAATCATTTGAAGACAGGGCAATTTAAGTTATCTTACTCTTTATCGGATCTTGAAAGTTGCAAATTGGAATGTGATATGGATGTTCACTTGATGTTAGCTTCTTTGCTGTTGTTTAAACTTTCATATGTTGATATACTTGTGAATCACGATGGTGTTCTTGTTGAGTATGTTGCTTGTAGTGCTCCTAGTACATCATCTAAAGATACAAGTGCTAGTGAAGTCTCTTATACAAGAAAGAAAGGTGCAAGTTGTTCATCTTCTGAAGACTTTGAGAGTTTGATTGATCCGAATCAGTATTTAGGTGATTTTGGAACTGCTGAAACTAAAAGTTATCTATCGAAAGAGTGGGAAGGTTATATTGATCATGTTGGACAAAAATTTGAGGGTGGTGTAGCTGAATTTCGTTTGAAATTGGTGAAATATGCTGTTCAGATGGGATTCAAATTTGTATATGCGAAGAATGACAAAGATCGGATTATAGCTGAATGTTTTGAGAAGAATTCACATGGTTGTAAATGGCGTGTGTATGCAGTGTTATGTAGAGCAAATGGATTTTGCTATATTCGTACTATGAATAATCAGCATACATGTCGTGGAGTTGTTCGTGAGACTAAAGGTAAGATGATGAGTTCACGAATTGTATCATCAATTGTGAAAGATGAGCTTCGTTTGAAGCCATCTTTGAGACCTATTAACATTGTGCAGGAACTGAAACTGAACTATGGTTTGGATATCAGTTATCAAAATGCATGGAAAGGTAAAGAGATGGCAAAGCTTCTTGTTCATGGTGAAAAGGAGGGCTCTTTTCAAAAGTTAGCTTGGTACGTTGAAGCTGTGAAAATTTCAAATCCAGGCACACATTGTGTTTTACAGTTGGATGAGTCAAGTGGTCGGTTTTTGAGATTTTTCATTTCATATTCTGCATGTATTCAAGGATATAGATGGTGTCTTCCCATGGTTCATGTTGATGGAACTTTTTTGAAAGGGAAGTATTTGGGTCATTTGCTTGCTGCAAATGGAAGGGATGGTGATAAAGGTACGTCTTCTTTTTTTAGTTGCAGTTGTTTATTGATTTCGTTCGTTTACCTTTCAACTCTTTTTTTTTTTGCCGTTGCTTCCTTTCTCGATTTTTAAGGGTAAATCCCTATTTTTGATCCAATCTCCTCCTAGGGTATAGAATGGGCTTGGTGGAGGCATTATGTTAGGGTTTAGCTACAGGATTTTAGGGTTTAGGGTTTAGGGTTTAGGGTTTAGGGTTTTAGGGTATAGGGGGCGGAGCCCAAAATCCCGTAGCTAAACCCTAACATAAATGCCGACAAACCAGGTATTTGTAATATTGAAACTTTTAATTGACTTAATTATATATGGCTCTAAAGAGATTAATTCAGTTCAATGTAGGAATTTTTTGGTAATTCAATTTCAGTGTACCAATGATGTGGAAATTCAGTTTCAGTATACCAATTATGTGGAAATTCAGTTTCAGTCTAATATGGCAGTGAAAGTTAAAAAATAGAAAGATTGAGTTTATTTGACTTAGTAAAATTTATCTTCTGTCCAGTAATTTATCTTAGTCAAATTCAGTTACAGTTCGTAAATTATCATATTTTATTCTTTTGCTTTATTAGTTATACTTCGGCTTTTTCTTTGTTTGTTTTATTTATTTTTTTGTAGGTATATTTACTCTTGCTTATGCTTTTGTGGATTCTAAGTCTGAAGACAATTGGACTTGGTTTTTTGAAAATTTGTATCAAGTTTTGGCACCCCAAGGTCGTACAATTACATTCATTTCAGATCGTAATCCTGGCTTGTTAGAAGGTGTTAACCGTATTTTTTCTTCCTCACCTCATGCATATTGTTATTTTCATTTGGTAGGAAATTTGAAAAATAAGTTTTGTCACGCCTCGAACCCACAGCCCACGTACTTTAAGGATTTCAAGAGTACAACGCCTGACTGTCTGGCATTGTATTCTAAAATTCCCTAAAATACGTAAGCCTTTTTAAAATTTAAAACCAGATTTTATCAAAAATATATTTTACTTGCGGAATCTAATATTTAAAGAAATACAATTAACGAGCCAAAATTAAATACAAATACAAGTTAAATTGTTTAGCCTCATCCTCTTCACATTGACTCCTCAACTCAATTAATCTGCAAAACAAACTCCTAGGTCGTGGAATGGTGCATCGGGTTATACGAAACCCAGTAAGCTATGAAGCTCGTGTTAGTTAACAATAAGTAAACATAAACTCATGTGTCTTCAGTTAAACCTTTAACCACATTTCTTAATTCACCAAACTCGGACTGATCCATAAATAATCCATAGCATCACCTTTGTACATTCCATAATAATCCGCTTATTCAATTCATATTGAATATATCATCAATTCAATCCCAGCGCTATCAATTTATTCAGTATATCGATATTATAATTAACCAAGTCATCATATATCTCAATCAACAAAACCATTAACATCACCAATTCAACCATGGCAATTCACAATGATCTAATTAAAATACTCAGCAGCAAATCAATATGTGTTCCCTTATAAGTTTAATAATACCCAGATATTATCAATCAATGGGCACTCCATAGTAATCCATATAGTGCACTAACAGCCCAAAAACGTTATCAGAACAAATTCTGGAGTTTGTCCATTTATGTCCACATGCCAAACAATGTAACCAAATTAATCCATTTCTATTGATTCATCTTCTTTCCTTTTTACCATTGCCCTGGTTATTTGGCCCAGTGTCGTGTTTACGAGCTCTCATCGACGGTCACGACTCACCGCCTCGGATTAAGGCCACCGAGTACACTAGTCGTATTTACGAGCTTACATCGACGGTTACGACTAACCGCCTCGGATTAAGGCCACCGAGTACACCCCGTACAAGCGGATTCTCATCACGTTTAGGGTCTTTCACCCAAGGGAGACACAATCCCTACTTAAATAATGTCACCACGTTCATGAGCTTCCATCATCGGTTACGGCAACTGCCTCGGATTTTGGAAACTGAGTACACCCCGCACTAGCGGATCCTGATTGAATTTAGGGTCTTTCACCCAAGGGAGATACAATCCCTGCTTACTTTACAAACCTGGGCAACCAGTCTACTATTTTACCATCAACTTCCAATTTCCTTTCAACACAAACACATTTCTTTCAAATTTCCACATCATTCCATTTCACTTTTCAAGTGAAATTAAATATCAGTGCATTACTTCTTTTCAAATCGATTCTTTTCAAAATGCTTTTCAAACTTCCTTTCAACAAAAAGGATTCCATTCATTATGCTTAGACTATCAAATAATAATGACATCATATTCAATTCTTTTAGATACCGAGTAGTTCACATTATCAATTAATTCTTGTAAATCATAATCCAATACCCAAATAATCTTAAAGAAAACAGTTTCTCAATTTAATCACATGCATCCATTAGGTATCACCATCAATTGATATCATTCCAAAATAATCTCAAAGCACCCACATCATAATCAAAACAGCATCAATTCAATCAAATAATCAAATAACCAAATTTCATGCGCACGAGAATTCACCTCAACGTATTCCACAGTAATAGCAATTTATATAAATAATACTTATGCTCAATTGAAAACAACTCAACATAAATATTCATAACTAAAGCTCTTTCACGGCACCATTGCTCGGATACCAAATCCGGCAGCATGACGGCATCGGGAATGGGGTTTCCCGAGCCTGTATACCTGTTAAGACCAGACAACCAACATTTAAATATTCAGAGTTCACAACTTGGCCGTTCAACGACCGAAATGGGCGGTAACCACCACGCACGGTGGCTGTCCGGCCCCTAACAACACACAAACACTCACCAATACGCAAACAAATCCTAGAATTGGCCTTAATGTCCTGGGGAGGCTGATTGACGAGGAAAATTACCCGACCCGCCTCCACAAGTGGCGGAGCTGACGGTGGCAGCGGCGGCACAATTTAAGAAAATGATTTTTCTACTAAAAATCAACCCAAATTCAACCTAGGCACTTCAATTGGATGAAAACAACTCAAAAATCATTTAAATAGGCTCAATTTCAAGTCAACCCGAAATGGGTCAAACCCCATAAATTCAATTTCCTAATTTCACAAATTTGAACGATCAGACTAAGGGGAAATCAAAGCCCATACCTAGAGGATCATTTCTCATAACTGGATCGAGGGCCAAATCTCGCCGAAAAAGTTCGAACTGGCCGGAGAAGCCGCCGGCCTGAAATTCCTCGATCTGCCGCCATGAGGGGTCGTCGGAGCTAGGGAAGGCCAAGGATGAACTCGCCGTGAAGAGGGGAGGAGGACCCAGGTGGTCTGACGTCGCATCTTGGCCGGAGACGGCGGATCGCCGTCGCTTGGACTCGATCGGGTCTGGCTTGGGTTCGACACTTGGCTGAGTTTCTGGGTGATCCGACACCAGAGAAAGAGAGAGGGAGGGACGGCGAGCTCGGGGAGCTTCCGTCCGCCTCCATCCGCCGCCGAACGCGTGTCCACGCTCCGGTGGTAATGAGAGAGAGATAGCCGAGGGAGAGAGAGAGAGAGAGAGTATCGGGGAGAGGAGAGAGAATGGCGTGAGGGAAGAGAGAGAACATGTGGTTTTTAAAATCCCTTCCACTCAAAATTACAAATATGCCCCTGACTTCAAAAGCCCGTAACTCTTAACCTGTAACTCATATCGATGCGTGCTTTGAGTCTACGAACTCGTGAACGCGAGATCTATCTAATGGGCCTAAAGTCAAAGACAACATCCCACTAGTTTTAAAAGTCAACTTTAAAAAATATGGGATCTCACAAGTTTCCTATGAAAGTAGTTGGTAAATATTTGAGAGAACGTGTTCTGAATTTATTCATGAAATGTGCATATGCGCCAACGGTTGAGATTTTTTACAAACATTTGGCTGATTTGGAAAAAGAAGGGCATGACAATGCTAAGAAATTCTTAGAGAGCATTCCGTTTGAACATTGGGCGTGTGCTTTTTTTAAAGGTAATCGGTATGGGGTTATGGCAAATGGCTTATCTGAGTCTTTTAATTTTTGGATCCTCAAGTTTCGTTCATTGCCCATATTTGAAATGGTTGATGGTATTAGAGTTCAAATAATGGAAACTATGGACAAAAGAAGGACTGAGGCTAGTAGTTGGCATAATGTTCTTTGTCCTAAAATGGATGAGATGTTGAGGAAGTATATGCAAGTGGGTAGGCATTGGAAGATTGCCCGATCATATGATTCTATTTATGAGGTGTTCGGTTCACATTCTGTTTTAGTTGATTTGAACTCCAACTTTTGTACTTGTCGTAGATGGAAAATTGAAGGGTTCCCTTGTGCTCATGCTCTTGTAGCAATTCAAAGAGAGGGTAAAAATGTCTATGATTACATTGAAGACAAATTTAAATCTGGTTACCATAGGAATTCCTATGCAGCTGCAATTCTTCCCATTCCTGATATTGAGATATCTGCTTATGATGCTTTTGATTTTGTTATTCTTCCTTTTACAAAGAGGCCTCCTGGAAGACCAAGATCAACGAGGTATAAGTCTATTGGAGCCAGTTCAAGATCTATTAAATGTGGTAGATGTGGTAAAGTTGATGGCCACAATAAGAAAACATGTACTGCTTATTTGAGGAATTGATTTCTTTGTTTTTGTAGTTTAGTTTCAGTTTATGAAATTGAATTTAAGGATTTCTTGGAATTATTACATTGAATTAGATTGATGATTCTCGAAATTTTTATTATGTAGTCCTGTATTTTTGGATTTTGGAATTTTCAAATGGAATCTGTTTGGTTTTCATGTTTTTAGTATTATTTTCGAAGGTGAAACTGTTTTGATATAGTTTCAGTTGAATATTTTGTATTATTAGGGATTTTGGTTTATGATTGAGTTGAATGTTATTATCTGACTTATGATACAATTATTATATTCAAGTTGATAGCTTATTAACAATGAGACTGTTCATTCTGTTGAAACTGAAAAGACGTACGCCTCTTTCTTTGAACATGGCAACTGAAACTGTTTTGTAAGTGAAACTGTTTTGCAAGTGAAATTGTTTTTCAAGAGAAACTGTTTTGTAAAAGTTGACAAGTGCGTTGGTGTTATTGCGAGTTTTTTTTGGTCCTACATGCAAAGTTGACAACATTTAAATACAGTTTCAGTTACTTGTAGTGTCCAATTTTAGTTATTGTTTAACAGTTACACTAGAACTTAATGACCAAGAAGTTTTTTTTTTTTAAAGTGAAATTGTTTAGACATTACAAAAATTACAGAAATAAAAGAACTACTTATATTCAAGTTATAAATTAAAGAAATTAGATCAATGTTTGAATTTAGCCAAAAATTACAGAAATAAACCAACTACTTATATACAAGTTATAAATATAAAAGTCTCGACATTTTATCAATGTTTGAATTTCGCCATGATATGATCAAACTTGTTGTTGGCTTCTGGTCTTTTAACTTTTTTGCCCAATATGTTCAACCAGCTAAGTGGATGATCCATGAACTTCTCAGGACTTGTATTTTGAATTTCTGCACATCTGTCTTTGTGAAAGAGTTCTTAAATGGAACTCCCCTTTGAATTTGCTCTGTGTAGAACATGACTAGGAATCCACAATCATTTCTGCAATAGACAAGTTACAGTTACAGTCAAACTTACAGTTACAGTCATTCCTTTATTTTGAAATATATATTTGCATTTTTTAAAATATGTAATAATACTTACGTTCCCGATTTTTGCTGGGACAGTTGTTGTCATCTTCAATTGGCATTTCAATGTTGTGTTCCAACAGCCAAGTCAATGTTACTTTCTCATCCTCATTCAGTTGCACTTGATATAAGTCATCTAGTTTCTGTTGATTTGCCTGGTTTAGGGAAATTGGACCTATTTGTTTCACTAGATTCTGCCTCCTTGTCCCTTTAGCTAAATCTTGTGCAGCATTCTTTTTGGATTCTGTGAGGAATTGATCCACGTAATCTTTCTGCATGTTTAAGACAACATATGTCAGTGTAACTGAATGAATCATATGTTAGTGTAATTTAATGTTAATATACATTTTGTTTGTTTCTTACCAAATACTTTGCATTTTCAAAGCATACATCACTTC